>JAVJGI010000057.1:43400449-43412717 GCA_035590275.1 Ibycter americanus
ATCTTTACAAGACTGTCAATACAGTTTTATCCCTGGAATTCCACAAAATTCACAATTCAGCATCCAGTTTTAAAGGTCCCAGACCACTCAAATCTTTCTGTTGTTGGTGGAAAATGAGAACTGGCAAAAAAATAAAATTCTGTACTGTCCTTATTTCAGCTGGGATAAGAGTTAGTTCTCTTCTTAGTAGCTGGTACAGTGCTGAGTTTTGGATTTGGTGTGAGAATAATGTTGATAACATGTTTTTAATTGTTGCTAGGTATATACTAAGTCAGGGGCTTTTCGGTTTCTCAGGTTCTGTCAGCGAGAGGGCTGGAGTGGCACAAGAAAAGGGGAGGGGACACAGTCAGTACAGCTGACCCAAACTAGCCAAAGGGATACTCCATACCATAGAACATCACACCCAGTATATAAACTGGCAGGAGTTAGCCATGGCCTGCCAATCACTGCTCAGGGACTGACTGGGCATCAGTCAGCAGGTAGTGAGCAACAGTACTGTGCATCACTAGTCATCTTTTCTCCTTTACCTTTGGATTTTATTCCTCTCCCCTTCTTCCTCCTTTTCATTATAATTATTGTTCTTATTGTTGTTTTTATTTCATTTCAGTTATTAAATTGTTTTTATCTCAACCCTCGACTTACATTCCTGCCTGATTCTCCTCCCCATCTCTCTGGGTGGCAGGGGAGTAAGCGAGTGGCTGTGTGGTACTTAGTTACCACTTGGGGTTAAACCACAGCACATACATTCAGCATTTCCATGATTTTTGAGATGTTCATCTGAGAAAAACATCTATTCTTGCCTTTTATTATATCTATGTAAAAGAGCACTTCCGCTTTGAGAGCAGCTCTTCCCATTCATTACTTCGTTCACAATTCACAATGATCTTGGTTTACTCTACCTTAAATGTTTTGCTAGAGAATGGTTTCTGTGTGAAATGGAGGGTCGCACAGGAAACTTTGCACTTCTTGCATAACATTTCCAGCTCTGGCCTCACAATCCATTTTAAGACTTTCTATCCGCTTACACAAATTAGGGTAGTAGGATCACTGTTAACTAAAACTAGAAATTAAATAGTCTTTTTTGGGAAGTAGTCCTCACTTTAATGAGGCTAAGATACTTGTTCATAAAGGAGCCAAAGCCATGAATAGTTTCACCATGAAGACGAAATAAAATTGCTTTTTGGAAAGAAAGAACCAATGGAAGTGACTACACTTGTAGAAATTAATGTTAGGAAAGCAAAGGTTAACCTGACAAAAGTCAAGCTAAACAGAAGTAAAAATGGACTTTTTTAATTCTAGCTGGAATGGAATAAAAATAGAACACACTACTGCCCAAGAGTCAAGCTAAGTAAGCCTGTGCTCAGCCAGATACTCAAAAAACTGAGCACAGTTTATATGCTCTAGCACTGACTTTAATAGCTGCAAATACAAGAATAAAAAAAACTGAGCTTTGAAAACAGGTAAATACAAATAAGGAATACTGGAGGTTTACTTGTACTCTGTTCTTCCAGTTTCTTAACACGCACAGCAGCATGAGGAACAAGTTTCTCAGGTAACTGTGCAAATCTTTTATTTTAGTATTTCTAGTAAGCAGGTGACATTCTTGCAATACACACTTCCAGTAATTTTTACTCCCAAGAAGGGGGAAATATGTAAAGCCCATTTAGGTAGCCCATTTCACAGCTCTTCTCCACTCCTTCCTCTTCCATTCATTTAAAAGGAAAAAAAAAAGTAATCTTGTCTCACTTGTCAGCTTAAAGAAGGTGCCAAACAAAGACAGAGGAGAAAAGATTGTTACTGTAGCTGTTTACCTCCCAGACACATATGATTTCTCTTCCCAGGAATCTTGTACAACAGTAGATGACTGCTGGAAGTTGCACTTCAGAATACAACATGGAAGGGTACCTTTAAGCATTTTTTTAAGTTTCCATATACTATGAGACATTTTTTCCCTCAGCAAGTACCAGCATTAATATGGTTGAATGTATCTAATTTAATTAGGACTCAACTTAGCAGTGGCTTTAGCTCTAAAACATCTGGAATTACAGTGCATTTTTTGCATACACAGAAACCAGCAAATAGAATGGATTCAAAAGAGCAATCACCTTCCAGATCAGCTGGAGCTCTTCACAGATACGATTCTATGATCTGTATTATTCTATCTATACTTGTGTTTTCCAACATTAGCGTTAAGAATGTTTGTATGAATCAAAGAATTTCAGAAAACTTTGTTCTGACATGTTTTCTTTATCTGAAAGGCCTATCAATTCCTATTTCTGTCATCCTGATTAAAAAAAAATAATCTTGACAGTCAGTGCAGGACAGCAGGGAGGAAAGAAAGAAAACAGATCATGTATCAGACACCATCACACTCCATTACTGCACAGGAAGGAGTATTTGTATGGACAAAATGTTTTGGTTCTACCACCAGAACCATGCATGTCCCACACAGAAGTACATGTGTTCAGCAACACTATCTTCAGTCAGCACGCTAACTGTGCTTACAAAACAGAAGGCAAATTTTAAACTCTTACCATGCCATCATAACGGTCTCCCGGTCTGCCCCTTCGGTCATAGGACATAAGATCTCTAAAACGAAAAACACAGCAGCATATGAATTGCTTTGTAAACTACTCTGTTTATTCTAATGTTAAGTTTTCATGTTCATGGTTCACGCACAACTTAATTTCAAACTACTCTAGCCAAGTACTGAATGAGATAAAAGTTTAAGTAATCTTGGGTAGATCAGTACAGTGCAGCCAATAATTAAATTCCAATATTTTTCAAAATACTCTGGTCTAATACACACTCAATCTTCATAGAATCACAGAGTATCTCAAATTGGCAAGGACCCGTAAAGTTCATCCAGTCTAACGCCCTGCTCCTCTCAGAAGCCTTACTGAAATAAATTAACAGTTTTTATAATCATGCTAAAAAGTCTAGAAACATGCGTGAAGCACACCATGAAGGTTCAAACCCAAATGGTATAGAAAAGAAACAAGGAATGCCTTTAGTTTTTAAACTAGTATCTTTTCAGTGAACCTCGTAATTCTGGGAGTCTGGCATGATTTCAGATTTGAGATTGGCCACAACAGAAGTCAAGATGCCAGTTTAAAGTGGTTCCATTGCATGTAAGGGGTCCCAATGGACCAAGGCGAAGAAGGATGGCAAAAAAAAGAGGGAAGAGGGAATAAAGAAAATGGGTTGGTGAAACATCAACAGGTCAGGTCAACACCTTTGCTTGTTTCTGCCTGCGCCCACCCATCTCTTATGTGCACAAAGAGCAGCATCTTGCATAATCACTACCAACATGGAAGCATGGAAGAAACACTGGAAAGATGAACATGATTCAGGAAGCTAAACACAACGTGAGTTTTGTGTAATGCATTTATGCAACAACTCACCCGCCACGAGGAGGTGGTGGAGGAGGAAGAGGAAGATTACGGGCTCTGCTGCCACCTCTACCACCACGACCTGGTGGAGGTGGTGGAGGTCCTCTGCGAGGGCTCATATCATCATAATCTCTTCTTGATGGAGGCATAGGTCGTCCACCACGGCCAGGGGGCAGTCGATCAAAACCACCTCTTCCACGCATCGGAAAGCCTACTGGACGTCCCCTTCTATCATCAAACATCATTGTAAAGCCACCATAGTCGTATGTTTCATCATAGAAATTGGGATCATAAGGCTGGGCTCGCCCTTTAATCGGAGACTGAAACATACAAACAAAAAACAACCCCCCCCAACTCTATTAGAACTATTACAATTGGCATATTTAATTAATATATTAAATATGTAAATATGAATTTATGCGTTTGGAACATGTTCTTGATTTTTCAATGCTGGCAAGAAAGGAAGAGATGGTGACATGGTTCCTGTGAACTAGGTTTCTCTATAGAAACTGCTGTTACTTATAAATGGCAAATAAATTTTGCCTCCCTCTTCAACTTTAACATCTTAATGAATAATGGCCCACTAGTACAAAAAATTGCTTCCCTCCTCCATAAAGCGCACCCCAATTCTAGGAAACTGAGATAGCTTCAAAAGGTGGTAACAGTCAATCACTTTGTTACTGGAAAAGTAGGAGGTACTGAATTCAAAAGAGAAACTGAAAGATACTTGTTTCCATCCAAATGATCCCTAACATTCAGGAATGCTAATGAAACAATAAAACAAATTTATTATAAACGTTACCTCAGAGATAAGATCCAAGATAATCTTGATACATTCAACAACTCTGTCAGGTTTTCCACCAATAAGCACCACTCTGTCAGTAGAATGAGGACAACACTCTTGGAAAAGCTTAATGGTGGTCTGAGTGTTCTGTTGAAGAAAAATAAAACAAGACCAGATTGTCTAAAATAACTATTATAAACAACTTTATAAACCCATTAAAACATTTTTAAAGAAACAGTCTAAAAGACAATTAAATTCCCTGCCATTTTAAATGCATGCTTGCTTCCGAGTTCTCACAACAAATTTAATTGTAAGATTTTTTTTTTTTTTTTTTTAAGATCCGTGCTGACATAATTTGTATGGAGAGGACAGAAGTTCAATTTTCTCAATTATAGCTTGTTTACACCATCATTTAAATACTAGCAGAAGGACCACATATCCATTGTGACCTGACAGGTTGTATTAACCTTCACGTGTCAAGAAAACATGCGTTGGATGCAAGACAACAATGCTACTAGAATTATGTCTAATTAATTGTCTTGCCCTTCTCAACCCATGCAAACAGCTCTCAGCTTATACCTGAACTGACCTGAAACTGCCTCTGGCACAATACCAAGAAAAGACAGAAAACAGAAGTGTTTTAAGTTCACAGAGACCATTAGCTTTTTAAAATCTCATTCCTTCACTGAAAGAAAACAATAGTCTGCTAGGAGGTAGAATTAAGAAAAGATTATAAAAAGAAATCCCTTTTTCAGTAATATTCAGACGTCTATTGAATTACCATCAGAAGAGTTTGTGGAGATGCATTCACCCTAAAGCATTCTGCATGTTCAATCACACAAATCTAGTCTATGCGGCAGTTCATTCCAGCAGCGATGAATGCCATTAAAAAAAAAAAAATTCCTTCCTTTGAAAACATTACCAGAAATACTGCTTAGAAGCTTGGTAAGAAGTCCTAGGCTTTATCATCAACAACTACTTTACTTCTGAGTGTCCGCAAGAAAGTTGCTACTCACAGATTCCTCTCAGAACACCGAAATCATGTTTGCATTATGTTCTGAAGGAATTGCTGCACAGAGAAGATAACCTACACCAAATCTCAGAAGAACAAGAAACAAGTACCTCTCTGAGTTCTTTAATTTTAGCACCCTTGACACCAATAATTCCTCCGGCCAAACTTTGGTGAATGAGAAGCCTTAATTCGCAGTCAAAGTCGCTGCCTTTGTAGTGTTGATACTGTAAGAAAGAAGCATGTGAAGAAAAGAGTAAAGTATTAGTCACTTAAATATTTAAAATATTTGGGGTTTTGTTAAGTTTTTTTCTCCAAACACAATGGTATGACTTGACTTATTGCTGAATTGTAATTCTCTATTTCCTTTGATAGGATCACAACTATTTAAGCACTTCACATCAGCATAAACTGATGTCAAATCAGTTTTCATTATTTAACACATTACATTGTACAACTATCTACAAAGATTTAAGAAGGTATCGAACAGTGTAACACTCTACTTACAAAGCCAATGCAGGATACACGTTACAATAAAACTACTTCAAAATGGGGATGAAACAGGTCAGGAGACAAGTATTTTGAAAGGCAGAAGGCTGTTTGAAATGTCAGTTTAATACATAGTTACTGACTCTGGCCCCTACCAAAAAAATGCCAACGTGTAGTTTGAAAGCCATAACCCTCCTTTAAAAGGCTTTTGGTTTTATTTTTCTAATTTCCTATACTTAAGAAGTGGCAAATCATCTAGAACCATCTTGTTTTAAAAGCTGATTTTTACCTCTAAAAAGAAGCAAATGTTAAAGAGACATACCTCTTCTAAAGTAGGGATAATCTTCTTCAAGATTTCTCCAATTGTCTCTATATCTGCACTTATACTCAAGATTCTGTTGGAGGTCACCATGTCAGACAATATGGAGAAGGTGGAAAAGAAGAAGTAAATTTTTTTCATCATACACAAAATTCGAACAAGATTTACTACACAGAAGAGCATACAATTAATATTCCCCATTTAAAGTAAACCTGTTTGCTCAATTTACAACACATGCATCTTTGTTTTTGCCCAACATATATGCATGATAAATTTAAGATTAGGTAGGTCTTGCAGAGAGAAAGACAGAATGGGCTTTTGGAAGGGCTCAGATTAAGTGGGCAAGAAATTGACGCAGAACTGAAAGAAGAAGTGAATATTCATGTTCCCCGCCACCACTAATTTAGGATACCCTCGCTATTACATTGGTAAAACTGGCACACCTTCTCATAGAAAAAGTGGGGATATGCAAGTCGTGAACATTGTATCTGGAGTAAGGTTATGAGACCAGTTAGAAATCAGATTACTAATGGGCTCTCCAAGAAAACAAATACAAATGTAAAACAAAAATTAAAAGACAGAACAAATGAGAAGTGAAGGGAAGTGAACCAGAGTTAGCATTTCATCAGAAATAATTATGAACAGGCAATGTTGAGGGGAGCAAGGTGGGCCACAAAGACAGAGCGAGAGACTATTTTGAAACAATTTGATTTACAATGCAGCAAATATGCAACACTTGAAGCTGTGCTCCTTCCATTGAAATAAAATTAGTGGATTGTTTGGGTGGGCAACTCACGTAAAAGTTCAGTGACAAAAAGACTTAATGGGGAAAATAAGACAGAAAACTTGAAAAAAACAATACACCGTCTATAAGGGGATACTATTTAATTATATCAAAGGCAGGTAATAAAATACATTTCTCTCTTTCTAATCAGGCAGTGAGGCATAAACTGTTGGGACATACCGCTCGGGGCCACTGCTGTCTGGGACTGAAACACTGGCATTGTACTGCATTGGTCATTGGCGTTCGTGGATGTTGGCATTGGGCATGGGCATTCAATCGGAAGTTGTCAAGTATGGTACCCGTTTGGCAACGAGCACATTTTTGGGCATAGCCAACCAGGGTTTTCACATGGGCGTTCAGGGGCGGATGGGCCAACGTCATGGTGGGCAACGCAGGGGCAAGTCGATCCAGTACATGGGCAACGGAGATATATGGCCAAAAAAACAAGGAGAGGGAAAAGGGGGAAAAGCAATAAATTTTAATTTAATACAAACTATACTCATTACTCTCAATTAATGAAACAAGCTTAAGTTGTTCTGAAGACTAACACAATAACGGATTGCTACACCAACTGTGGCTTAACAGTATGGACCTTAAAAATGAGTCACTTGATCTGACTAAACTACTTTTTACTTTTAACATATGATGTTTCAGTAGCAGGCTGGCTCATGAGGGTAGACACAAAACCTGTTGAGATTGGTATTACTAGAACCTTGGGCAAATTGGGAAAGCTAGTTTTCCAGACCAATCTAAATTATCTGGACTTAGGTGACATGTTGATTTACTTTAAAAAAAAAACTAAAAAAAAAAGGAAAAAACAAAAAATCATCACAAGAAAAGCACCCTAAAAAAATCCCAGCTAGCTGCCAAAGTTACTGATTCCTGACCATTTCAACTTAAACCTCAATTCTAGCTGCGGTAGTTTATGAACTTAGATGGAACTGATCTGTAATGGTATATTGCCGAATCTCATGTTGAACAGAGCCTTGATCGGAAAAACTGTTGAAATTGTTGCTGATGTTAAGTACAGGAGTGTAAACAAATGGAATTTAAGAAGCGTTGCCAAGTTTTATAAATACACAACATTAATGCTGAGCATGTGTCTAATCACAAGAGTCAACCCACTGTAAAATGTGAATAGACAAGTCATGACCATTTAGAAATACCTCCAAATAACAGAATAGAATGTTCCTTTACTGTTCTATACCCATATTCAAATCAAGCAACCTTAACATTAATGGTTTTTGTGCTTCATGTGCAAGCTGTTGAAGAACAGATGGATCATTCTGTGTGCTTTTTTAAAGGAAGTTAAAGAATTCCTCTATCACTGGGTTATGCCAGCCACTTGCAATGGTTTTAGCAGTACTGTAATTGAATCACACATAAGGGAAATGGTACAATTAAGGGGTTTAAGCTTTGTCAATATTTCTAATTAGGATATTAACTTGCTTGTAGTGTGTAATTTAGTGGAATCCTATCCAAGAGCAAAGAGATTTAATATAAACCTCTCTTCCCAGGTGAGTCAAGTTGGGTTTCAATTACTACAGAAATTGAAGAACTAAGTTACCTAACACTCAATACAAATGGCCTGCAACTAGACTACTGATGTCTAGAGTTGAATTGCTCCCATTTCTAGAAATGCACGCAATCAAGCTTCCGATGTAGTGCTCTGAAAGAATTGGTGTTAAATTAGTTCAAACTCATATATACTCACGTCTGTACGAAGTGCCTTAATATTTTTGCCACCTTTTCCAATCACTGCTCCAGCATTCTGGAAAATAGTTTTCAAAAGTTATGTTCTGCCAACACAGCACACACTATGTTTTTGAACTCAAGTCTAAGAATGGTAAATCTACTTCTGCATTACCCTGTTGGCCTGGGGTGGGGAGCAGGCAGGCACTGCTTTTGAAAGGTTCCAATCAAACTGAAACAAACTGACACAGTTTGGCCATGGAAAAAATGACCAATAGCTCTTGTCACTGAACATAACAAATTGAGAATGATATTCAGTTTTACAACTAATATTGCAATTCCAAATGGAAGTTTCTAGGCAATTCTGCTTGTGTTAAAGCAATCTCATATACTATCTTAGCTCTCAAAATGATACTGTAAGAATGTAATGTAGCTCAATGACTTCCCTAATTTGTTTGATCAGCTTTTTATTTTCTTAAATTTAAAGGAATATGTTTGCACATTCCACTTTTGCATTCTAAGCATTTCTTCATAATTTCAAGTTGTAATTTTTGTTTATACCTCTGTAACTTAACTGACTTCTCAGAGCTGTATATTCTAGAAAAGGTTAAAGCCGACGTTAACTACTAACTTCAACTTTTTACAGTAACAGGAATAAACTGGCAGATAGTCAAGAAGAGCAATTGCAAAACTGTATTTTTAGCAGGTTATTTCAAGGATTACACGCAAAAGTACTGCTTTTATTACACAAGTGATACATTATGCTAACAACATTCAAAACATTTTGCAGTACCCCATCTAACCTGACTACTGGTCAGAAACGCCACAAAAAGTTAAGGTAACATTCCCCATGCCAACACAAAAGGCTGATATACTTCAAAAAGTATAGATCATCTGCAACAACTGGAAAGACTAGAGGCAATTCACACATAGCAACTTTACTGTAACCATTTACACTTGTCAACAAAACTACTGCAATCCCTGAAGCGTTACTCCCACGTTTCTTCCTATTGATATGTTTGAACAAGTTTAGTCTATCTCTTCGGGAGAGTTACTAAAATCCTAAGTTCTCATTTTACCTCTCATACTTAATTTACAATCACTAGCTGATCATTCTCTAAACTGCTTCCTTTCTAAAGACTAATACATCGTCATTCCCCTCAAAATAATAACCTTCTATGTAAATCTAAAAAGACCTTATAATTTCTATCACTCTGTTTTCAGCAAGTACATATTTTAAAAATAACTGTATTGATTCTCAGGGACTTACTGTTTAAAAGAACCACTAAAGGTAATTCCACGGCAAAATACTTTTACTACCATTCATGCACACTTAAAATTATTCCTAATAAGTTATCTCATGTTAAATAAAGTAGATATTTTTCTAAACATACACCCCAACATATACTTTGTCACAGTCCTGAGCAATGCTATAAGCAAAACCAGTAAAAACAAAAGAGCATACTTTGCTCTGAAGCAGGATGCGTAATTCAACCATCTCATCTGTGTTCCGAGATCTTTTGAAGGCCTGCTCTTCCTCCATATCTTCTGCAGGACGTTTGCCTGTAGAAAGGTCCATAGGGGAGAAACACAAACATTTATTTAACTTTCTAAGTTCTAACAAAGTGGAACACGTGCTGAATTTATGCTCTGTATTCTTAACACATTCCTTCCTATTAGCCCCGTACTAATTACTGATGCCTACTCTAAGCAGCCATAGCACAGAAACAGGTCTTTACTTCATCAGCTTATGTATCAATTAACCACTGAAAATCCATTTGACATCTATAAACTATGGTTTAAGTCAGAATGTTGCACACAGTCAGAGAGAAATTCATGACACACTGTCTAAAGCAGCGCAGCATCACCCACTCAGAATCTATTTATAATTTACAATTGGGAAAAACCTTTCAGGCCAAAAGCTCAAATGAAGTGCTGAAATACTGCTGGAATACTACTGAAACAGTACTTCAAATACTGTTTAGAAAGAACTCACATGAATCAGCCACGCTAATGCCCTAACATCCTCAGTAATTATGCCCAAGAAGTTTTTCATGAAGCTCTTTAGAGGTATTTCACATATTTATACTCCTGCACATAAAAACTGCACTAAATGAAATGCAATTAATGGATATGCCTGATAGTATTCTTACATATTCACACTTTCCACACAAGTACTGAGTATTTACCTATGACATATTCTAAAATCCTTAGTCATAACTTTCAGCTACTTATCCCATGTCTAAAACATGACAACAGAATTACTATGCATCTATGCTTCAAAATAATAATGTCTAATTAAATATGAAAAGATTTAATGTGGAATGCAAAACTACTGCTGATACAAACAACTGATACAGTTAAAGCATTACAAAATATTTAGCAACGCTGAAATTTAAAGAGTTTTTTTCTAAACAGAAATAGTCCTTTAAAAAATTTACCATTTGTCTCTGTGTTGGTAAAGGTCTCTTCCTGTTGTTCAGTCTCCATTGCCTTTTTTTCTTAGGTGGGCAGGCAAAATCTGTTAAAGAGTAAAAAAGCTGGTACATATATTTTGCGACAAGGTAAACTGTAACATCGTGCTAAATGGAAAAAGCAAAAAGAAATGCCTGCTTCTAGCACTTACCGCTATTATATATCCTTGCGGAGAAAAGTCAAGTATTCTGGGCGGGATCAAAATCCAACAGCCTATTGCTTCAAGAGCCTATGAAAACAGCATATATCAGTTGTGACTGCTTGCTTACAACTCCAGTTCTCACTACAGCCAAAATTCAGAGGTTTGACCTGAGTTGTTGCTGCAAAAATTTTGATTATAAAAGAGAAAGCATACTCAGGCCAAACACACCACTAAGAATATAAAATGCAAGTCTGTAAACTTACATATAAACAATTACAGTCTGAATTCTAGTTTCTGGGCACATAGCTTGCTTTAAGTAACCACATTTACTAAAAATTAATTTCAGGTATTTCAAGTGAACATGCATCCAAGCCCCTCTTTGCAAGGTCTCATATGATACATGCCTTGCATTTACTTTCTAAAGGACACTATGTAACAATCTGCTCCTGCTGTTTAGTTCTAAACAATTTAAGCTAAAAACAGTCCTGTTATGGTAATTGGCAGCATTAGTTTTATAAATTCTCTAGCAAAGTACTAGTTTGCATTTTGGCATGCTTTCCACTCAAGTATAATAGATGAACAAAAGACAAATAACTTCTAGCGACACTGGGAAAAAATCTTTTCCAAATACCACCCTCTGTAGTTACATACAACTTTCTGCACACAGAGCCGAGAGCCTCAAAAGCAGCTGAACTTAGCTGTGATTTCCTGAAATAGGTATCTAACTTGTAACCTGTTTTTATTAAGTTTATCTCTAAATACTATTAAGTCACATTAGAAATTAGCCTAGACCAAAGAAATAATTCCGTGATTTACTCTAAGAATGTGTTCCTACAGATAACACAGCCAAACAATCATATTTCATCCTTGTATTTTACTAATGCTCACTGCCTTAATAAGAGGTAACCACTCATTCTGGTATCCACGAAGGAAAAAAGAAATTGGGTGCATCTAACGTTTTAAACATACTCTCAGCCAGCTGTTAATTTGTAGTTGTTGCCCCGTTTGCACAGGCTTACAGCAGGCCCTGCCTTCCCAGCACACACTGGTCTTTCTAGGCACTCAAATTAAGCTAACGGACACACACACGGATTAAACGACAGAGAAAACTCAGGCAGACGCTTCCAAAACGCTGCTGGCGGGGGGGGGGGGGGGGCCCCAAATTTTCACAGCTTAAAGAGA
>JAVJGI010000057.1:43413457-43431450 GCA_035590275.1 Ibycter americanus
ATTAATTTTCATAGGCCTTAAAATTGTCTGATACAAACTGAACAACTGATCAAAGGGATTGGATCTTAGTTTTGCTGCAAACCAAGCTGCAATTAAAACGACTTCTTGTTTTTAAAGCTGGTTGTATAATGTATTTCTATGTGTTCATGTCTAACTGAGACAAATTGTACTTTGTGTTTAAAGTTATAGCATTTAGAAGAGAAGAGAAGGTTCCAGGGAGACCTTATAGCAGCCTTCCAGTACTTAAAGGGGGCCTAAAGGAAAGATGGGGAGGGACTCTTTATCAGGGACTGTAGTGATAGGGCAAGGGGTAACAGTTTTAAACTGCAAGAGAGTAGATTTAGATTTTTTTAGATTAGATATTCAGAAGAAATTCTTTATGGTGCGAATGACTAGACACTGGAACAAGTTGCCTAGAGAGGCTGTGGATGCCCCATCTCTGGAAGCATACAGGGCCATGTTGGATGTGGCTTTGAACAACCTGATATAGCAGAAGATGTCCCTGCCCGTGCCAAGGAGGGATTAGAATCTGATGATCTTTAAAGTCCTCCCAACCCAAACCGTTCTGTGACTTTATGATTTTATGATTCTTATTCAGACTTATCAACTTGCACGTGACATGACACAGATCAAGATTAGGTACAAAACTCTTCATTCTATGTTGTAGCAGAGTTGTTGTCTAACAAAAACCCAACCAACCAAGCAACTAACCAACCAAAAAAGAATAAAAAAACCCAGTGAGGAATGTTTTTGTTATTTCTGCACCATGACAGCTGGGGAAATCTAGAGCAATCATTTCAAACAGAGGTAATTTTATTTGTCATCTCATACTAGCTGTTTGACCTTGTTGTATGTTTCAGTTACTGTGCAGTGATTTCTGGAATTTTATTTAATCAACTTTTTCAGTCAAACTACATTCACTTATGGTACTCTTAAAAAAAAAAAAAGCAAAAGCCTGATGTACATTATGCTATTATGATTTTATATATACTGTGTCCAAATAAACTTGACTACTATTGGCTTTTGGGAAGTATATTTGCTGGACTGTAACCACAGTTCTGGTTATTTTCAAGTAGACAAGGTCAGCTTAGCCAGTCATATCTCCTCAAACAATGCATTAATTTATAATCATGTTAAGCTGTTCTCTTAGAATACACAAAAAGTATAGTGTACCTTCAGTTGGGAATTGACAAAACAATCAGGAATCCGTCATGTATTCAGCAGAGCTGGAGTCAATTTTCATTTAATTTTTGCTTTAGTAATTTCCTGCAGAAATAAGCAAATGAAAGAAAAAGTGTGTGGGTGCGTGGGATATTTGGCTACACTGAAGTGCCATGTGCTGGCAACACCGCCAGTTCAGCAGCAGTGCAGTCTAGTAGTCTACTGAGTATTTGTGCTCTGTGATGATGAGCTGTGGAACAGGCAAAAACTCTGTATTCACACAGATGCAACACTAGGATATGTTTTGGGTACTAATGAAAACTAAACAAAGCTTCCAAGTCCTCAGTTTCTCTGTGGATGGGGCACAGTGCAGACGATAGAAGAAACAAGAGCTAGCTGAGCCACCTTGGATACCGGAATCAGTCCTTTTGCAGCGTGGTTTACCTTTACAGGCTGGTTTACCCTGCTTATCATATGAAGCTCTGTGCAATCACTGCTAGATGTTTCTGGTGCAAGCTCACTTGTTTAGATACAATTTATGTACGTGTACCGCTATCTGAAGTACACACATCTCAGCTTCTGAGCCTCTGGCTCCACAAGGCTTAGCAGTGCCTTAGCCCAGAGCCATGATCAAGCTGCCTTGGAAGCATTTTTGAAAATGCAGCTGTACTTTACTTCTTCAATTTAGAATATTTCAGAGAGTTGTGAAATTATTTTTCAAACTTGAGGGAAATTTCTGAAAAGATAATCTCCTTTCAGACCAATCAAACCTGAGTAAAATTCTAAACATTGGTTCAAAGGACATAAAAAATAATTTGCCTATCCTTGTCTTCACTCAGTTGTCTTCAAACCAGTCCTTAAAAACTGGAGAACTAAGGACAAAGGTTTCCAGAAAGGTGGCCGTTCTTCATAAACACAGCAGAGAACATCAGCAGCACAGAAAATTTAATGTGCCCTCCATATGCTGTCTCTTCTTCGTGTTTTATCACTTTTAAATCAGCAGCAAAAGAGAGCTCAATTCTATCTAGCATGCTTTGGCTCAAAATGCTAATAAAAATGAAAGAAAAAAAATGTAAGTAAAATAGTCTGTGGAGAAACATTAAATGAAATTTGTGATTGTGTGATGCTTCCCAAATTATACCAACACAGTAGGGGATTTTATGCCTCCAAATTATTGCTGTTTTGAAGGAAAAGGCTTTTGTTTGGGAGTTCTAAGGTGTATAGCAGATGGTACTGAACTGAAGCTGTGGAGGATATTCACAGCAGAAAGTAAAGTCTTAAGACGATGACAGGTTGTATGGAAGTGAATATGCATCCCAGTAGCTCAGTGAACGATGCAGGGATATAGCAGCAGACTAAGGTGTTATGAAAAAAGCTAGGCTAGAAGGGTACTTATTAACTAGTGTTTCATTAATTTTGAGCCCGTCTGGAATATATCTTCTACCAAATGTGAAAAGCAAGGCGATTGCTGTGCTTGTGAATTACAGAACTGGATACCCTTAATCTTTCCATCCTACTGATGATGCATGAATAGACACGTTTGTGACAATTGAAAAAAATGCTTTTTGTCTGGTGTGATTTATGGCTATGAATTTAAAAAAATTTACAGGTTAATGAATCATCTAGCTTTTAGTTTATCTATGTTTAACTTGAACTGTAACAACTAAAAAAAGATAATGTAAGTAATACCCCATTCTTAAATGCTCTTAGAAACGAAGTACACAACAGCCAGATTGTGTCCAGCAGCGCTGGAACCGGGTAAAGTAATTTGTCTCATAGCTGTATATTTAACCTCCTGATCTCTCTTGAAGATACCAGGACAGTCTTAAACTTGACTTCCATAAGCTTTCCATCATCAGCTGTTGCTATAATGCTTTGTTAATTCACTTTAAAAGTTATAATGCAGAGATTATCCTTTTTTCAATGATTGATTTGCAATAAACTGTTTTGAAAGCTTTTGTTTTTCCTGGTTTCTCCTTTTTTTTAAAAGTCTTCTCTCAGAATTGCTGATGGTTGTTCACATTAGGATTACGAAGGATTTGCATCAGAGGACTTGGTGTTTAATGAGCAAATTTCTAGGCAGCAGTTCCAGGAGCAAAACTGCTGTCTATGATGACCCATACTTGTTGATATCCTGTTACTAGAACAGCAATATTACCTTTTCAGGGCCAACAAACTGACTCTGCAACTCTGAAACCAAGGAAGCTGGTTACTTTTCCACAGGCATGCTAGGGGTTGCACCACTCAGCTGTACTTTTACAAAACTTAAATGAATAAAGTTTCACTTCTGTTCTTTTTTTCCTAAGTATTTCCATGTTATAAGTGGTCGGTTTCTCCACTGATGAAACTAAAGTATAACATAGGAGTCCAGACGTTTCTTAAGTGGGATCATGACTCTGTCAAAATGTCTTCACAGAAATCTTCTGAGTAAAACTTTTTATGCTCTTCTGATGACAGGCACATCTGTAGTGCTCAATTATCTTTTATCTGTATTTTTTACAGTTGGCAAGAATTTGCACTGCTAGCCATTAAGCTACAGGGTACTAAATGGGTTAAGACGTTTTGCAGAATGTATTCTAAGATGCTACTGGAATTGAGAGTGAGTCTATAAACATTTTTATAGGTCATGTAAATATTTATGAGGCGAGAATGATGATCATTCTTGGTAAACGTGGCCAACGTTAGCAGGGGGTGCAGATGTTCAGTAAAAGTTTCTACTTCTGTGTAAGGTTTTCTGTCAGCAGTGGATTTTTTCATGAAGCTAGAGGACTACAGATTATAATTTCCCTGCAGACAACTTTTATGTGTTTATTGAAGGTGGAATCATGTAACTTGTGCCTCTTATGATACATACAGGCCTTCCATGATGTAGTTAGTATTGTGATAAAGATGTGACACTCCGCCTTGTAAAAGAGTAAGCCATCTAGAGCTTTAGTCATCTCTTTTCCTTAACCCGCACTTCTCCCAACAAAAATGTCCTTGTAAGTAGGCTGCCCAAGTGACCTATGCTTGTTTCCTGTGGCAGGCTGAGTCTGTTGAGTAGCTTGTACTGAACCCTGTTCAGCAGGAAGCCAATCACCAGCTGCCACTCCTTCAAGTGACATAAGTGCCATGTGGTGCCTGCACAGCTGAAAGAGTAGGTTCTCTCAGGCCTGAGGGAATGAAGAGAAATTCATTTCCTGAAGGACATGGAGGAGCCTCAGCAAGTCTAGGATATCTAGACAAAATGTACTTGTTCTTTGGGCACAGGCCAGAATAAGCTATTTAAGTAGCCCTGACCTGTTTGGACCAGAGTTACACTTTGAATTTTTTTCTTCAAGCTTTACAAATTTCAGATTAGAGAGAAGAAGAAAAGGAAAATTTGGAATAGTATGGATTTTTGCAGTTTCCCTAATTAATTAGAAAATTATTTATTTTGGAATTTTTGAACTTCAAATCTCTTTCTCAAGGGTCTCCTTTTGTAGAATCAGAGAAGTGCAGAATGGCTCAAAGATCATCTAGTCCAACCCCCTGCCACAGGAAGGGGCATCTGTTACTAAATCAAGTTGGTCAAAGTCCCATCCAGCCTGACACCGAACACTTTCAGGAAGGAGGCATCCACGACTTCTCAGAGCAACCTGTTTCAGTGTATCACCAACATCATTATAAAAAAAAAAATTATTCCTCATAACCAATCTAAATCTAGCCTCTTTGAGTTTAAAATCATTGCCCTTTGTCCGGTTACTACAGGCACTGGTAAAAACTCTCTCTCCGTCTTTCTTACAAGCCCCTTTTATATGTTGAAAAGCGGCAATAAGGTCTCCATAGAGCCATCTCTTCTCCAGGCTGAACAACCCCAGCTCTCTCAGCTTGCCTTCATAGGAGAGGTGCTCCAGCCCTCTGATCATCATCATGGCCTTCCAGTGGACCCACTCTAGCAGGGGCGTGTCTGTGTTGTGCTGGGATCACCAGAGCTGTATGCAGTACTCCAGATGAAGGTCTTGTTAGAGCAGAGTAGAGGGGAAGAACGAACTCCCTTGACCTGCTGGCCATGCTCCTTTTGATGCAGTGAAGGATACAGTTGGCTTTCTGGGCTGCAAGTGTACCTTGCTGCCTCATATAAGTTTCTTCATCTACAAGTATCCCCAAGCTGTTCTCCACAACACTGCTCTCGATCCTTTCACCCCCAGCCTGTACTGACATTGGGGATTACCCTCACTCAGGTGCAGGACCTTGCACATGGCCTTGCTGACTTTCATGAGGTTCGTATGGTCCCACTCCTCAAGCCTGTCAAAGTGCCCTTGGATGACATCCCTTCCCTCTGGTGTTTCCTAATGCTCAAAACCGAAGATGAAAAATGCTATCCTATATTAATGTGGACTAGAGAGGGAAAGGGAGATTGGAAAGTGGGTTGGTGTGCTGTTGGAAGAAGAAGCTGTACTTTTATCTCTGGGTTTTTCCTTAGAAGAGTTTCCATCTACTAGTACTGCAGGTATTTATAAAGGTAAAACAGCCTTATCCAGGGAGCAGTTTGTGTCAATATTTATATTTCTGACTAACCATTTACTGGTACACATGAAGTGCAGCCCTGCAGGGAGGGATCTGGGGGTGCTGGCTGACAGCAGGCTCAGTGTGGGTCAGCATCGTGCCCTGGCAGGCAGGAGGGCAAACCGCACCCTGGGGGGCACCAAACACAGCACAACCAGCCGGTCAGAAGGGGGGATTATCCTGCTGACCTTGGCCTTGGTGCGGCCTCACCTCGAGCACTGTGTGCAGTTCTGGGCCCCACTGTTTAAAAGGATGTTAAGGTCCCTGAACACATCCAGAGGAGGTGAACAAAGCTGGTGGAAGGGCTGGAAGACATGTCCTGTGAGGAATGGCGTGGGACTCTGGGTTTTTCTGGCTTGGAGAGAAGGAGGCTGAGGGCGACCTCATTGCTCTCCACAGCTTCCTGAGGAGGAGACGTGGAGAGGGAGGTGCTGAGCTCTTGTCCCTGGGATCCAGTGACAGGACACATGGGAATGGTTCAGAGGTGTGCATTTCTTTACTGAGAGGTTGGTCAGACACTGAAACAGGCTTCCTAGAGAGGTGGCCAATGCCTCATGCCTGTCGGTGCCTTAAAAAGAGGCATTTGGACAATACCCTTTATTTCGTGTAACTTTTGGTCAGCCCTGAAGTGGTCAGGCAGTCGGACTAGATGGTTGTTGTAGGTCTTTTCCAACTGAAATACTCTATTCTAAATTTGCATAGCTACTTCCTAAACTAACAACAAGCTACAGGTTATTAGCCACTGATGTTCCTGTGCTAATGACTGCCAAGACCTGGTGCTATTGTAGCCAAACACTGAACTGGGTCTCTAGGTAACAATGATGTTTCAAGCTAGCTTTCTGTTGTCAGTTACAAAGCTTTCATCCAGTTAAAGTGGAGAAGTCAGCCCTGTGATACAAGTGCTGACATATCCCAGCTTGGTTCTGTTTTAGTTGGGGTCCCTTACTTCTGTTCAGAACAATGCTGATGAAATGGGGGAATAACTTTTCAGGTCAATTTATGAAGTAAACAGTGTTAACAGCAGCACCCACAGAAATAAAACAAAAAACAGAGGGCATACATATAACAACCTGCTTTTGTTGTTTTCATTCTTTTTTTCATCTATCTGGTTTCCATCCATAACAAAAGGATTTCAGTTAGGTGTTTCTAATTAAATCAACAGAAAGGGGGATGTCACCAAGTAGGATTGCTCATGTAAGTCTCTGTACTTTACTGCTACTCCATGATGACACAACTGCACATACTTTTAATGCTGATTGAAACTTCAAATATTGGAAATGCATGTATTTTTAGTATCTGTAGAAGTGTTTTTAATTTAAATTGCTTCTATTTTGTCACACGTAGAACAGCAGAACTTTGAATTGAGAGCAGTTTTCTATAAAAAATGAGCAAGAGACTTCTTATAACATTAGCTGTTGTCAGATGAGTAAATATGTCTTTTTATGGTTTTGTTCTAGGGATTTCACTCTCTTAAAAGAAAATGTCTACATCTAACATTGCAGCAAAAGTGGAAAGTTGGCTTTCATCCACATGGCATGTTAAAGTTCCTTTGACATGGCTGGAAGCATGTATTAGTTGGATCCAGGAAGAAAACAGTGGTAGTAATTTAAGTCAAGCTCAGATTAACAGGCAGGTATTTGAGCAATGGCTCCTTACTGATCTAAGAGATTTGGAATATCCCATTTTGCCTGACTGTATCTTAGATGCTCCCAAAGGAGAGTTGTCAGGTTTCTACTCTATACAGATAGATTCACTGGTTGATGTTAGCCAGCCAGCATATTCCCAGTTGCAGAAGCTAAGAGGGAAAAATACTGTAAATGAAGAAGTAACAACTAGTACTCAGGCATTTCAGAAGCCTTGGGAAGCAAAGCCTACTCGACTGCTGATGCTGCAACTAACTGATGGGATACATCAAATTCAGGGCATGGAGTATCAACCAGTGCCGGTCCTCCACAGTAATCTTCCTCCTGGAACAAAAATCACTGTACAGGGTAATATTGCATATCGTCTTGGAGTCCTTCTGCTTAAACCAGAAAATGTGAAACTGTTGGGCGGTGAAGTGGATGTTCTTCTGAAAGAGTATTCTCAGGAAAGAGTCCTTGCTATGTTAATTGGAGAAACTGAAAGCCCTAATTCTGTTGGGTGGGCTGGTCACAACCAAATTGTTTCAAGGCCTGTGGATGAATTCGAACAAAATACAGGCCCTTCAGATGAAGAGCTTTTAGCCAGTCTTGATGAAAGTAATGAATTTACTTTAAACAATGAAACAGCTTTAGAAAGTGGATATTGCAGTAGAAGCAACAATTTTAGTACAGCCACAGGTTCACTGACTGCATGCAATGGAAACGTTTTGCTGGGGGAATGTGGAAGTCCTTTGCCTCATTCAGATGAACAAGTTTCACCTCCCACAGAATATGTTGACGGCTTTTTAAATGACTTTCCTTTAGAAGATGACTTTCTTCTGGAAGAAGAAGTGCAAAGAGAGCTGGAAGAAGTGCCACCAGTGGTTACAAACAGAAACATAGGTTTAATTACTGAGAGACTTCCACATACATCTAGAAGCTCTTGCAATTCATCTGTAAATGGCACTTGTGAAAAAGAAGATGTGAATGAAAGAAATAAGCCTGTAGAAGCTATGAGCAAGCAAAACACTTTTGGAAGAACGGTATTTGATGGATATAGAAATAGTATGAGTAGCTTTTCACAGCACAAGAGCTTACCTCAGACCGGCAGTTCTGCAGATTTTTCTTTGGAAAATCCTCCTGAAGAAAGGCAGAATGATACAGACCTAGATGAGAGCAAATGTAAATCTCAGCCCACTTCTGACAGCAGACGGTTAGGCAATGATCCAGTATTTTTCTCAAAAACGGACCCAGAAGCAGATCAGCAGAAGCATGATTCACAGACCTTTCCTTGTAGAGCAGTAGAGGCACATTTAGACTTAGATTCTTCACCTTTCACATATATTTCCCTTCTCCTTGCAAAAAAACCAGAAACTGTTACGATTCTGAAAGTTAAGTGTTTTATTGTTACTCTCACTGGAAACCTCACAAGCAGCAATGGGTCCTGGGGCATAAAGGCAAAAATTTCTGATGGTTCAGCTTATCTCGAAGTAGATTTTGCTGATGATATTCTGACAAGTTTGATTGGCTTTTCAGTGCCTGAAATGAATAGGCTGAAAAAGGATGGACCTTTACGTCTGAAGCTTAAGGATGGTTTAGAGAAATGCCAAAAACAACTGATAGATCTCTGTTGTTTGATGACCATAGAATTTAATCCGCTTCAGTCAAAAGCCACTGTAGTAATTCTCCAGGATGTTGATGCAAGGCATCTAGAACAGTTGAAGAAACGTTTGAATAAATAACGTGCAAACTTACAGACTGTATTAGGAGCATCTAAGTCAGATTTCCCCTGAAGGACTGCTGAAAGTTGAATTGTAAAGTTAAGTGGTATGTCTTTTCTCTTGCCAGGGAAAATAATGGAACAGTGAGAGGAGGAGATGACTTGTTGGAGTGAAACTTCGCAGTTTGTTTCTTACGGTGATAGTTTTGAAATAAGTTTTGAAATATTTCTGTCTTGGTTTGAAATACTCATGTATTATTTTCATTCTGCAAAATCGTCTGTGCCCTTGATTGGTGATCTGGAGTAGCAGAATTTGTCGGGAAACGGATAAAAACAAACCAACCATCTCATTGTTATACTTTTTCAAGGATGATTACTTACCTGTTTTTTAGAAGGTAGCTATAGGAAACTGTCAATCTTTACTTGGAGGAGTGGTTAAGTACATTTAAACAAAGAATTATTGTTGAAATGCGGTCACCTCTGACTGTGCCAACCTGAAAACTTGAGTACATATTCAGTGTTCAAGAATGTGAAGTCTGGAGAAATGAAAGGTTTTCTTCCAAATGTTCAGGGGTGTGTGTGGGGAAAACAACCTTATACATAAATGAGATAAAAAGCTGAATATTTTAAAAAATAAAAAAAAAAAAGCCAAATATTTTGAAATCTCCTACTAACAGAAAAGAGTTATTATAACATATCGGGAATCTGTTTTTTGTCATGTTAATGTTAATCATTGCTAATAGTTTTGAACCCACAGGCAACCTTACTCATTAACTCTTACAATTACTTGTCTAACCTTTCCACAGAGTAGTCAAAATACTTGTGCTACAAAGCTGTTGTGTGTGTATATTTAATGTTGGTCTTAATTTAGATTGATTTTTAAAAAAAAAAATGAATTCTGCTTTAGAATGTATAAAAATTAAATATATTAAAATTTTCATTTAAACTGAGGTGGAAGCTGTTTAGTCACTTTAAAACACAAATATACACCTTGTTGAGTGTATGAAGTATCAGAAATGGTTTGATCGGTTTTTTTCTTCTTCCTTTTCCTTCTTCCTATCCTTTTCTCTTGTTTGTCTTTTTTTTTTTCTTTTCTTTGAAATTAGAATACTGCCAGAATTAGGGAACCAACAACAGAAGAAGTCTGCGCACTGTTGGTAGTGTTTGCAAAGAATGTGAAATTGGTAGCCAAGAAAGGGATTTTTTCAGTTGGGCTGTCAGTATCATTTTTTTAGAGCCTTTTCTTTGGACAATTGGGAATTGCGGTGAGAGACTGTCAGTGTTGCCCTACTGCCCTGCCCTCATCTGAGAAGCGTCCTTTGAGACTCCAGGTGACCTAAGGAAAACTAGAGGTAATTTGCAAAGTAAGGTAAAAGTGGAGGAGGGGGGTTCTTGAGCTTTCACAGGCTCAAGGCGTGAGCTTTTTTAGCCTTTATTTTTTACAGTTTAAAAATGCATAAATTCCTGTGTCCCTTTTCCTTCCTCTCCTCCCGTTTCCCTCCCCACTCTGAAGTGAACCTGAGCAAACCATAACCCTGTGAGTCATCTTTGGGTTTATTTGCTGAGGCTGTTGGGAATCGTGCATCATTTAGAACTCTTAACAGCAAAAGCTTTTTCCTTTGTGGAACCTGTATTGCTGCCTCTTTCGTTACAGATTCAGGAAACATTGCTTGTTAGTAGGAAACTGACCAAGCCTCATCTCATGTAATCCCTGTAAAAGGTAATACATTTGACTAAACCTTCAGTGCATTTTTATGCAAATATTTCTTTTATGATGGGTTATGGAAACTTCCTTTGAAGCCTTATCATGTAAAAGGATAGGAGTCCTTAAAGTTCAGGCTAAACGAGTAACCCACAGATTTTATTCTACTTGTGCAAAGCAAGAGGAATGTCCTTCAAAGCACAGAATCAGATACGTGTTGTCTTTGTTTTGGCAGATGCAGTCTTATCTGCCCCATTAATGTTAATGTTTAGTGCTTTCCGCTAAAATAAGTTCATGTGTCTTCTGTGTCCCATCTCATCTGCCCCTGCCCTTAAATGCAGTGTTGTTTTTCTGACTTTTCCTTCACCCCCTCCCCTTGTTGTCCTTGTCTTCATTTTCAGGATGTTCTTCCTGGAATGCTATTCTTGCGCCTGTTCTGCAGTGCAAGCAAGAAGGTAAATCTCAGTACTGATAGCTGTTTACGGCTTGACTGGCCTGCAGGTACGTCAGTGCAATTTTCTGGTGTATAATGATTCAGGATCTGTGTTTAAGCTTTTGGAATTACTGAAAAGTATTGTATAGTTTTTCAGACAAGAAAAGGAATGAAATGAAGTGATTTTGAGAAAGCATGCTTAGTTAACAGCAGTATGTCAAACAGAAAATGGTATATGTGGCTGTGTGTACCAGTCATTGGCTCATGCCTTACCCACTTTGTTGGCTCTCAGAACCAACTTCTTTATTACCAGTCTTAACGCTTTTGTGCTGTGTGTATGTGCTGTGTGTGTATATTGCCTGTCGCAGTCCTTCAGGTGATCAGTTCTGACGGGCAGAGTTCAGGGAACAGGCTGCAACCGCAACTGACTGTGGTAACAATCTGGAGCAAAAGTATGGCCACTCTCCAGCTGGGGGGAGTGCAACAGGATTCCTGTATGAGCTGTTGAAGGCAATTGTGATGGCAGCTGCTCTCAAGAGTTTTTATGTAGCCTTCTAGCAGAAAGCAGTTTGTGCCTTTTCTGTCATTTCTTCTCCACGCCATTTTACAAACTCACTTTTTCTTGCTAACACTGTTTTAGCTGCTAAGTAGACTTACGTGTCTGCGGGGTACCTGGCTGTGTACAGTTTCAGAAGCTGTATTCTTCAAGAATGCTTTCATATTAATGGGAAAAATAAACTGCACTTTTTCATTGCTGATCACAGTGGAAACTTACAGCTATTTCAGTTTTAATGTACGAAACCGACCATGTTATCACACAATGTCTTGGATGTTATTATATGAGTGATGAAAGTTTGTTCTTCCTGTCTTTTTTACAGTTATTAAAGAAAATGAAAACAATAAATTGGCTATGACAGTGCCAGGTAGCTGCATCAGAATATCCCATTTAAAAGATCTGTCACTAAGGCAAAGTAGTAGAAAAAAGAAAGTTCTCGGAAACTGTGCTGCACTGTACTTCCTTTAAAGGTATTCAGTCTCAGTAGAACAAGGCAGTAGCTAGACCAAAGAATGTGGCAGGTTTCCAAATAAACTAGGCTGGCAAGAACAGTTTGAGGACTATCCTAATCCTACTGGATACTAGTTTGGCCACAACGATGCATGTCATTATAACCCAGCAACTTCCTTCTTGTTGAATGAACAGTGTCCTAAGCAAGCAACAGCTAGTTGAGATAATGCCATTGTAAAGTATCAGTTGGGAATGTTAAGGGATTTCTTAAAGGGCGTGCTCTACTGCTCCAGCACTGTGACTTCACACTAAAAGAATTATGTATTTCTGGTCATATCAGTAGGAGAAATTTTCACAGTAGCTGAGTGTGGAACATGATTGGATAGAACAGTAAACATAACATTTGGTTATAAATACAAAGCCTTGTTTCTTAATATTTTGCTGTAATAATGTCAAGCATTTATTTTTAAAAAGGTAGTAATTTAAACCTCTTTGTTTAGGTAGGGAAAAGTGATTTATAGTACAGTGCATCTGAGTTATCTGGTGGCAAGGAAACTTAAATGTGTTTACCTGGGAGGAAAGGGCAAAAAAATAGTACCACTCATTTTGAATCCAATTCTCTGCATTATGGTGCTAGAAGGAACAGAATGACAACTGTAATGACAGCAAATGAGAGGTTAAGGGCAGCCTGACATTGCAACTCTTTAATTCAACAGAAGAGGTAGATGTTTCCTACAAATCAGCTAAATGTGTACATAGCATACTTTTGTGGCAGTGTGTCACTTTTAAATCTTTTTTTTGCTTAAGGATTTTTTTCCTTATTTACACTGAGCTTTCTAACAGGACATTGCAATCTGTTGCTGTCGGAATTTGTTGGTTCTGATTCTTAGCCTCCTCTTAAGGCCGAACAAACATGCTTCTTGTTCTCACCAGGGAGTGGCATGTGCTCTAGCTCCCTCTCTGCCTCGGCAGCTGGCGGCTGGTCACCTGCTTTGTTGTCATAGAATCATAGCATGGTATAGGTTGGACAAGACCTTTTGTCAGTGGCCTTCTGGTGCTTGGGAAGTCTAAATAGGGCACGGTACTCCACATGCAGCCTCACAAGTGCCAAAAGCAGAAGGTGGCTTGCTTTCTTGGACCTGCTTACTGCTCTGATAGAGCCTGTTATGTGGCTGGTCATTGCTGCTGCAAGATCACACTGCTGACTGATGCTTGGCCTGCCTGCCAGGGCTTGCAAGTCTTTGTAAAGCTTTCTAAACAGTTGGCTTCCAACTCATACTGTTGCATGGGGTTATTTCTGCTAAGATGAAGAACTTGCATTTGCCTTTGTCGAACTCAAGGAGGTTTATATCAGTCCATGGGTCCAGCCAAGGGAGTACTTGTTCTGTAGCAGTGACTGCTTGCTTTCCTGTTCTTACCCCCTGCCCTTCCCTTCCATGTCTGGTAGCTTCTCCCCTGCTTGCCCCTAATCTATGTAAGCAGAAGCCTCTTCCTAGAGGGAATCAAGTTTGGCAGACTTGACTTGCCATTGGTAGACCCATGCTGGCGGTCCCAAATCACCATCTCCTTCATGGGGCTGGGTATGCAGTCAGGGAAGATCTGCTCTGACCTCGGGGACTGAGGTCAGGCTGCCCCAGTTGGTAGTTCCCTCCCTGAAGATGCATGTGACACTTGCCTTTTTCCAGTCATAAGAAACCTCCTGATTGCTGTGACTGTCACAGTATTGTAGGGAGTGGCCTTGTGGTGATGTGAGCCGGTGCCCTTGGCAGCACCCTGTCTGGTCCCATGGAGAGTTCTATGTGTCTGCAGGGTAAGGTACTCCGCTTTCACGAGGACGTGCTGGTACACAGGATCTCAGTCAGACACTGCTAGTTAGTAGAGCTTTTGGATAAAGGCGAGGCCTGGCACATGGCATCATCTCGGGTGGCTGGCAGGAGCTGCCTGCTGGCTCCTCTGGCACCGTGCACTGCCTGAGCTGCAGGCAGTGTCCTGTGGCTGAGGGATCTGCACGGCTCCATGCAGCCTGGGGGCCATGCTGGGCACGTACAGCGCAGGCCTGTGCCTGCTCAGGCTGAGCGTGCTGTGGGTCACTGACCCCTGTGTGTAATGGTCTTCTGGTCAGGATTGCTGCACTCCCTGTCCTGTCATCCCTGCGGTGGGTTGTACTACCTTTCTGCAGATCCTGTTAGGCTCCAGAAAAAGGGAGGCCAGGGAGCAAATCTTCACCAGTGAAAATCAAGGCCAAAGAAAGCGCTGAGTACTTCAGTCTTTCTCATGTCCTTTGTCAGTAGGTCCCCTCTCTGTCTTTTTCCCCTCAGTCTTCCAGTGCTCCTGATGCACTTACAGAAGCCCTATTTGTTGCCCTTCTCATCCCAATATGCTTGACGAGTATCCCTGTAGGCTTCCTGAAATTCCCTCCACGTACTTGTTTTTGACACCTGAGCTCAGTCGGGGTTTGCTTGCCCATCCGTGCTGGTGTGCCGTGCCACACCAGCTTGGTTTGCTACACTGTCCAGTGTTTGTGTGCTTCAGGGAGGGCCTCTCTGCCTACCTGGGCAGTCTCCTGTTGGATCCAAGTGGACCCCTAAATAAACTGCAGTCAGACCTCCTGAAGCTCAGAGGGGTGCTACTTACTTACACACTTCTCTGAGCATTTAAAACAACACAATGTCAACATCACTGCAGCCAGGACTGCCCTTAACCTTTCCACCTTTAGGTCTTTCATGTTTGCAAGCGGCAGGTCCCACAGAGCTTTTCCTGTTGCCTGTTCATGGATCACCTGCTTGTTTCGGTATCTATATTGTCTGTGTAAGCTGTGAGTTACTTAGGAGAAGGACTGTATCACAGGTTTAATTGTAATACAAGTCACAGTTAATGCTGGCTTTAATAGTTCAATACCTTTTACTAGATTGGCAGTGTGGATGGTGAAAGAATGTAACCTGTAGGACTGTACAAGGCTACTTAAAAAGCAACAGCAGTATACAGCATTGTTTTGTGGCAGATGAATTAAAAAAAAATATCTAGCTTTTACACTGTTTCCAGGGACAAAACTGTCATTGATTTTAACAAAGTTCATTCATATGAAAAAGGGCAAAATGCAGGTTTCACAAATACCATTTGTATTGGTAATACAGCATGAATAGAGAGGTGAACAGAGCTGGGTGAACTGAGAGGCGTTTGTAGGAGTTATGTATTAGAGGCTTTTCAGGACGAGGATACTTCCCCATTTCCTGAGGGAGCTCTCACAAAGCCATTGCAGCAAAGATAAAGAAATTTCCCTCAGTTCTGTGGCTACTCCAGAGAGCAGTAGAAATTTCAGTCCAAGTGGCTGAAAACATGTAATTTTCAGTTCTGTTAAACACCTTATCTGTAGGTGGAGGTGAGAGCTGGGAGTTGTCCAGTACTTAATGCTTCTTACTAGTTAAATGAGCAGCTCTCTGCCGGGTGATTCAGCCTTTTTAAAAGCTCTTAAATCCTTGCACAGGCTGCATAGAGAGCCTTTACAGTTAATTTGGCTGGTATAGACCACCTTGACATGTTAAGCAACTTCTTTGTGTTTGCGTCCTTGGTAGTTTTGTATTTTGGCCTTTGACGAGACAGCCTTTGCTGGGGGCAGGGGGGGAGCAGATTATTTTTTCTGCATAAAGGGTCAAGGGCTTTTTTAAATGATGTTGGTAAGTTCAGAACAAATATGAGGCAATGGTAGCGTTAGCTGAAGTAGATGACGGTCTAATCTCACTTTTAAAGTACTGGCAGAACTGTGGCCTTCACAAAGCATTCTTTTGGATTTAAAAAAAAAAAAATGCCAAGGTGAAAATATGTGTATGTTCAAAGAATCTGTGGTGGAAAAGAGTGTGATTTATGATAATTGAGAAGAAATTTTTTATTCCACTAACAGCATTTAGGAAATAAATGTAATTACAAGGTAAATATTCATAACTGACTTCTCTACATTTAGGACAATTTCTTTTAATATTTACAATTACAATACAGTCATCATTTAACAGATTCATACTATATATAAAATATGGGCAAGCATATTGTTATTAAACCACAAATCTAGCATTTATTGTAATGAAAAACAGACTTATCAACCCTAGTGCTCCTGGCTACCTAAGCACACGCTTAGGTAATTTACCCCCTGGTACCAGTACCAGCAATTACTGTAATTGCCCTCATATAGTTTCTCCAAACTAGAAAATGCCGTGACATAGAAAGTGTAAATAAGGATCTACTTGTCATTTAAATCATTCAGATAATTCAGTAGATACATGTTTGTCAAAACGTGTATGCCTAGAACCTTTTACTTACAGATCAGTTACTCAAATGCAAATATTGATGAAAAATAGCCTTGAGCTGCCAAGACTATGCTGCCAAGCATATGTGCAGCAAGGGCTATGAGAAAACTGAGAATTTTGTTACACCACTTTAAAATGTATGTTAAGGTATGCAAGAACACTGAAATAAGTTTTACTTTTTGTTTCACAAGTAGTCAGGTACAAAGCTGACAGGCATCAGCTGTTAAATACTATGTGATCACATGTGACAGTGCAGGCAAAGCCAAAATAGGAGAAAAGCAGATGTCTTAGCTATAGGGTTTGTTGCTGTTCGTGAAATGACATGAGGTTGATGCTACATGATGTTTTTAAAAACTACATTATCTTTTATTTATGACCTTCTTGTTTTCTAATATTAGTGTTGCAGAATATTGGTTATAAAATGTTAGATGTAAAATAAGAGAGAACAGGGTGAACTAATCCTCTATCTCCAGCAAAATACTGTATCTACTGCCTCTAGGTAGGTGACTAATCATGAGACACACACAAAAAAACCCCTCTGGTTTTCTTCTTTCAGGTAACACCAGTGAGGTGACTGTTCTTTTCCCAGTGGCATTTAGAACTCCTGATTCAGTGATCATTCTTCTATTTCTGCTATTTGAAGTGCAGAACTGGGAATTAGTTCGGTCTACTGATAACTTCGTAGTGGCCTTTATAATAACCAGTAAATTAGGCCCTGGGTACACGTGCAAAAAATAAAAAGTGAAATAATTGTGAATACTCAGCTAAGTACTATTTATCCATATATAAGTAGAGTTAATCAGTCTGCATAGACAGAAGCAAATGCACAAAATGCAGCATGGCTGTTGCCATCACAGAATGTGATATGCTTCAACAGCATGTTATGTATTGAAGGAGCTCCTACAAAACCACTGTCCTATAGATAGGAATTAAACATTGCAGTCTCTGTTGCTGCTGCTTAGTAGAGGGAAACTTTCTTTAAAAATGTTTTTTTCAGCTGCAGATACATGAAAATGTGTGATAAGAAAAAAAATAATGTTTTGATAATTTTAACAAAGTGATTTAAATGTGTGGTTCAATATTATTTATGAAGACTCATTATTTTGTGAAATGAATAGTTTTGAATCTAAAAATCCAATATTGTGTCTCCAGTCTAATTTGCCACTTTAGATCTTCTTGAGAAATACATTCAGTTTGTTCATATTTTATTATACCAAGGTTTCCAAAGTTCAAGAAAGATGTTCTGTGATGGAAGTCAGCAAGCCAAATTTTTATGACAGAGGCATGTTCTAATATTTTGTCAGCTAAGGTTTTGTGTTGGTCTGATATTGGGAAATAGTCTGCATTTCTGACTTCACTGTGAGAGTGTAAGAGATTGTTAGTGGAGGAGAATTTGTTAGTTGGAAAGGAAGGGATGGCTGATGAGAAAGTCTGGTATCTTAAAGGAAGTGTAATGTAGCAAGATATTTGCTTACTTAAGTAGATAAAAAACCGAAAACCTAAATCAAAAAACGTTAAAAAACC
>JAVJGI010000057.1:43449539-43461599 GCA_035590275.1 Ibycter americanus
GGGAATAAGGACGCTGTAAACAGTCAGTATGGATTTTCTAAGAGTATATCGTTCCTGATCAACCTGACTGCCTTTGATAATAAAATGATTGGATTTGTGGACAAGAGAAGAACAGTGGATGTCACTTACCTTTAACAAGGCTTTTAACACTGTCTCCCACAATACTGCTGAATCCAAGTTAAGACACGGTGGACAATCACATAGATAAAAAGGGGTTGAATGATTAATAGTAGTTATCGAATCTTACTCTTCCCAGAGGCTGATAACAAGTGGGGTATGCCAGTGGTCTGTCTTGGGACCTGTCCTCTTTAATACCTTTATCAGTGGTGTGTGATGATGGACACTTTTGGCCATCATCAGTTTTGTCCATTTGGTGTATGACACCAAACTGCAGGGGGAACTAGCTGATACACTCAAGGAAAGAGTTGCCATCCGGAGGGGCCTAGGTATGCTGCGGGAACCCGCCAACAGGAACCTGCTGAAATTCAGCAGGGACAAGTGCTGAGTCCTGAGAAGGCCGAGACCATGGAAATGACACAGACCCTGGCAATGGCACAGGCTGGGAATGGACCAGCTGAGGAGAAGCACTGTGTACAAGGCTTGGGGGCATTGCATGGGCAGTGAGCTGAACAGGCACCAGACATGTGCCTGGGCGGCAGCAAGGGCCAGCAGCCTTCTGGGCTGTGTGGACAGGGGCACAGCCAGGAGCACAGCCAGGAATTTGAGTGGGGTGATTATGCCTCACTACACAGCATTTGTTAGGCCATATCTAGATGTTGCGGTGAGTTTGGGGCCCCCTATGCAGAAAAGATGTTGATAAACTGGGGGAATTTCAGCAGAGAGCCACCAAGACAATTGGAGGCTGGAGCACAGGCCCTGTGACGAGAGGCTGCAGGACTGGTGTTAGATCAGCCTGAAAGAGGAATGGCTTAGGGGGCACCTAACAGCAACTCTCCAGTACCTGTGGGGAGGTCACTGAGAAAATGGAGCCAGGTTCTTCCCAGAGGTCCATGGCAGGAAGTCGAAAGACAAACTCAACAAGCATAAATTGAAAGAAGAGAGGTTTGGACTGGCTATCAGGAGAAATATTTTACGCACAAGGACAGCCAAGCAGTGGAGCAAGGACCTGATGAGATTGTGCTATCTCTAGCCTTGAAGGTTTTCCTGGAAAAAGATCTGAGCAGCCTTGTATGATGTCAAAGCTGACCCAGCTTTGGGCAGGAGATTGGACTAGAGACCCTGATCCCTTCCAACCTAGATCATCCTATGATCCTGAAGACCCAAAAACTTACCAACTCCCATTCCAAAAGAACCAATGACATTGCTTTGTGCAATATCCATTCTCATTTTCTCTTCACATTTACTTACAGTTCTGGCAAGACATTGCTTTTATATGCAGGAAAATTCCAAACTGTTCCTGAGCTTTGCATCTTCTAATGCATTTCTTTTTCTTTCAGGGGTTGCTCAGATGCCTGAGAGTAATTCCATTTACAGAAAGATACTAGACTGTAATTCTGGCATATGAGTCACAGACTTTTGTTGTTAAGTGCTTGGCTTCCATAAGGATACTACAAAAGAGTTAAGAAAAAGGAAATATGTTAACATTTATAATGTGATTACTGTTCACTTTTTGAGGAGCAAATATTTTGAATGTCATTGTGAGGAGACAGTCTTTTGAAGTCACAATTAAAATTAAAAAATAAAAAAAAACCCTTAATGGATATAGTCCTATTGAAAAGGGGAACTCTAGCTACAAACAATGAAATGTTAGGGCATGTAATAGTAAAGTATTTCTGTCTATAGGAGCATGCTGCTTACATAATCAAGAAAAAATGTACTTTTCAACAATTTACTTGGTACTTGAAAGGCAAGAATTGCTATGGCAACACTGAAACAAACAAGAAAGAATTGCAAACAGATCAATCACAACATTACATGCTAGACAAAGAGTAAGATCTTTTCCAAATTGAGCTAGCTTTAAATTATAGCAAACATTTTAACGAGGCATTTCTTAATTGTTTCATCCTGTATGATAGGCAAGGGAAGTAAGTAGAAGAAGGAATTATGGTAGAGAAGGAATTATGCTTCTTATATAGTGTTTCAGCAAAATGCATTGTAAGGATAATCTCATTAAACTCCTCCAACACACTCCCACCCACCCTTTTTACTAGAATGGAGAGTCCATGTTATCCTCCAGAGTGGTTGGTCTGCATTGTCTGATCTCTTCTTGTATCGGTGGCTGAAATTTCTTACTATGACTAAAGTATTTCTGAAGTACGAAGAGGTACCAGTGGAACTCATGGCAGTGGTTTGTAAATGTCAAGGCCTTTCCAAACTGTATGTATGGATTTTCCACTGCTAAAAGTGTCACATGTTAAAACATGCCAAGTCACCGTCTTAGCTGTAAAAACACAACTACGTCTAAGTTGTAAGTAATATTTGATGAGTTTGTTGCTCAAAGTAGAGGTAACTAAGCTCCATTTATCTCTGGTTTTTGCCAACTAATGTAGGCAAGCCAGGGATGCTATTAGAGACAACAAATGCTTTTTATTTCACAGTCTTTTAGCCTGAGTAAGTGCATAAGGGTTGAGACTGGAACAGGAAGACCTCTGTTCTGTTTCCAGTTTTGTCACTGATTTTCTAAGTACTCTACTTTTTATTTCTAAGTTTTGAGCCTTACAGAATTTTATTCTTCTATCCACGTCACTATCAGGTTAAAAAAAAAAAATAACTGAAAATCAAACATGCCTTCATTGTGACACTGTAGCAGTTGTACAGCTAAACTCATACTTTGTTATAAATGCCCTGGACTCTGACAGACAGATATGCTACCATGTAGTTATACCAGTTTTATGAATATAATCTGTCTGCCAGAGTACAGATTAATACAGTCTTATGGAGCACATATAATTTAGAAATCTAAGTACCTTCTTAGATGAGTGGAGTATCCTTAAATTGCTTCAATGGAAGTAGGCAATGCTTACTACACAGCAGGCCTGGTGGCAAACAGAGTACCAATCTTCCAAGCCTCATTAGAAGAACTGGAAAAAGAGAACGGAATAGGAATTATATTTGTGTGAAATGTTGGGAGTGCAAGATTTCTTTTAGAACAGAATACACCCAGAAGACACACCTGAGATGGAAAAAAAGCAAGGCAAGTTTGGCAACAAATCGTAAGGAAGTTCTCAATCCTAGATGAAAAATGAAAAGCATCGAGACTCAGAAGAAAAGAAAAATCTCACAATATAAGAACCAAAAGAAAATGAGAATGGAAGAGCCTAGCAAAACAATGCTAGCATAAAAACAAAAGACAGAAAAATAAAGACCTCTCAGGAGGAGGAATTATGTAAAATTCTGAAAAAAATAACTGAACAATGAAGTGGAAGAATCTTCTACAGGTGATTAGCAGCATGGCAGAAGAGGCTGGTCTCCTCTTTGCTTTTGTAGGTAGCAGAAACTCACTCTGGGTTTTTTCTGCTGAGTATATTTTGTTGTTTTGCAGTTTCACCAGCAGCAGCTTCAAAATCTACTTTCTTGATTAATACTTCAGCTTCACAGTATTCTTACAACATTGTGAAATCACCTTAGTTGGTGACTGAATTGCTCTAGTTGTTGATGGAGAACTTTGGGACCATGTGGCGCCAGTTACTTGGTTTGCTCTCCCTCCTTCCTCTCCCTGCCCCCGTCCCTCCTTCCCCTTGGAAGAACAGCCAGGCAACCTGTAAACATTATTGCTAAGTGCTGTCGTTTCCTAGGACTCCTTAAACTCACCGTTGCCCAGACTGTAATCAGTAGAACTAGCAAGAATGAAACTCCTATTTGCTTGGCCTGAATCTCCCACGTAAAAACATTCAGTAAACTTTGATAATTTTGTTTTGCAAAAGTCAAGTCATATATGATTTCTGGTCACCTACTGGTACAAGTCTGGCTCAGACCCTCCTCCCCATCTTTTACTAAAAAACGGTGCTGAGTAGCCTGCTGTTTCCTTCCTGTTGGCAGATTCAGCCCTGTTAAGTAGTTGGACTGGATGATTGTTGTAGGTCCTTTCCAACTGAAATTGTCTGTTCTGTTCTATTCTATTCTAATCTGTTTTAGGCCTTTTCTTCTCTGCTTAAATACTCTGTATACTCCAGTAAACTCCCAGCTGACTCCACATGCAACTACTTTAAATCATGCAACTGATTTAAATGCTGATGTTTAGCCTCCAACACTGATTAAGTTTTCACTACATCAAAGAGAAGAGAAGCTACTACATTCTTCTCTTAGTCCCTATCTCTTCAGGTTTCCTATATCCAGCACTAACAGGGAAGGAGACAACTGCTCTTGAATTAATACCAAATATAATCAACTGGGGAACATCTAAAGCCTTATTAGTCCTACTTTTTTTTTCAAGTTATGGAACATGATATTATCTCAGCACAGAACTTCTATTCAATTAGATGACACTAGAAGACGAAAAACTTTTTGTAAAACATTGATATGGTGTTTAGCAAGCAAGGAATGGATATACGTATTCATGAAGTAATAGTCAAGATAAGGTTAACAAGTTTTAAACAGTGACTAGTATGTCAAAGTCAATTCTGTAATTGCTTTAAAAAGATAGAGTACTATTTTTCTTATTGCCCCAAAACAGAAAACTTATTTTGGAATGTATTTCAACGTACTGTTACTGTAAACTTTACAGCAGCTCTAGTGAGGCGGTTAATGTTCAAGGATCACCTCCTCCAAGCTCAGCAGCGACGTGTCCCAACAAAGAGGAAGTCAGGCAAAAATACCAGGAGGCCTGCACGGACGAACAAGGAGCTTCTGGATGAACTCAAACACAAAAAGGAAACCTACAGAAGGTGGGAGCAAGGACAGGTAGCCTGGGAGGAGTACAGAGAAATTGTCTGAGCAACCAGGGATTAGCTAAAGGCCTGGTAGAACTAAACCTGGCCAGGGACATCGAGGGCAGTAAGAAAAGCTTCTGTAGACACGATGGTGATAAAAGGAAGACTAGGGACAATGTGGGCCCTCTCCAGAAGGAGATGGCGGGCCAGGTACCTGGGTTATGGAGAAGGCTGAGGTACTCAACTTTTTTCCCTCAGTCTTCACTGGCAAGTGCTTCAGCCGCATGGCCCAAGTCGCAGAAGGCAAGGGCAGGGACTGGGAGAATGAAGAACCACCCACTGTAGGAAAAGATCAGGTTTGAGACCATTTAAGGAACTTGAAGGTGCACAAGTCCATGGGATGTGATGAGATGCATCTGTGGATCCTGAGGGAACTGATGGATGAAGTGGCTAGGCCACTATCCCTCATATTTGAGAAGTCATGGCAGTCCGCTGAAGTTCCACTGACGGGAAGGGGAAACATAACCTTTTAAAAAAGGAAAAAAGGAAAAAAGGAAATAAGGAAAAAAGGAAAAAAGGAAGACCCAGGGAACTACAGGCCAGTCAGTCTCACCTTGAAGCCTGGCAAGATCATGGAGCAGATCCTCCTGGAAGCTATGCTAAGGCACATGGAACATAAGGAGATTATTGGTGACAGCCAGTGTGGCTTCACTAAGGGCAAGTCATGCCTGACAAATCTGGTGCCCTTCACTGATGCGGTTACAGCATTGACGGATCAGTGAAGAGCGACTGGCCTCATCTACCTGGACTTCTGCAAAGCTTTTGACACTGTCCTGCACAACATCCTTGTCTCTAAACTGGAGACACGTGGATTTGACAGGTGGACCACTCAGTTGCAGTCAAAGAGCTGAGATCAATGGCTTGATGTCCAACTGGAGACCAGTGATGGGTGGCGTTCCTCAGGGGTTGGTACTAGGACTGGCGCTGGTTAACATCTTTGTCAATGACATGGACAGTGAGCTTTCGTGCACCTTCAGCAAGTCTGCCAAAAACACCGAGCTGTCAGCACACTGAAGGGAAGGGATGCCATCCAGAAGGACCTGGAGAGGCTTGAGAGGTGGGCCTGTGCGAACCTCATGAAATTCAACAAGGCCAAGTGCAAGGTCCTGCATGTGGGTCAGGGCAATTCCAAGCACAAATATAGGCTTAGTGGAGAATGGATTGGGAGCAGCCCTGTGGAGAAGGACTTGGGGGTGTTGGTGGACAAGAAGCTCGACATGGCCTGGCAAAGTGTGCTTGCAGACCAGGAAGCTGATATCCTGGGCTGCATCAAAAGAAGCGGGACCAGCAGGTCAAAGGAGGTGATTCCCCTCCTCTGCTCTGCTCTCATGAGAGCCCACCTGGAGCACTGCGTTCACCTCTGGAGCTCCAAAACAAGAAGGACATGGACCTGTTGGAATGAGTCCAGAGGAGGGCCACAAAGGTGGTCAGAGGGTTGGAGCACGTCTCGTATGAAGACAGGCTGAGACAGTTGGGGTTGTTTAGCCTGGAGAAGAGAAGGCTCCAGGGAGACCTTATAGCAGCCCTGCAGTACCTGAAGGGGGCCTACAGGAAAGCTGGAGAGGAACTTTTGATAGGGCACATAGTGATAGGACAAGGGGTAAGGGCTTTAAACTGAAAGAGGGTAGATTTAGATTAGATATTAGAAAGAGATTCTTTACTGTGAGAGTGGTGAGACACTGGGACGAGTTGCCCAGAGAAGCTGTGGATGCCCCCTCCCTGGCAGCGTTCAAGGCAGGTTGGATGGGGGGCTTTGAGCAGCCTGGTCTAGTGGAAGGTGTCCGTGGCCATGGCAGGGGGCTTGGAACTAGATGATTTTTAAGATCCCTTTCAATGCAAACTATTCTGATTCTATGATTTTCAGGAACACTGGAAAGTTCTGCATTCATGTTCAGGAAATTTCAGTCTTATGGTATGGGGTTTTTTTGTTTGTTTCAAGTCAATGCTGAAAAGACACAATTTTAGAAAATTTCATCTTTCAAATGTCATTTCAGCAAATAGATACACTATCTTTCAGCCTGCAGCTTCACATACTGCTTTTGTATGGTCCTAGCAGGTGCATACCTGGTCTTGACCTGAATTCCCAGACACTAATGTAATACATATGACAGACAACCACAAACAGATCTGACAAGTTTAAAGAGCATTTAAAAGGCAGCATTATTTAAGTTTGCAGAGGCTGGGAGAGAAGTGGTTCTATTTGCCTCCTGGGACTTGCAGGATGATCAGAATTTGGAGTAAATGGATGTCTTGAATTTCGCAGGATTGTCACTTATAAGGACTTTCAGGACAAACCACACCTGTTTATCCAAGGGCAGAATTTGGTACACCTGGCTATATCTGAAGCATTATGTTTATTAATTGGCCAGTCTAAAGCAAAAGCCTTCATGTGCCTTTCCTCAGAAGAATTTGAGACCGAGCACCCAGCAAACACTTTTAGGGTTAGGAGAACAGTGTCTGAAAACTTGCATCTCAGTCTACAGCACATTTATTACTATATTAAGTTTTCAGGTGTCTGGAGACTACATTTATTTTAAATGTCTGTATCCTGAAGAGGTATTTCACAGAACTAATCTTCACCGGTCTAGTTTTGTCTCCTTGGGCCACAGGAACATCCTCTCAGTCAGTTAATTTGTGTGTCCTGTGATTTTTTTCACCTCTAGAGATATGCTTTCACTGTAAAAGTTGCAGCATTTTCCCCAGCTCTAATGCTGCTTTAACATGCAGCACTGCACTTCTTCTGGTGACACAAGCATCTGCAAAGAAAAGCTGAGACAGTACTTGACAAAGAACTAATTTTAGTCAGGGAATATCACTCTGTAAGATTTTTGGTACCATTTAAATACTCAAGCATTGCTAAACATATATTAGCTCCAGCTGATCTGTAGAACAGATGTTAATAAAAAGGGTTTATTAAAAACTTACTGTCTCATGAACTTGCATCGGTACCAAAGCCATAAAGATGACAATGCATATGGATCTGAAGTGTCAGTGGGAGATGAGACTTTCATGGCTAATAAAACTTCACATATTTGTATCAGTTATTCTATTCCAACATTAAAACAACAGACAAAATAATCAGTAACATGTCAAATACAACTGTATGTCTGAAGACAGCAGGTATTGCTACTTGTTCTTTAAAAGACAGCATTGAGTTTTTCAAAGCCTGGACTGAAAAACATTTTACCTGGTGAAAAAAGGAAGACCTGCTTATGTTGAGTTGTGGGGTCCTGCAGTCAGGCCAGCCAGAGGCTCAGGCATAGATTCCTGCCTTTCCTTATGGCATTGCTGTGTCTGGCTGCCAGGCTCTGTGCATCCTATAGATCCTATAGACAGGGTAGAGTGGGAGGCAAGAACGGGAAGAGAAAACAATTGCTGTGTTGTTGGGCTTTAGTCAGTACATTTTATGAGCTGGAAGAGCATCATTGCCTCTGTCACCCTGTCCCACTTCTAATGACCAGTGCCCTTTAACCACAGACTCAGAACAACAGATCTCAGCAGGCCACTGAAGTCAGCTGAAATATCCTCAGGTGTTAAAAAGTCTGCAGATTGCACTGAAAAACTCCAGCCTATCTTCTCACACTGTCATTTAAATAGATGCTTATTATGCAAAACATTTTGTCCCTCAGTGTTTTGTGGTTGACTATTTCTTGTTTACTAATGCATCAGACAGTTTGGGCTTTATGTGGACTTGCACTATAAATAAGCGAGTCTTTTTTCTATATTTATAGTGTATTCCTTAACAGGTCTTGTTTTTTTCTTCCTCATAAGTCTTTAATAAATCTTTCCTTTTCCTTCCTTCTCTGCCCATTCTTTCCAGAAAAGAATTCTGGGTTTCCTTGACATAAATACTGATCAAAATATCAATGTTCTTGATAAATATACTACTTGGTATCTAAGGGTCACATTGCTTTTTGGTATAAACTGTCAAGAAATTAATTCAGTGCTGAGAAAAACACACCCCTGCACACATTAAAGAAAAATAATCCTCACCTTTGTGCTTATCTTCCTTTATTCCAGGAAGACTAGTCAAAATGAAAATTAATATTTTCACCTGTGCCATTTGTTTTGCTTGCAGTCTTAGGTGTGAATTTCTGGAGGTTCAAAAGGCTGTTTTAAAGAAATATTCTATGATCATTAATTTTGTTCAGCATTTCTTTTTGCCAAGGTACTGTTGATTGGCAAGCCTGATGTATCCATATGTTTCTTTGAAGTTTGTAGCTTACGTGTTAAAATGGAAAATGTTAAATTGAGAGACCAAAGACACAGAACCAATCAACAGCCAACAGAGGTCAAACAAACATTACCAAGCATTCACATGTGCAATTTACAGAACAGTTTGGTTTTTTAAATTATATTTGAATATCAGCTTCATTCCTCTCTACTGGATAATATCATCTAGACAAACCAAAATGTGTTTTGGCTATACCCACCTGCAGTGTAGCACCTCCTTGATCTATCCCTGTGTTATTTTGTAGACTTGAAATAGACTGACCTTACAAAATCCTTGCAAGCCTTATTTCACCTCCATAAGGAAGCCTCATATAAACGATAATTTAACAAAAGGCATGTAAACCATAACCTTTAAAGTTAACATTTAAATCTGTATCTCTTAATATTAGGTAAAATTATTTTTGTTTCACATTTTTATCTCCTCTAAAAGGGTGAAACTGGTGTGCTCTCTGGTGCCTGTTGGAAATCAACATTAATACTGTTGGGAAGTAAACAGCCATCTCACCTTCCCCATGCCAGGTGTTCACTAATTGTAGAACTGAATAATGAATAATAACATACCTAGTGTATTTATAAATCCACATATCTTTTTACAATGCAAAAGAGGTCATTTGAGACTCTTTGTGGGTCTGTTCAGCTCTGAGTATTCATTAACAAGGAGCTGTCTGTAAAGGCTGCTGAGTGAAAAGGAGGCACATTACCTGGAGACAATAATGGAGTGCAACATCACATGAAATAGTAATTAGGTTTGACCAAGGCCAGGATACAGTTGCTATAATCAATATAACTCAGAATTAATTTCACACTTCTGAAAGAATATGAGGTGAGATTGATTTAATGATCACCAAGCTACTCTGTTTCCCATGAACTCCAAATCTTTGAAAGAAGAGGGAGAAAAAAACCAGAGGTGATCACAATATTATTAGTACTACTGTTAGCAGCCTTGTCCACTTGAAAAAAAAAAAAAAAAAGCATTGCCATTTCAATGAGCTGTAAGGGAACAATAATAGGATAATTATCTTCTGAACACACAGACCACTATGTTGCCCACTACGTTTTTGAGGCTAAAACCAACATTAAAATCACTAAAACTCTTTTTTTAATCCCAGGAATTTCACAGAGAAAACAAGAATGCTATCTGTGAAAAATGGCATACTAATTCTCAAAGAACTACAGTGCTGTGGTACAATAAACAAAGAGGGGAGGGTTTTTAGTGTAAAAGTACTTGATGAGCAGTTAAGCTATTAATCTTTGCTGTGGCAAACTTGCTCTCCATCACTGTTTGATGATTTTGCATTGCTTCTGGTCCTTAATTTTCCACTGGAATAATAATAAAATTCCTGGTTTTAGCCATGGAAAATCATCTGTCTGACAATATCCTAAAGTAAGTGTTGTGCAGATTTTTAAAAATTCCTAATTGGAAACAGTAGATTTTAAAAATTTCTGGTGGAAGGCTAAGGGAAATTTGAGTGACAGAGATAGGAAAATGAAACGTTTTTTTAAGCTATGGAACTATTGTATCAAACACTGTGTTACACCTGGCATCTGTTTGTCTTTTTTCTGTTTTTCAGCCTCCCTGCCAAGTGACTGCTACTAAATAGATTTAATCTATGCCATCTGTTGTTATACTATAGACTCATTCACAGCAACCTCCTGTTTACTATAGCATTACATTTAATAAATTTTCTTTTGCCAATGACATTTAAAATATAAACATGTCCAGGTGAACCAGACAATTTCAAATCACTCTTAAAATGCAAAGAGCAACTCTTCATGCATATGTGATACTGCATTATCTTTCTTTAATAAGATCCAGTTAGTCTTAGAGTACATCTTGGCTGTAGTTGTTTAAAGGAGGCTGTTTACTAATGTACCTTACTGGAAAGGGCAGGGAAAGCCCTATATGGTTATATTGTATAGCTGATTAAGTAATTGATCTGATCTGATCATTAGGCACTGCCTCTTTGGTTCTCTTCCATGATTAGTTTTCTTCCTTGCTTTGTAGCATTTTTATTTGCTAGTATTTATTTGCCATGATATTTCTGAGCTCACAGAAGCACAGAGGTTAGTGAGGTCTGATGTATTTAACTGCTAAATAAGAAGCTTTTCTATGTAAAATGTAAGCTCCTCTTAAAGAGGTGGTTGTCCTTCAAATAGTCAGAGAACAATACTTCCAAAGGCAATAGTATCAATCCAACATGACAGCTTGTACTTAAGGACTGCATATTAAAATGTAAATTGATGTTTAAAGCCATATACAAAAATCAGTAAATATTGGTTTAAATTGAAAACTTTGTATATTATTTCCCCTTGATTCTCATTTTTCAATGCCACAGTGTATTGAAAATCAATTTTCTTAAGAGGGACATAAGACTTGATCTACCTTTCCATTTCTTGTTCTTTTATTTGATACTGCCTCATGAAGGAAACATGTTATTTATTTATTTAGTTATAGGTGTATATTACTGGTAAATGGTGGCTTTACAAAGATGAAAATATTGCACAAACTTTATAAGTTTAATCTCCCAAACTTTAAATTTTAAAAAGTGTAATAATGTTAAGCTAAGAACTATACTGCAGCATGTAAAAAAAAACAAAAAAAGACACAAACTAGATTACTGAAATTAGTTATTATTACTGAAATTAATTAATTATTATTATAATTTAAGGTTTTAATTTTAGACATCTAGCATTTAGACAGTCATGGAGTTACTTTGTCAGGCACTTTTGAAACAAAGAGACAGATCCTCTTTGTAAGCATCTAATAGTCTCTGACCCCAGTTCTTCAAATAACTGCTTATAGACACTTTTCCCTGTGTACCAAGTAGGATTCCTTGCCAGTACAAGTATAGGGACTACATTTGTGCTGGTTTAACCCCGGCCGGCAACCAAGCACCACGCAGCCACCCGCTCACTCCCCTCACCCAGAAAGATGGGG
>JAVJGI010000057.1:43489018-43499172 GCA_035590275.1 Ibycter americanus
CCCCCCCCCCCCCCCCTCCCCGCCCCATCCCCCATCCCCCAAAGGGAAAGCAGCTGACTGGGAGGCAGCAACACACTCCTGTCTCTGAAAAGAGGGACACAGAGACACAGGGAAGCACAGCAGGGAGAATAGAAAAGAAGCAGAAAAGTATCAGAGGGAGAACAAGAGCAGGGAAGAGGGGAGTCCCCATCCCCTGGGTGCTGGGGAGAGGAGCAAGCCTACTGATGCATGCTGTGGGGAGCCACAAGTAACCTCCTTGGCAAGCTCCTTCACAAAAGGATCAGAGCAGAGGGGAAGTGCAGAAAGAGGCTTGAAAATCTCTAAAAGATGCCATAGACTTGGAGAAACATCTGCCAGAAACACAAACACTAAAGTAGCAAAAGACATCCATCATGTCTGGAGATGCAGGTTCTTCCATGACTCTCCATCCTCTTACTCCTTAGGGGAGTACTGCAGCTAATATGTTTTGACAACATGTGCCACGACGTATGTCAGTATGTTACCAATGCTATATGGATCATTACGATGTCCTACTGCAAACAGCATGGGGGGCTTTTTCAGATCTTTTTAGTAAATTACTAGAAACAGCTTAAAAGCATACATCTGAGGTATTCGTGGTTAGGATCCTTCAGTCTGGAGATTTCACCTTTTTTTCACTTCTAGCACTTGTCTCTAGTTGTCTCTATTATTATCCCATAATAAATTCTCTAACATAGGGAAGCTTTACATTCCCTTCAGAAATCCTGTGAAATGCTGCTTTGTCCTTGCTTATACATGAAATCCAGAGAAGCAGGCAGTGTTCTTTTAGAGATCCTCCATTACTGATGGATGAAAGCCGAAAATAGTCACATGGACTTTTCACACTAGGCACTGTTCTTCATTCAACCCTACATGCACCATGCCGCTTTTGCTGGTTTGTTTGGTTTTCTTTAAAATTATTTTCCTGACGTACTTTTGTGGAAGAATCATGGGATTCCAATGCACTGGTAGATTGAAGCAACTTGTAAGGCACTTTTAAGCAGAAGAGTGCTAGAGAGGGAGGTATGTTTGGAAAAGACCTTGACTGACTGCAGAGCCCACCACAACCAAGCCTAAACGCTGTGGAGTCTGTTCTGAAGAGCTTACCCAGGGGACATAGTTGGTACATGGTTGGTTTTGAAGAGGCTCAAATTCAATTTCAGCATCAGAAAAGAAGCAAATTCTTAAGATTCTGACCTCTCTGACATTTTTGGCCAGATGAGCAAAGATGCAAAGAACGTGAAGCTGAGCACATGAAAGCTGTCTGTAAGCGTGATATACTTGAAAAGCTGTTCCTGAAACCCAACTCATCCAACATGTTCACAGCAGTGTGGCAGCCCTAGGCTCAGTCACTATCGGTGCACCTGGTCCCGGGAAGGATTGAACCACAGAGCAGCCCTGGCGCCAACACTGCTGAGCCGTGTAGAAATAAGTGTGGGGCGGAAACAAAGCCTGCCTCTGCGGGTGGTCTCTTCCTTCTTCAGACTTTCCCAGGCAGGTTTTGGCTACTCAAGAATACATCATAACTGAAGCAGCTGAAATGAAAAATAATGAACTTCATCCTTAAATGATCTTACAGTTTGTATAAGAAGAATCAGAAAAAGAATATAGATTACAATTACGCTAACTAGAAGTCTCAGACTGTTCATGTAGCTCATTTTTTGTTAAATAAGAATTAAATAGCATTGTTTTGTATTTCTAATTAGACAGGGGGTGAGCATAGACAGGCCAGTAATATTTCCATTAGTGTCACTTATGCTGTTTGTGACTTTTTTTTAGTAGACAGCACTGGAATTTGTTTACTGTTTTCTTTTTCACGTCTGACCTGTGGGGGCATCCAGACCAATTTCATAGCCTGAACTTTCTCCATAGGCTGTACGTTGAGAGTCTATCGAAATATTTCTATATACATGATATGGGGACTTCATGTACAGTCACTGTAAGGTACAAGACCTACCTTTTATACTTTAATAAGGCAGGGAACCATGCTCAAGTTACGTTTAAGCAGTGAGGCAGTTTTCTACTTGCTGTAAAGGAAAGGCAGGTGCAAGTGAGAGCTTTCTGCACAAAGAGGTGCAGAATTTTTCCTTTTCAGTCATGCCGCTCCTTTAGCAGTCCGGGGTTTGATGCTGTGCTGACTGTCTGCAGAAGAGATTGCAGCTGCAGCTCGAAGATTGCTCCCCAGCCCTTCCAGAACTGCTCCAGTGTGGATCTTTTTCACAGGGTACAGCCCTTCAAGAGACAGAGTCCTCCAGTGTGGGTCCCCCACGGGCTGCAGATTCTGCCAGAAACCTGCTCCTGCATAAGCTCTCCACGGGCTGCAGCTTCCTTCAGGGCATGTCCACCTGTGGTAGCATGGCTGCAGGGCATACAGCTGCTCCAGCCTGGTCTTCCATGGGCTGCAAGGGGACAAGCAGCTCCATCATGGTCTTTTCTACAGGCTGCAGGGCAATCTCTGCTCTGGTGCCTGGTGCACCTTCTCCCATCCTTCTCCATCAGTCTTGGTGTTTGCAGGGCTGTTTCATGTTTTTCTCACTCTTCTCTCCAACAACTGATGCACTGTGTTTTTTACCATTTCTTAAACACATTACCACAGAGACACCTCCAGCATTCCTGATGGGCTTAGCTGTGCCCTGTGGTGGGTCTGTTTTGGAGTTGGCTGGAACCAGCTGTGTCTGACATGGAGGCAGCCCTTGTCTCTTCTCACAAAGGCCAACCCTGCAGCTCCCTGCTACCAAAAGCTTGCCATGTAAGCTCAATACAGCACTTCATCATAACAGACTCATCCCATGTGCAGGAGTGTTCCAGCAATGGCAGCTCCATAGCTTTCGCCACTGATGTCAGAAGGGTTCTAATATAGTGTCACCTACATTGGTTTATGGTGGAGATCTAGCACAAAGCCATCACCCACCTAGAAGAGCCACTTAAACCTCATGGGCCAGTCCTTAGACCCAATGTAGAACAGAGAGATGGATAAAATACTGCAATACCAATATATTCTTTCATTTTTGAACATTATCAAGTTATTTATAAACTAATCAAACAAGAAACCAAACAAAGCCATTGCCTTCCACCCCCTCCCTTTACAAACACTTGTGGAAAGTCTGTCTTTGTTGCTTTCAGTTCCTTTTCAGCTCCACGCGTGCTACCAGCAGCAGCGCCAGACATGTATTTTCAGTCCTGATCTATCTAGACTTGTGAATAAAAAGGATGATGCTAACACTGGTTAAAACAAAAAAAACCTCTCCCCAGATAATCTCACCGATGCTAGAGCAATACATGGGTTTCTTCAGAATATGCATGTATATAAAACTCAAGTACCAACCCACTGAGAGGCAGTTTTTTGCCTGTGGTAGAAACAAAGCTCCACGTGCCCATCTGTGATAACAAATAAGAACTTTGGCTCTTATCCAGGGCCAGCAATGGGGCCGACCAACACAGATCTAGCCATGGACCATTAAAACGCGGGGCACAGCGGTGAAAGGAAGAGATTATCTGATTGCAGTGCACTGTTTTAGGACTGTTGAGGGCTAGGGTTGAGGACTACACTATACAAATAGAATAAAAATCTTCACACATTCACACTCTTGCGTCAGAAAAGAGGCCTGGTTGTATTTGTATTGTCTCTGTATTGTATCGTTAATGGCTGCTTAATCTGTATGGCCTTGAATTTATCTATGATAGCACTACTATAATTCTATGCACCTGTCTCTCTTGTTGCCTTGATCTCTACACATGCTTTTTCTGTTTATTCCATAAAAATGGGATTAAAAGCTCTCTGAGCTTGGTCATTGTTTGTACAGATTGACCAATGCAGAGTGAAATGGAGGTTGGTGCTTGTTCATGGTCCCTGTGAAAATCATATACTCAGAATTATACCTGCTATGTTTTAGAGTATGTTTTAGTAGAAACAGTGCTGTCAAACAAGAAAGCCATCATCAACATAGTCTTATTCTGTCAGTCAGGAAAAAGACATCTAGAAGCAGTTTGTTCTGTAGCGTATAAGTACAAGAGGCTCTGCCAAGAATTTTAAACAAGATAATTATCAGAGACAGAACAGTAATAGTTCATCACACCACCAGAATAGTTCCTGGATTGTTTGTAGAAAGATGTCAAGCTTCAGCACTGTATCTCTGAAATGTCTAGATTTGCAAAGATAATTCGCAAATGGAAGATTTTCTGTCTTTTGAAAACTGTTTTCCTTTGTGTTCCCTCTTAAAACAAACCCGGGGAAGAATTATCATTCTCCTCTGCATTGGCCAGCACTATCAGCTCTGGTTCAATTGGAACTTTCTTTGGTAGATTCAAGCTTGTCAGGTAAGATTTTTTTCTTGACAACTAGTGCTGCAAAGTCAAATAGTTCTCAGGCATCAGACTACTTCTGTCTTTGATGGCTAATGAGTAGCTACCTGACTTGATTTGCACAGAAGTAGCTGTAACAGCTGTATCTGAGAAGGCAGAAAGCATGAAAAGAATCCAGTTCACTGTGTGCTGCTGCTTCACATAGTTTTAGTGGGAGTCAAATAGGTTAAAAAGTATTTTTTGCCACATAAATAAGTGCATGTAAGTGAACAGATATGTATATAGTGCAGAAGCCATTTTTGCCTGATACCTGTGTTGTGGGATTTTGGGAGATGTTTACACAGACCAAAGACCTTGTCTCAGAGAAGAAATAAATCTAGATGCAACTGAAAGCACCTTCCCATTGTTATTTTAGGGACTGTTTAAAGAGTAAGAAGGGGGTGAGGGTGACTTCTACTGCAGGAACAAGTACTGTATAATTTTAGCACCTTACTGAATCCTCAAAGAACTGTAAAAGACAACATCTCTATAGATAAGGATAACAACAATTAAATAAAGAATTATATTTTCCTAGTTATTGCAATATACTTAGACATGGAGAAGGAAGTGCTTCCAGCTGGCACTAATATTTTGAAGGAACTTTAGGCAGCAAGCTTGATGGAATGGAAAGTTATGCTACCTAAGCCTTACATTTCCCTGGAAACAAAAAGAATATAGAGAAAACACTGTGGTGAATTAGGCCAACACTTTAATCTTTTCCTTTTGGCCATTATTTCGAAAATTCTTCAGTGGAAACAGTCAAAGTCTGCATGACAGAAATGTACCTTTTGAAACTAGCTGAAAATATTTTTTGAGAGTATGTTCCCTTTCATATCCAAGCAAAAATTCTTTTATGAGCATGTTGCAGAAGAGAGACCCTTTTCAATGCTGAGCATTGTGGGTAAGGCCAACACCACCCACCACCACCCTGCGACTCACAAGGCCTTTAGTTAACTCCGGCGATAAGCACGCACAATAGCCTTTATGGAATTAAATTAGGAAATATGAAGAAAAGGTGATGTAAGAAAGCCAAATCTATCTGAGCCTGTCTCAACAGCATGCTGCCTCCAGTTTTGAGCCCTTTTGGTTTTTGGAGAGCATTCTGTGAATAGTTCCAGTTCAGGTTTCTGAAGTATGGGTGCTCGCATTCCCTCGCCTTTGTGTATGTGTATGCCTTTCCTCAATGTTCCCATTAACACAACCACAGATCTGAGAGATGAAGGACAGCCCAAAGCAGGTAGCAAGTGCTCTGCTGTCTCGTATTATTTGATGAAACATCTCTCTATTGAAGTGAAAGTAATGGAAAGACCCTCCTTATTTAGGTTTTGAGGAGACTATATCCATCCAGTCTCTTTTAAAGAGCCTTTAAATTTCTGTGCAAGCTCTTGTAACTCGCTGTGAGCCGGTTACTGTTCTGTGAAGTGGATTACTTTGCCATATTTAGCAGCAAGTTTTTAAGCTCTTGAGTACTGGTTCTAGTACCTCTGGAAGGCAAGAGATGCTCTTTGTGCTTTCCTCTTCCCTGTAAATCAAGTTTGTCAGACAATACAGCAATTGATACTGCAGAAATAAGCCATTTACTTGAGTCACATCTCATAGATATCTTGTCATCGCTTTCTCCACAATACATCTTTTCCCTCTCCTTTCCAAGGGTACCTCTTTCTAGGGCTGCTATTCATGCTGTATGTCATCTTTAATATGTTTTTTCTTAACACTCTATTGCAGTGAGCTGATTCCTGTTGCTCCCCCTTAGCTCTACAAGGCAACTAAGGAAAACTATATCAGCATGCGAAAAGCCTTCTTGTGTTCACCAAGCCCCAAGGCAGAGGACATGCTGAGAGCTGGGCCAGTGGTGGAGATTACAGTAAAATGAACTTTGGTATTGTCCTTGGTGTTGCTATTCTGGGCCACGCATGAGTTTTGGAAGCCTTTAGCCCCATATTATCTGCAGCCAAACAGCCTGGGGATATTGTATCAGGGTGCACGATTACCGTCCCCACACCACCAACTCTTGCAAGCATCTGCAGTATCTAAGCCTTTATTTATTCCATAGCTCATTCTACTACTTTCACCAAGTTTACTACAGACAGGCATTAACACTCTTCACCACAATCTACAAAGGTAACAAGAAATCTGGGGGGATCAGCAGGTAGCATTTTAGGAAAAGATGATTTTCAGGGATGGCTGTGTGGCACTCTGAAAAGTGGGGCTGTTCAAAGTGTCCACAGTGGCCCCTTAAAAGCGAACCATCTGGGTCAAAGCATATTATATCTTTACATTACCTGAAAATGGGGGGTAGTTAATAAAAGTATTTACCCTGAAATTTTGCACAACAAACCCCCCAAATAGGCCACATATATACAAATAAAAACTCTAGATACTTGTATCCCTATGTGTTTTCTTGGGAAGAGCTTTTAGTGATTGTGTTCTGCCACCTAGTGATCCGAGAAAGGAAAAATTCCAGCACCCTGTGGTAATGTGTGAAATCAAAACAAAGGTGATCAAGAGTCAACTAGCAGGTACAAAAGAAAGATGTGAACAGTGCTGCTGTAAAGCTATGGAGTGGTCAGAAGAAGAAAAGATGACAGGGAGGATGCAAGAGGCTTAGGAATACAACAATTTCCTGGTAAATTACCTAAAATCTCGGTCTGGGCTCTGCTGTGGTTTTATTACAGCATTCAAGGTAGCACAAGGAGAGAATGGGTAGCTCTGAGGGAATTCCACGAGTTTTCCTGGTGGTTTCAGGTTAAGATACAGCAATCACTTACGCAGTATGTGTATAGTACAGACAGTACCTCAGTTTGCTTCAGAAGAGCTGTCTGCCAAAATAGTGTGTAACTGCAAGGACAAATTCCTTTTTTTAAAAGCCTGGGCATGATTATTCACAAAACTGTGGGGGCTGGATGTTTTTTACATGGTATTTGTGAATTCAAAATAGATAAAGTCTTTTTTCAGTGGCTTCCTGAGGAAGTACCCATAACAGAAATGATTCAAGATACAGAGATAAGAGACTTTGGAGTCTTTCCCTGTGTAATAATTGGTATAATATGGCCAAATAGCCAACTAGAGTTAAATGAGAGTTTTGCAGGACAAGTTTAGTCAGCAGTTAAGGATACTTGGAATATTTGGATAGTCATAGAGATAATAAAGCGGCTATGGAGGTATCTGGGATGTTGTGACATAACAGCAGTGATTTGGCATGGGCACAGATTTTTTTGTGTCCCTGCTGTTATTCAAGCTCAGATGCTACAGCAGTGCAATAGTGTTTGTTTGGAGAGGCGAAATAGCATTGGTATGAACCTATCCACAGTCCTCTTCCTTTATTTGAACCAGAGCTGTTAGTTTAGGAGAAGTGCCAGACTAGTGGAGTTACATATGTTTTGATCCATGTGTAAGAGCCTCTGACAGAAACTAGGCATGTTAATGCATAGTTCCTCATTACTTTTCAGTACAGAATCAGTCTGGAGGCAGCTTCTGGGTGTATAATCCCACAACTGCAAAAGTGCTGCTCTCACATTCTTGAAGTCTAACAATTTTTGCTGTACTGCAACTGCTAGCAACACCCCCAGGCTACTGCTTCATTTTACAGATCAGGAACAGAGACATCACAGAGATGAGTAACTTTTGCAAGTACACATGGGACCTATGACAAAACTCACAACTGGACACAAATCCAGGTTTACTATCCTACACACAGGGCCATTCTCACTAATATGGGGACTCCAAATGTTGCCATGCAATTGCTGCTGAGGTAGGAACACCTCCATAGCATGTGGAAAACAAGTAAGCAACAAGTCCCAAGTATAATATTTCTTACTCATATTTAATCCCCGTAACATGCAAGATTTTGCATGTAAAAACTCAAGATTTTCTCATTTCATCTACCCGAACATGGTCCTGAACTGCCATCTGTACTTGCCGCCAGGGAACAATCTCTTGTAGCATGCTCCCATGTCCCTGGCATGTCTAGCCTCCTGACATCAGAGGCACCAATCAATATAGCAAAAAGAAAATACCTGTTTTCACTATGGCAACCCATGGCAACTCACGCATTCTGATCAATGCCTTTTGAGGTAGTACGCTGGTTGCTATAGTAAATCCTTATGTTGCAGAATGCCATAGCAACAAGAAAATGCTTTGATGTTTTTTTTTCCCTCTATTAAACCATCATGAAATAGTTCTGAGCTAAAGATTAAACTCGTTTTCACCAGTTGCTTTTTCTGAATACTCTCAGGTTTCAGATTCATAGCTCCATGAGGCAGAACAGAAGCATGTGTACAGTTGCAATGATCATTATACAATATTGTATTTATTGAAGCACTTCCGTTGTCTCATATGGACTGATAGGCTTGAAAACCAGCTTGAAATCAGAACCAAATCCAAGGAAACAAATTCTCATCTGATTTACACTGGTATGAGTGTATAGTAAGTCCAGCTTCAGTGATGATCCCCTAAGTTTAGACTGATGCAAATGAAAGAATTTGGTTCAGCCTCTCAAAAGTGACCATTTTGCAACCTGCCACTTGTTTTTATGTTTGATGTCAGATCACAGTTAGGATAGCAGCAGGCCTACTGGTTTTGTGGGGCTGTCTGCGGAGCTGGGATGGTGCCACACAGGTGAGCTGCACCCACAAACTCCAAACTCGGGGCCTCACACCAGCTGCCCCCAGGGCATGTTTGCCTGTGCCACCAGCTGCCAAGCGGGGCTCCGTGCTCCCCACGCCACGAACCTCACAAGGGCACAGAGCTACCCTTGCCCCACACCAATGCTCTAGGCACAGCTTTGTCTTCCACCACTGCTGGTGGGCTGAGGTTCAGAGCCACCTTCCCAGCTATAGACCACTGCTAAGAAACATGCTCAAGTAACTTTAAAGCTGCGTGTACCTAGTTGAAGCTTGGTGTTCTGTCTGTGATCCAGAGACTCACAACATTTGGGAACCATAGGTTTACAGCACTGTGTAGTGGGAAGCACTCTGACCACTGTGTAGCAAAAACTGGTTCAGTCTTCAGAAGGAAAGAACTGGTATTCATGTTCTGTATCTTTGGCATCTTGCCTCTCTGTACTCATATATTTTGTAAGAAAGAGGTAATACCTGGTTTGGAGAACACTCACTTGGCTCCATAACTTGCTGTGCATGACTTGCCTCTTTGACATAATGTCCTGGTTTCAGCTGGGATAGAGATAATTTTGTTCCTAGTTGCTGGTACATCTCTGTGTTTCAGATTTAGGATGAGGATAATGTTGATAACACACTGACGTTTTAGTGTTGCTAAAGAGTATTTACATCAAATCAAGGACTTTTTGGCCTCTGACACCACCGCACCAGCGAGCAGGCTGGGGGGCACAAACATTTGGGATGGCACACAGCCAGGACAGCTGACCCTAACTGGCCAAAGGGATATTCCATACCATAGGATGTGATGCTCAGTATACGAACTAGGAGCAAAGCTGGCTGGGGGCTACTGCTCAGGAGCTGGCTGGGTATCAGTTGGCCAGTGGTGAGCAATTGCATTGTGCATCACTTGTTTTGTATATTAGAATTCTTCTATCATTATTATTATTTTCTCTTCTTTTTCTGTCCTATTAAGCTGCCTTTATCTCAGCACACAGATACTGCTTTTTTTTGGTTCCGATTCTCTCTCCCACCCCACTGGGGTGACAGGGCGGTAGCTGGGGGTGGGGGGGGAGTGAGCAGCTATGTGGTGTTTAGCTGCCTGCTGGGTTAAAGCACAACACATGGTCAATTATTCACATGTTCACAAAGGTTGCAAGTGCTGCTGTAGCATGTAGAATC
>JAVJGI010000057.1:43515720-43535784 GCA_035590275.1 Ibycter americanus
AAAAAATTACATGATGTAATATAATTTCTATTCTCCTTTCACCCCTTCTTCCACAAATTTCTACAGAAAACAACTTCTTTGGTAACTTCTGCAGTATTTTCATCTCTCCTTTTTTTCTTTTACTTTCTCAGTCTTTTTGGCTAATACTCCCTTCTTGCCTCTGACTCTCCACTGCATGTTACTCAAACATGGAACAAATATATTCATCAACTATCCTGCAGTGACCCTGATCGTAAATCAAACCTTCAACCATGTTTTTATGGCTTTGTGTTGCCAGCCCCTTAGCAGACGGGACATTTATTACCTGTGTTTGTACAACATCGCTAGAACCTCAGTCACAAGTCAACTCTTCAGGCTCATATGGCTAGCAACAGTTCCTGAAGGACTTCATCTGTATCACTGCCACAGAAGTGGGAGTGTTGCTCAGTTAGTGTATTCCACATGTCAGTTCATCTGAACTGTAGGAAAGTATGCAAATCTGTCATTTCTTTGCAGCTGTGGCAGGAAGTCTCTGTATATTGTTATGCAGGCATTGGTGCTACTTAACAGTATCTTCAAGGTCAGATCTTGGTATGCTTTTTACTGTCAGAAGACAGGGGATTTTTGTGATTAATTTCTTCAGGGGGGAAAAAAAAAGGAAATGACTCAAGGTATACTTCCAAGGCATTTTGGCTGGGTTTCTGTACTTATATGATTTCAGATAAACAGTATATTTCTCTTTCCATGTCTTACCCCAAAAGAAATATATGCTCCTAAGACGCTTCCAGCAATAGTTGAGAATCCTGCTGTCATGACTGCATGGAGTTCAGATTTGGTGATGTACGGTAAGTAAGGCCGTACCAGGAGAGGAGACTCTGTCTGGAAGTGAAAAACATCTACCAAATTAAGAACTTCCTCATAAACCCTCAGAGGTTTATTTTATTAACAGGGCAGAAAAATGAGTGGCCACATCACGCTTTCTTAGCTGTCTTTGACTAGTTAATCTTAGTGCTAATGAATGCTCTCGTATTAACAGATTGGGTTATTTTTACCACAAGAAGGAAAATTGTAGCAACATCCATCTTGTCTGAAGGCAATTCTTGCTGGTTTGCTGTCTCCACTGGAGGCCCGATGAAATTGCTAAGAAATCCTAATCCAGTTCTGAGTGAATTAGGGACAGCCACAGGTCTGAGCTGCAAGTAAGGCTGTGCAAGGCTGTGTGTCAAGTGAAATGTGTACCAGCTCATATGGGCAGCTTAAACCTCCCAGCCCCTCTGGTATGTGTGTGAGCACTTCTTGGAAGCAGTGTCATGCAAAGATACTGGTTTAAATCTTGAATCAGTGTGGTAGAGTGATGCACCACTGCTAAATAACTTATATGCTAACTTCACTTTTGAGCTTGGATGTGATCTTTCCACATTGCTTTGAAGCCTGAGACAGACACTGCTGTGGTGTGGGTTTAATGGATATCCCATTAAAGAGGACTGTTAGACTCTACCCCATGGTTTTGTAGGTAAGGCCTTGGACAGCCAGCCCTAGCTCTTAGTTTTCTGTGTTGTCTGTCTCTTCTGCCCTTGCCTGCCTCGTGCACTCTTTTCATCCCATTTGCCTTTTCAATTTAAAAAAAACTGAAATTGTTGTTTCTTCATAACCTTGGAGTAGTCTGGTAGTCATTTTAAGGGAGATGTATCATCTGCATTTATGCTTGACCTTCTGTTGGGAAAACAGAAGTGGGTTCCCAAAACCCACTCTGCATTGTGCATCACTGCCGACATATGAACATACTGGAATTCTGGAAATCAGCCACCAGTCCTGCTGTACCAGAGTCCTAGCTTCATATGAAATGATGATTTTTGTATACACAGATGCTCACTGAGCAGCGATATTTCACAATATTCAGTAATCCTATGCTACCATGTTTTTCTATGCTCCAACTCACCTGTCCCACAAATATGTTACCTGCAGCTACCAGAGACTCAACAGGAGTTGTCCCCATGAAAATTTCCATTATCCAACCAACCTAAAATGATATAAAAAAACCCAAACAAACACATTTGTCTGCCTATTTTACACACTTCTTGAATTAATCATGTCAATGTGAGAGTTCTGAGACACCTTACAATATTTTCTGAGTTCCTGAGTTAATGATTTCAGCTTCAAGACATGGCACATTCATTTAATAGTAGCATGCTGAAATAAGCCAGAGAAGGAATAATTTAACAGAAATGAGAGTAATTCAGACTCCTTGTGGGCACTAAATTGTTAAACTGAATTAATCAAAGTAGACATTTTGATGTGCCCTTATTATTATGTACCTGTTCAAAGGGACTCAGATCACATGAAGGGAAAAAAAAAAGAAATTTAGATTAAGGCTAAAAATGCCCTATAGAGGTTTTAGCACACTGTTTCAGCTAGTTGACGTTTGTAGTGCTTATGTAGCAATCCTGTGAACGAGAAGGACAAAGGACTTTTCAAGAGTATCTTCAAATAACTTTTACTACCACTGTGAAGGAAGGTATTTTCCCCCATATGATAAGCTCATTGGGTGGACAGGGCAGTAAGTGGACTTTCTGTGGACTTGCTCTTATCTTAGTTGACACTGGCACTGGACATAGGACCTGACAGAAATGAACACTTAGAGCATGAAGTGAGGAACCAGCCCTCTGGTCTTATTATGGGGATCTGTGATAGGAAGGTATCTGCAATTGCTACCGCATTGCTTAGTAGAAAGCAGAAATCCACTGTCTGTGATGTAACTTCCGTCCTGCACTTTGGGGACTGGGAGAGAGGGAGAGGCAGAAAGGAAGATTTAAGCAAGCATGGCACCTAAGAAACACAAAAATTAGTCAGGCAAATCTAACAATTACTGTGACATTAGCAATAAAACCAAGTAGGGGGGAAGAAATTGTGGTATACGATGCCAATTAGGATTTTGGAGTAGTAGTAACATGTGGAACTATTCCTAGGTTAAAAATAAACAACTATTTTTTACATGTCTACCCCTGAGCATCTTGATGAAGGGTAATGCTACAGTTTGGCTATATGTGTTCATGAAGTGTCCTGTACTAGACAAAAGAGTACCTACTGGCAGAAATTCATACCTTTCCAATGAGCCATTGCATGAATCCAACATGGTAAAGCATGGACATTACTGTGCTGAAGAAAACCACAATTGGCAGGACCTGATGAGGAGACACAAAATCATTAATACTTCTAGAGTGGTTTGCCTTTCCTTGATTCTGTAGGCCACTTAATTTTTGAAAAACAGGCTCATTTTTTTGGAGATACACTAAAGGTATTGAAAACTCTTTATTAAGTTTACTTTTATGCTGTAAAATGTTTAACCTTCTAGACTCATTGTTTATATTTGTGCTGAAATTAACTATTTTTCATGTATCTACACAGTCTTCTAACAGGACTGCAAGTTTTGAAACTGTCTGGTTTTAAAATCATATTCAGTAGTTCATAGCCATATTTAAGTCAGCTCAAATGTTTACGGGTCAATTGCATCTACAAAGACTTGGATACGTACATCTGTAGACTTTGAAAACCATGAACAGACATATACGCAATGAGACTGGTGTAGAATTCAGAGCTCAACTTCTTTGCGTCTGTGTTTAAAAAACATGATTTTGACTGCTATGTAAGCAGCATTCGAAAAGATTTTGATTGGGCTTGTAGCTGACTCGATTCCACAGAATTAAGGGCAGCTTCCCTAGAAAGCCTATACTGTGTAGCTGCTTTTTGGTAACACACTACAGAAAAGCCCTCTTTTCTTCTGCTCTATTTATAGCATTGATTGTAATGCCAACATGGAGTATTCATGAACTCTGTAACTGTGTGCAGAGACAGAATTTGTTTAAAAACAAATTCACAGGTGTATATTTATTAAATACAAGAAGTGAATGTAAGTTTCTTTCAGCGGAGACTGGAAGAAAAATGCTTTCCTTAAACGTATAATTAAAAAGAATTGCATGATGCTTAACCCAGTGTCTGATGGGTTATTAAATGTGTTGTTTTCTCATCCTGATAAAAACTAATTTCACTTGATTCTCAAGTATGTTAAATACACAGTATCCCAGCATTTCTACACTAGTATATAACAGGAAGAAAAATCCCCCCAAAAGATCTGTCCAAAGGTAGGCAGACAGATAAGTTACAGTTAAAACAGTGCCATTAACACTAGGAAGCTTTCATATGTATTCACCTGAGGGCATAATGCATTATAAATAAAAGCAAGAAACAGAATGAAAACCAGCAAAACACTTTGTTAGTTCAGACCTTTTCAGTAAATAGAAGCTGTGCCTTTCTAGTGGAGAGTTAGTACTATAAACAATTTTGATAAAGGTTTGGAAACTCAATTTAGATGATCAGAACCTTTCGCTGAAAGAAGAGAGTGCAATTCATGGATATTTTTGTGCTCTTCAACAAGTTAATATGAGGTGCTTTCTCTAGTCTGATTCTCTGATCATTTTAACAATCTTTTAGGGGTTTGCCATGCAATGATAACAGAAAGTTTAGTTCAGTCAAAGTAACACCTTTCTCCCCTGCCTTTTCTCTCCTGCTATTTCCCCTCCCTATTCCTAAGTGTGTTCTAGCTGGAGAGGCATCTGGCTCCCAGGTGACTCCATACCCTGGTACAAGCAGGGACTGCTGCGATGCCTGTAGGGAAATGGGTCTGAAGAAGCAGTGGGCAGACAGGCAAAGGTCAACTGTCTGTACTGGATGGTAAAAACCATAAGTGAGTGTCCTCCTGTCTTTCACTCCAAATGGGTAAGAAGTGCTCTCAGGTTTGAGAATTGTGGTTTGGTTTTGGCTGAAGGAGTAAGAAGACAATGTTCTGCCTATGCTGGGTGACAGCAGGCACACTTTGGCTTGTTTCCTATGCACATTCCTCTGAAAATACCTCAGAAGACTTTCAAACATGCTTTTCCTTTTTTTTTTTTCTGGTTACAGAACGTAAATAAGCAACACATCACACTGCAGTGGGTTTTCATTTGCATTGTCTGCTGAGAGAAATGCAATGAAAAGCACTTAACATGACAGAAGTTCAAATGAAAAAAATCCAGAACTCTTTTATAGAAAGGCTCCCCACTGTGATAATACACCGAAGTCAGTGGTTTCAAAACTTGGGAGAGAGGAGAGAACAACCTCAGGAAAACTCTTTCTGTCCCATGTCTATATGGAGGAAACACCTTCTCTCCACCAGCCCCAAGAGGACCTTCGTCTTTGTGCTGGACCCACATGGGTTTACACACTACAGGTGGGACGAGGGTGGGGAAACTGATGCAGGAGTGTCTTCTGCAGCTTCCCATCCTCTCCTTCATCCTCTTTGCCGTGCCAAAACCAGGGAAGTAGGTGGCATGGAGTCAATAATGTCAGAGAGCTCCCTTTGAGGATCTTAATGCTTGGGTGGTAGGGCGTGCATGTACAGGCAATACCTTGATGGTGAAGAGCTGTGGCAGGGGCACGGGAGAGGGAAGGGAAAGCTCTGGTGATGCTCCAGTGTCAGGCACCTGGTGAAGCACCCAGAGGGTGAAGGGAACTCAGGCTAGCAGCACATCAGGGGAGGGTGGCAGGAGTGAAGCCTTGCTGGAGCTGTACGTACAAGATCTGGGGAGGTGAGGAGGGGAATGGACCATGAAGACCTTTGCATTTGAGGAGCAGTCTGGATGGCTAGGGGATCAGGCATGTGTACATGGAGGCAGGACTGCTAGGAAAAAAGGAGGCATGAGGATGATCCGAGTCTGAGAACAACTTCCCTGTGTAACTATGGGGCTGTTGCACACCCTGTGTGTGTAGGAATATCTGCACAGCCTGGGAAGGTCATGATGGAATGTCAGCCTTAACTGACAGTGTTCCCTTTGTTGGTTAAATGTGGAACATATTTGGAAATAAAAGGTCAAGAGTGTCCATTGTCGTTTTTTTTCCCAAAAACCATGCACTGACTGCAGGAAATAGCTTCTAAGGAAAAAAAAGCTCTTAAAACTCGTACTTCTGTCTCATGGACTCCCGGTTCCCTCTTTCTGTTGTAGTGCCCTTATTATCTGAATGCAAAAGTCTGCCTTAAAGATGTGGATACTCTGAGCAGAGGACGACAAAGAGTCTGTCTCCAACTTACTTCTGCCATTAAAAAATTCACCAGTTTAGTTAGGTTATATACACACCATTACAGCCTGTAGGTGGAGACAGTTCTCAACTCTGAGAAAGTGGGGAAAGAACTGCAAAAGGAAATATGACAGGGAAATCAGATGGACCTCAGTTGTAGCAGAAGCCTACTCCTCAAAAAGGGCTGGCTAGCACGTTTCCATATGGAAAGAGTGGATGGTCCTGCAATGTAAATATACTTGCATGGTCAAGCTATTAGAATTACATCTCTCTCTGTGGACAAACTTGTGAGGAAGTTTAGTCTCTAATATGTATAACTCCTGATACCTAATACATACCTTTGAATAGTCAAGTTTTAACTGATGAATAAATTTAATAAGCACTCTGAAAAATACCACAACATTTCAACGGAGAATTGGTACCAAAGATCTCTTTAGGATTACATGTATGCGGCCTACAAATGTTGACGTGGATGCTTCCCGTAATACACAAGGGATGTGTCTTCTCTGGTAACTGTGTCCATCTACATTAGCAGAAAACTGAGGTGTCCCTGCCTACTGCTAAGGCTGCAGTATGGATACAACTGGGTTCTGACAGTTTTCTGTGAAGACATATCCTATCACTTGTCTGCTCTGTCTCAAGAGCTAAGTCAAGATTGAGACTTTTCTCTTGGAGGACACTTTGAAATATCTTGGGACAAGATTTGGACAGCTTAGTGCTACATGCAAACCTCACAAAATATCTAAGACACAAAAAAGTACTTCTGACCATCTTAATCTCTAAATAAATGACAAGCGTTTCAAGATAGAATAGGCTGACTGTCACTCACTGACATTGGAAGACAGAAATCTCTTTCTACAAGAGGAACAGATGGAACGTTTTGATGTTGCTGTGCACTTGTCTGCCACTCTGTTTACCATATATATTCCTATATCAAGACATATGCAGCTCTGAAAGTCAGCTCATGAGTTTTGCTTTCTTATTTTTCAGTGTGAAAATAACCTTCTTGTTGTCCCTGTTACCCTCTTCTGGAAATTCCACATGCCTTTTGCTGGCTTATCCCGTAGAATAAGACTGATGGATGTGTGCATGCACAGAAGCAAACTTTTAACTGTCTGGTCCCTAGTTACAGCTTTAGTTAGCAAAGTATTTTGCAACATCACTGGGGCATTAAGAAACTACCTTGAAAAAATCATATTCATAAGGCATTTTGGAAAAACCCAGGAAAAATAGCATTTGGGTGAGAATTAAACCATTTCACCCCCAGAATATGTAACCGTGAATGCAAATTGTCATTTGAATATTCAATAGAGTAAAGATGAGAGAAGGCTAAAATGTGAAACAAAAGGTACAAAAATACTGTAATTAAAATATAATTTATATTTCTTGCTGAAATGCTTAAGTTTTTTTCCCCTCTAAGATATTATGGCTATTCTTAGTAGCAACATATTTTACAGGCAGCATCTTCTTAAGTAGTGAAAGAGCTAAGATCGAAGAATAACCAGTTTGGAATGTCTCCTCCAGAAAAAAAAGAAGATGAAAAGTGTGTAAGCACACAGTTAGATGTCTGAAATACCAGACAGAAGAATGGTCTCTGAGAAAGTCCAATATATTTCTCATAGTTGTTTGTGGATTTTTTGCTATATATGTGCTGGATTCCATCCAAAGCAGGTATGGCATGGCTACATAGGAGAGCAGAACCAGACAGGATGCTGGTGCAGGTTAGACAGCCCAGAACACATTAGCCGTATTTGAGCAGTTTCCCAACAAGGTCCAACAGGGAGAGTTAATTCTTATTAATGTAAAATAATGTAATGTAAAATAATGTAATGTAATTCTTCCTGTTTATGCGTGGGCAGTTTCTGTCTCTTCTACCTGGTAAGTATATCAGTGTGTATATATATAGACTTTCTGCTTCTACAGGGGCAATGTCTGTGAGGCAGTGGTCTGCACAACACTTTAGTACAGAACAGCATAGCATGGTGTAACGCCTTTACTTGTGGAGAGGTGGGGGAGTTAGGGTGGAGGTAATAATTCTTTCAGTGACTAGGTAGGAGCCTTTTAACCTGTTCCTTGTAGAAACATATCCTAAAGTTCTGTCTACTTGTAATACATATTTTCATAACTAGACTAAATAAGTATAACCTAACTCAGTGTGTGGCAGTAAACGAAGGGCTTTATGTGGACTTCCTAAATTTCTTGTTTGGAGTGTCACACAGTAAGGAATAGTTTAGCTCTTAGCTGATTTCTCTAGTGACTGCACTAGTGTCACAAGACATACAATGAATTTCTTTCCCAGCCATACTGTTCCTTTTTCTGTTGCCTATCTGCCACACACAGTATATATAAAACCCATCTTACCTTAAAAGCAAAGAAATGATCTGTGTATTTCTCACCAAACACAAACTTAGCACCTGTGTCAGAATACTCCAGAAAAGTCTAGGGACAGAAAGCAAAAAATGTTAGCCATAAGCTCCAGGTCCCTGCCAAAAATTAAGCAAACATTCCTAGTTGTCTTGCAGAGGTCTGTTGAGGTCCCAAGGAGCTTGCGCTCTGCTCTGTATGGGTCCAGGCTTCATTGACTGTGTCTGGCTGAACCGAGGGTCTCAGCCTTCCTCTGCCAGGAGTGCAGGCTACTTTGGAGTGTGTAGCAAAGGCATAGGGCACATTTTTCTGCAGTACCTAACACAGTAAAGGCTATAAGGTATATTAAAAGAAGAATTTATTTTTTAATCCCAGTACTGTGGTGCATTTCTGCACTCCCACTCATGCAAATAACTGCAATAAATGATACAGTTTAAAATGGAGATTTAATGGCTGAAGAAATGAGTTTTGAAAGGAATAGCCAAAAGGTTTGAAAGGAATAGTCTAAAAAAATCTTCCACATTTTAATTCTGATACGGTGGTACATTTTTATACTCCTGATGCCCACACATGCAATTAATGATACGGTTTAAAATGAGATGTAATAGCTGGAGTAATGAGTTATGACAGGAGTGACCATAAACCATGTGGAGCTAACAAAAGGGGGCACCAGACCTGCTTCAGTCAGAGATGAAAGGGGAGACTGAGAACTTAGTGACAAAACCCAAATGACTCCCACTGCTTGCAGATTAGCAGCCAGACAGACGTCAGACCTGTCCTTCGCTTCCATGCAGAGACAGTACATTCTGCACTGTCCTGTTTTAAATGCACTTAATTATCTGTACTGTGAAGAACAGCTGTGAGAATAGTATCCCTGGGGTGAAAAATCTGAATGTGCTTCACTGGGTACTCTCTGATCTACATTTTGGATTTATTTTATGTATTACTTTACAGTAATGGTCTTTTTAAAAAAACTTTGTGCTTGCATACTGCCTGCAGGGGCACCTACAGACAGATCCTGTCCTCTCTCTCGAGATCCTTTACTGCTCACAGCTGTCGATTTTGCCACCTGTAGTTGAATTCATTTTCATATATATATTGTGAGAACTATGAAATGCCCCTGGGGCCAGGACTGTGGCTACTCTTCAGACAACAGTGGTTCTGCCTAGCTAAATCCCAGGGGGTTTTGGCATATTGGGTATTGCAAGGATGCTTTGGAGTTGGGCCAGTTCTAAGAGTTTCTATGAGCGCCCTGGTACAATAGTGGTTTTGTGTTTGGAGGGTGCAAGTTATAATTTCAGTCCAAGGATGGTAAAGCCATTAAAAGACAGGGTCACCCTAGCCATTACTCATCAGCCTGTCCCACGTGGTCTTGTCTTAATGGGACAAAAAAAGAAATGAGAAGGTTGAATTCAGGAAGTCAACTACCTTTCTGATAACCTAATATTTCTAAAGAGGAAGAAACATCCAGGGGCAAACAGACCCTTGAACTCCTGGCTGTTATGTAAGAATCTCAAAACAGAAAATTATATAAAACAATAATTTTTTAACTTACCTGGATCTGAATGCCTAGCCAGTTAAATACATCAAACCCTACTTTGGTCCTCAGAATAAGAAGCCCAAGAATAAACTGCATGCCTATTCCTGAAAATACTGGTCTCCAGGCAACCTAGATGGACAGAAAAATAAAAATAAACCACTTGTTATTTAAATGAATAATAATTTACTTTAGATGTTTGTTAAAATAAGGTAAGGAGATTGTCTGACTATACTGCAGGATAGAGGCAGCTGCCAAAACAGGTTCTAGGGGACTTGCAGCATGAATCACCTCACCTAATTTGAAAGCTTTGTGTTGTGGATGTCTCATCTGAGCTAGCTGCTGAAAGCCTGGATAGGTAAGTATGGACATGCCCATTTCTCCATCACAGACTGCAAGCAATCAAGTAGTATGAAAAAGAGTTATAGTTCTTCCTCTGCTACAGTTTATAGATGAACTAGACATACATGCAGGCAGCAGACATGACTTTTTTGTTTTTTTATCTGGAATGGAAACATCAGAACAAAAGTAACCAAGCATGTAGATTCTGGACTGGAATAAGAAGATTTTGCTACAGGTTTTTCTGTGTGCTTGGGTAATTTCAATTCTGTTTCTGTTGCCCAGCTTTAAAGAGCTTTGTTACTGGAGAAGGACTCACAGTTAGATATTGCAATTCATATGACATAAATGCACTTATAGAAAAACCTGTGCCTTTCTGTGACCAGTCCCTCTTCACTACACTGTAGATTTCTTCTCTGCTGCCTCAGAAAACATCTTTGTTTTGAGAAAATTGAATCTGATTATTTACAAGGCAAAGAGCTCAGATGGCACTCTAATTTATTCAGATGATATTTGAATAACACAAGCCAAGTAGGTGTAATGAGGACCCATGGGAGACCACAAAGCATTTGGAGTGCAGGAGTTTTCACCTCAGCAGCAGTTGCAAAGGATGGGGAGTGACAGGTCCATTAGTCCCTTATGAGGGGACTTTTTCTGTTAAAAAAGTCTCAGCATTGATGCAAGGGTGTTGAAAAAGTGTTTCTGAAATTTGGGATTAATGTATGACTGATGAAAGCATGTGCTGTATGCTAGGCGTGCACACAGGGGTAAAAACTGAGGTAGGAGTTGTGGTGGCTGAAGTAATCCCTTTGTAATATCACAGCAGTTCAGAGTGGACATCTTAACTGGAGAATTAAAATAAATGACATTAACGAGCCTATGGGGGTGGGTTACTGAAAAGGAAGGAAGAACTCAGCTTGGCCTCAGCTGCTGCATTCGCAGTGGGAATCAAACTTGTGAGGGATTAAGAGCTACACGAGGGAAGCATGTCTCCAGTTCTATGTGATTTGTGTTGATGTGATGACAGTGTCCTCAAATAAGTGCCTGTGATGTCCAGAGAACTGTAGTGAGCCTCCTGTGGGTGGAAAGCAAGGTGCAGGCCTGCCTCAGCTTGCACTAGTGCTCCAGGACCAATGTGTTCCAATATGCATCAGGGCTGGAACAAAGGATGGGCAGCAGCCTCCATAAATGGTGAGCGCCAGGGTCTGGTAAAGCCCCACACATGCTCCCCAAGATGTCAGTGCAAAGTGGCCTTCCTCAGAAATTGAATACATCACTGGGTGTAGAAATGAAATACATCACTGAGTTTTAACAAGCCTAAATTTTGATGTCTGTGGGTTTTGTTACTCTTACTGAACTTGTTGCTAGGGTAGGTGAATAGCTTTTGAGACACTGAACTAAAAGCAAACAAACAAATGAACCAACAAAAAATCCAACATGGACTAAATACTCACTCTGGTTGGATATTTGGAAAAGATAAACATCAAGAGAACATATATCACAAGCCCACCAAAGGAGATCAGCTGACTGGATCCCTGTTTTGCTGTGTCAAAGATGAGCCAGCAGATGACAGTTATAATAAGAGCTGCACACAACACCCTAGGAAAAAAAAAGGGTCAGGCATGACACCCTGAAGAAGACCAGATATTCCCTCCCCTTCCCCTCTCCACAACATTACATCTCTGAATGAACCCTGTGAGTAATGTACTAAGCTGAAACATGTAGCTCTACACAAGCAGGAACCTGCCTTTGCTGATGCATCTTTGAAAACAACATCCCTTGGTGGCATCCAGAGCAAATGTCCTCCAACCACGTCCCCAAAGTCAGTGTGGGGGAAACCAAATAAAGTACAAGTTACTCTTGTCTGGATGTTATTTCTATTTCAAAGAAGTGTGAGAAGATACTCTCCTTTCTCACTCCATCCTCTTTTTCCTTCCCTGTCTTCTTTGTGGAATCTTTTCTTAGCTCTGGGCAATAGAGGCTGTGGTTTTTATAGTTGCACTGTGCTGTTTAACTGATGGGCCTATGAAAAGCACAGTATGGAGGAACAGGTTATGAACTGCTTACTTCTTTGTAAACAGCTGTAGTCTGTTTAGAAAAATAACTTTGCTGTAGTCTGTTTAGAAAAATAACTTTTAATCACAACAATTATAGCTAACTCAGAAACAATTACAAGAACAATGTGTACATCTGTGTTTCAGAGTTTCTATGGTCCCCACTATGAAGAACCATGTTCAGCTTGCATACTGAAGGTAAATACCACAACAAGAGCCTGAGACCCAAGGAAACACATCATCCCGTTTACAGAAGGGAAAACTGAACATAGTCCCAGTTCTTTACTGTTACCTGTATCTAACAGCTGTTTAGCTTCCACTAATTTTAGTGGTACCTAGATACCTGAATTCTACTTTTAGACCTGGATCAAAAATATTGCAGGCCAGTTCCACAAAATGGTTTGGCCATTGCAACACTGAATAACACTTTCTACATGTGACAGACTTTCTGTCTTTTGGAGGAATCTGTGACATGCAGTTAAGCGCTTAATCTGTGATAAGTACAGTTTAAGGGTTGCAGCCAAGGTGTACAGCACTTGTGGCCCTCGGCTTGTTTCGTCTGCTCACTAGGGCTTTCCCCTTCTGTTTGCTCCTTCTACCAAAGAGGCTGCCAGATTATCTAATGGAGATGCCTGTGTGTGACTGCTCTGTAATGTGGCTCCTGAGCAGAAGGACCACAATCTTTCTTAGAAGTTCCTGCTCCTGTGACAACACTATTGCAAAATTTTAAGAATAAGTTGGGACATTTTCCTGGACCCAGAATGACTCCTCCTTAGAGTCTCTCAGATAGAAGATGACCTAGCTAAGATAGAAGGCAGCTGGCCAGTTTCCTTTTTCTTTTTAATGAGATTTCATTTGGTCTTTTTTTTGGTCTACAAGCCTCCTTTGGCTCCCCATTTTGCAAGGAGTGATTTAAATATTCCTGATAACTGCTCAGGAATGCTTGGAATAAGTACCTACCAGATCTAAGTATCTACCATTTATCTACCAGATGAATGTCTACCATCCCAAATAAGGTTATATGATCTTATTGTGATACTAAATGTGGCTGGCATGTTTGGATTCCTGAAGGTCAAGTAAAAATTGCTATGGGGGTATGTGAACAAGTCTAGATAACACAGTCAGTCTTTAGCAATTTGCATATGTTAGAGTTAAGTTCTTTGTGAATCTCACAGCTCTCTGAACAAGTGACAGTAAGGCACTTTTTGGTCTGCAGAATGAATGCAGAAGGCTGCAACACACCTGAACTTCTGTGAACATGTTCTCTTGCCACCACAAACTTGTCCTATGTCAACCTGAGGAATTTTTGTACACTGTCTGTCCAGATTTTTGATAACTAGCTACTGTATTGCAACCTTAAAGGTGTGCCTGACATGTATAAATGGGAAAATATTGAATTATTCTGTATCTGTTCTTTGGTCTTACTGCAATTTTTATGATTAAACCACCTCCCTGTGCTTATGGGGATCTAAGGTGAAATGAAACTATGGGGGTAAATTGGCTAATGCTTTATTCTTCTGCATAAACAGGAAATAATTCATATTTACCATTTCAGCCAAAACCACTGTTTCTCCAGATATCTTTCTCCAGGGGAAAAGAATGCAGCAATTCTGTCTTCATACTTAGCTATTAAAAAATCCCAGCAGATGAAGAAGATGGCTAGGACAGTGATGACGAAGAGTGGCAAGGCTCTCTGAAAATTCAAGCTGCAGGCTGCAATAACTATTGCCAAGTACGCTGCCACAGAGACAAGAATACACATATCAGTTAGCTTGGTCTTTTTAAAAACAGAATGAAATCTTGAATTTAAAAATGTGATTAAGGTCAGACCTGTGTTTATCTTTTAAGTGCTTTTCTGACTCTTGGCCTAATTACTACAAAATTTTGCTTTTGCAGATAATGTTGTTTATGATATGATTATTGATATGAAAGGTGGCTTCATCCTGTCAAAGAAGGTTATATGCTTTGGCCAAGCCAAGTTAATATCAAACATGTTCACTGCTTGGGAAAATTGAACTCATCTACAGAACTGCTTTTTCCTGTGTAAAAACTGTGACGTGAGAACAATGGGTCTTGTTTCTTATTTCACAGAAGGATGAGTTTATCCAATAAAACTAGAAGAAACACTTAGAAACATCTGTCAATTACCTGATTTGATGGCCCTCTGAAGTAATTGGGAAGCTTAGAAGTAGTTTATTTCATAAAGAAGCTGTGAAATGATTTGTCATTTAGCAGGTTCATGGCTAATACATGCTGGCTGATGAAATATTCAATTCTTGTAAATAATAATCTGATTTTGTCTATGGCAAATAAAGAAGAAGATCTACTGTTTTTTGTAAGGCAAGTTGGTTTTTTATGGAATTAACGTATGAAATCCTGACATATTCTTGGAACTCACTCACTTTTTTAAGCCAGGATGTGTCTGTACTATGACAAAGCAATACAAGCTGATGTTAGGAGGGCAGGATATTCAGCATGCATGCAGCAGGCCTTTTATAACCGCTTTATGGTACACTGATGCCTATCACACAGACATATTTTAGGTCTATGTGTTCTCAGTGTTCGAGTGGGAGGATCTCAAAAAGAAACGTGGTGAAGTGGAAGGAGACAAACCAATCTACTGGCTAATTAGAAAAGGGACAAAGAAGAATATCTGAAATACTTTGCAGTGCATGCTGACATAAAACACATTTCCTCTAGCAAACATTTGCTGTGGATAATGAGTGATATGAGTCAGAACATAAAACTTTCATTTCTAGCCTGCTGACTTAAGTTCTGTCCAAGCTGGTGCCTGACTCCTATTAATGTGATTTCATGGTTTTGAGCAAGTTCCTAAAACTGTAATTTAACAGGCTTCTTGGAGTGGGCTGGTAATGGAATAGACACAAAAACTGAACTACCCTTTATCCCGAAAGTAATTGCTAGTCAGATTTCAAACATGCTGGATGAGCAGTATAACAAGATCGTGCTTCTATTAAATTTGGGAACGAGCAGAGATTTTGTGATCTGGAGCTTTCTCTGGGACTAAATTAATTTTTACCTCCCTTCAAATGCATTCTTTAAGACAATCAAGAATTTTGGTGTCAGATAGAAGACATGCACAATCTATAATCACATATAGGTAAGTAAATAGGGCTTCAGCAACCTTAGGTGTAATATACTGTACCTGTTATTAAAATTCCATAGATCACATAGTGAATTGTGGTTTTATGTTTCTTGCAAAAGTCACAAGCTTTATCATATTTCTTTTCTAAATGCCTAGGAGAATTTAAAAAAAAAAAAAAAACAACAACAAAACAGAAGAGATATTTAAGCTGTAGATAAAAAAGAAGAGTAATTTGCACAGGAAGATCAGGTTAAATTGATCGAACTTTCTCCACTACAGTATGCTGCACTTGGTAAGGGTTAAATTTGCATCTCAAAGTGCCGGAGAAAATCCTGCTGACATCTGCAGAGCTTTTGGGAGGGCTGCTTTGGGTTGATGTCAGACAAGTGGAAAAGAAAATCTGGCGGATATCTAATGGGCAAATTTATCAACTGTCTAAGAAGCCAAAGTTAGTGGGTCGGTTCTACTAGACTCTGAACTACAGCTCTTCTGTGAGGACGTCTGTTAACAGGGTTAGTGCAAAGTGGGTGGGTAGGTGAGGATTCAGTGCCCATTGCTAGACCCGCAGAGACTGTTAATATAGCCAGCCCACAATTGCTATGTGAAGCAGTAGTGTTGCTATAGTTGTGGAGGCCTAAGGCTGCATTTGTATATGCAAAAATAACCAATACCCACCTGAAATGTTATTACAGTGTGCATAGATGTTGCTGGATATTTGAAAATTTGGTTATTAATTACATTAACTTCTCATCTAACAATCATCAGTTCATGGAAGCTAAAATGATTTGTTATATTTGAATGTCCTATTCTAGTACCTTTTCTTCTAATTATTATATACTTCACTTTCATTCTTTTCTCATTTCACTAAGGGTAGTACAGAGTGATTTCATGAGGGAGGCTGAAATACAGGGCAATAGCAGTTAAGAGAGTTAATTCCACACAGTTTTCCAATGTTAAGTGATGCAGATGTATTTCAGTTAAAAAACCTTAACTAAATAAACACTTGTATTGTGCAAGCTGAAAAAGAAGTCACAGCTATAGCTCTGTTTCTCTAAAGTGGTGCATTACATTCTACAGTGTATAAAGGTAACATATCTAGAGATGCTAATTATCCAGACTGTTCTTGTGTGGAAACTAGATGCAGCTGGATCAGGTACATACTGATTCATACTGAAATCCAGCATGAATACGTTTCTTTTCTGCACTAAAAATAAATAAATAAATAAATAAATAAATTTAAAAGAAATTGGAAAGAAACAAGGAATATTAACTTAATTCATATAAGCACTCAGAACAGCAGAGCAGGAACATACTCCTTCACTAGTACAAAGGGTAACAGGGTCTCTGAGAAATCTTGATTGCTTTTGGTATATCAGTTTTAGTTCTGGGAATTCCTGTTGCCTCACAGATCATAGTTCTTTTCTTTTTACTTTAAGAACATTAGGTTATCTACCCAATCTCAGCAGAAAGATTAGAAACGACAGGAAAAGAAAGAAAAGGAGAAATGAGAAACAGATGCATAAATAGAGTTCCTTTATCAAATTTATAGTTCATCCATTGACAAAAAAAAGGAAAAAATATTATCTACTATCTGTTACTGGTACTTATGAGTCCTTTGGGATTTAAAATTGCTGTTTTAAGATTACAGTTCCTTGTAATGTCTTCTTCACTCTAACATCTCTCTCTGTCTTCTTATTTTATTAGTTTAGGTGATTATCATTTTGGTACGTGGTTATCTTAAATGTTTAGGCATACGTGTCATAAAAATGAAGCTCTATTCTGAAACGTGACAGGAAACACATCTTCCTTATGAAAATTAGTTATTTTACTAAGGAAACACTATTTTCTAAAAGCTGATTCTATGTGCTTAAAGTGCCACATGTTGCTGATGGCTTTTACTTAACCACAGATTTTGAAAAAACAAGTAACACACACAATTAAAGGAGAACCTTAATGTGAAATATTTGTATATGCCAAAACTATTCTTACTTGCACTTTGCAACTCAGAAATCCTTTTTCTGGTCTGCATGTACACTGTAAGTAAATATTAACACCTTGCACAGGTAGTGAACCTTGTTATCAACAGACAGATCTTTCAAAGGGCTGGTGTCTCAGATCACCAGCTCTCCCATACTGTTGAAAGAAATCAGTGACACATTCAAAGTAGAGGCAGCTTTGTGAATGCCTTCCTTTTAAACAGATACAAGGAAGACATCAGATCACATTAGTGCCTGTTTTTAGGAGCTAATGTACAAAAAATAACTTGGTAGAGATACCATTGCCCTTTTCAGGTGCTCAACATAAACATTAACCTAGACAAAGTACAAACCAAGTACAAAACTGGAGAGCGCTGAACAGGCCGTAGCCTGAATGTAATCAGAACAGAGCAAAGTGCTCTTCAGCTTCCAGCCTACAAGGAGCTTTCACTGCCTGAAACAATGGTACCTGCTGATGATGAAAGAACAAGGGGACCTCAGGAACAGTAATTCCTGTGAATTAAACCTTACTTGTCCCTTGGCTTTCCATGGGAGTACAAGTAAACAAGAATGACAAAAAAACATGCAAGCTTCATCTCTGCCCCAACTCAACATGTCTCCATGCAGAGACACCTCTTGTTAACGTGACTGTGGGCCCAGGTTTGAGGGGAAGAGACCACAGTAACCTTGTACAGCCATTTGCATGCCAGCACTTGTCTCTCCAATTAGCTAGTTTACTTCCGGGTAAGGCTGGATACCTGCCACTGGGGGGGCCTGTCAAACTTGGATGTTTGATCTATCAAATCTCAGTGTTTGTTTTTGCTAGACAAGACCCTAAATGTTTTAAACAAGAAAGTGTTTAATCTTGCTTACTGCTAAAGGAATGACAAATCTCCAAAGAACAGAGAAGAGAAATGAGACAATATTTAAGTGACTTCTAAGTACTTTTGCTAGGTTTTTGAAGCAGTATTTTAATGATAACACCAGTAAACCTGGTCTTATGAACAAATCTTTAAGCTCTGTGTGTACAACTCGAAAACATAATTTAAATCTTCACAGCTACTTCTGCATATATCGTTTGTACATGAGATCTTTCCAAGTAGTCCAGCTTGAGTAAGACAAACTCTTATCTGAGATACCCAGTAAGTGAGTTGCTAGAATCTGCTGACAGAATCATAGAATCATAGAATACCTTCAGTTGGAAGGGACCCCTAATGATCATTGAGTCCAACTCCCTGCTCCTTGCAGGACTATCTAACACCAAATCATATGACTATGAGCATCCTCCAGACACTCTTTGAACTCTGACAGGCTTAGTGCTGTGCGGAAAAGACAGGTTCAGAGCTGAAATAGTGCACTGTATAACAGAAGGCAGTCATAGAAATCAGGGGAGAAGTACAGCATGATTTCTATAAAGGTTTATATGAAGATTCAATATGACAGAAAAATACTAAGACTTTAAATATAATTTTAAATATTATATCTTAATTTTTTTAATGTCTTGTATAGGGCTTGTAGTTTTTCAAAAAAACCTAACCCTCAAGTAAAATGTAGATGTGTGCTTTTACTGTGTGGTCACCTGACACCAGTGCTAAACAAAATGTAAAAATTCTGCTCCATCAAAATCGCTTTTTTTTTTTTTTTACAGCTATTCTATTCCTATTTTGCATGGGAGTAAATAGCTATTGAAACTGAAGAACAATAGTGAATCTTTAACTTCCTGAAAGTGATCACTGTTTAAGTCCTCTCATTAAAAAAGGCTCTTACAGAAATATTGGAAAAGTACAAACATACAAAAATGGACAAAAAGAAAAAATATTGCTCTTTTAATTTACAAGGCTTTGGAAGGATAGCTCCACAATCACGTGTGTCAGTTGAAAGGTATAATAATCTTAAATACAATGTGTTTCTGTATTACACAGATTGCTAGGCAATACAAAGGTCTGTGTAGCATAGGTATATGGCAGTGAAATTTAGAGCTGTCACTCCAGAAACAGAAACGCTGGCAGCTTATTGCTTAGGCCAGGATGAAGTGAGTGGAAAACTTACTCATCCAAAAGACATGACCCTTTCAAGCGTGGCTGCTCATCATGTACTGAGTCACCTTTGTTTTCATGCAGATCACTCTCAACATTGATGTGTTCATCCTCCTGGAAAACAGGTCAGTGCCAAGGCTGTGAGAGGGGTGCATGCCTGTCAGGTAAGGTGCAAAAAAACCAGATCCCCACTGGCAGATGGCTGAAGCAGTTTCGTGAGTTCCCCATTTGCACTGAGTGCATGGCTCCAGCTCTTCTGTCTGCCACCAATGCTGTGATCAGTATCAGGCAAACCCAGTGGTGAGGCCCTGGCAGTGAACTTTCCCAAGCCATCCACACCATTTTGAAAAGGGAAGTGAGGGGGGGGAAGAAATACCAGTGTTTCTCAGAGCTGAAGAGGGCTGCATACAGACTACCACCACATACATGCCAAAAGGTGAGAGGTGCAGGCAGGGATGGTAAAGCTGCTAATTAGCACAGCTTGCCCAGCACCTCCTGTTGACAACCTCCTGTTTTTGTTGCTTCTCCCTTTGCAGAACTTCAGTTTTATGTCTGGACAATTGTT
>JAVJGI010000057.1:43569230-43585351 GCA_035590275.1 Ibycter americanus
GCCCAGGTGGCCAAGGCAGCCAACAGCATCCTGGCTTGTATCAGAAACAGTGTGGCCAGCAGGACTAGGGCAGTGATGGTTCCCCTGTACTCAGCACTGGTGAGGCCGCACCTCGAATCCTGTGTTCATTGTTGGGCCCCTCACTTCAAGAGGGACGCTGAGGTGCTGGAGCGTGTCCAGAGGCGGGCAATGAGGCTGGTACAGGGTCTGGAGCACAAGTCTTATGAGGAGCATCTGAAGGAACTGGGGTTGTTTAGCCTGGAGAGGAGGAGACTCAGGGGGGACGTTATTGCTCCCTACAACTACTTACCTGAAAGGAGGTTGTAGTGAGGTGGGCGTTGGTCTCTCTTCCCAAGTAACAAGTGGTGGGACAAGAGGAAATGGCCTCAAGTTGCACCAGGGGAAGTTTAGATAGGGTATTAGGAAAAATTTCTTCACAGAAGGGGATGTTAACCATTGGAACAGGCTGCCCAGAGAAGTGGTTGTGTCACTATCCCAGGAGGTATTTACAAGACATGTAGATGTGGCACTTAGGGACGTGGTTTAGTGGTGCACTTGGCAGTGTTAATGTTTGGACTTTATGATCTTAAAGGTCCTTTCCAACTTAGCTGATTCTATGATTCTATAAGTTGACAGCTGAGTTGGCATGAAATGCTTGGTGTGCACGTGTGTTGTGTGATAATAATAGAGATTATACCACATCTGGTGTAAAAGTGACTGAAAGATATATGTTATCTATGACACAGCGAGGGGAGCTAGGAATTGAGTTGTGCAGAGCATGAGATACTAATATTCATTCATAGAAAACATCATGCATTTTCTAAACTGTCCCTTTCTTTATGCAGATCTATACAATACAGGTTCTTTTTGATTGCTTTCATGTGTAATAGATAAGACATACATACTAACGATGCACTTCCTTGGTAGTGTATGTGAATATTAAATCAAACGTTTTGTTTCCTGAGACAGTAACATCAGAATTTCCAGCAAGGAGATGGTCTAATGTAAAACTCCCACCAAAAAGCCTGCAGCAGTTTGGGAACTTTCTGACAGCTTATGTAGTTACATGTTTCCCTGGCTACATGTTACCATCTCTGTGTTGTGCTTTGCTGTGTGGCAAACAAAAAAACCGCCTGTGTTAAAATAAGAGTTTGTTTTTCTATTAGGTTTTCTCCCTAATCTGGTTTGCTGCATAGTTGCTTGTACTGGAAAAGCACATAGGATAGTGTTGGGGCAAAAAGAAGGCGGCAGGTGTCTGGAGAGGGGAAAAAGGAGGAAAGTAACCAGCTAAGCTGGTTTACCTACTTCAGCTGAATATCTGGTCCTGATTTAAGAGCTGGGAGAGTGCATAACAACACAACCTCGTTGCCTGGCTCATTGTCACACAGCCAGGCAGTGCTACTAGAGAGCTATTTCCCATTTGCTCCGCTGATAATTATGTAATGGCCCTAAATGGGATATTGTCAGGTCCTTTGTGCCATGTTAACCACACACAAAATATGATTCTGCTATAACGAACAAAGTTCATAGTATCATTGAATCACAGAATGGTTTGGGTTGGAAGGGACCTTTAAAGATCATCTAGTTGAACTGCAACATCTTTCACTATATCAGGTTGCTCAAAGCCCTGTCCAACTTCACACTGAGCACTTCCAATGATGAGGCATCCACAACTTCTCTGGGCAAGCTGTTCCTGTGTCCTATCACCTTCATAAAAAATTTCTTCCTTATATCCTATCTGAACCTACCCTCTTCAGTTTAAAACCATTGTCTCTTGTCCTGTCACTACAGGACTTGGTAAAATGTCTCTCTCCACCTTTCTTATAAACCCCCTTATTGAAAGGCCACAGTAAGGTCTCCCTGGAGCCTTCTGTTCTCCAGGCTGAGCAGCTCCAATTCTTTCATCCTTTCTTCATAGGAAAGAAGAGTGTTGTTCCAGCCCTCTGACCATTTTCATGGCCCTCCTCTGGACCTGTGGTAACATGTCCATGTCTTTCTTGTGCTGGGGACCTCAGAGCTGGATGCAGTGGGGTCTCTCTTCAGACCCAGATGGGGTGTCACAGGAGAAAATTATAGGGGCAGAATCTCCTTTGTCAACCTGCTGGCCATGCTTCTTTTGATGCAGCCCAGGATATGATTGGCTTTCTGGGCTGCGAACGCACATTACCAGCTAATGCCCAATTATTCGTCTACCAGTATCTCCATTTCCTTTTCTGCAGGGCTGCTCTCAATCCATTCATCCCACAGCCTGTACTGATACCGGAGATTGCAGGACCTTGCACTTGGCCTTATTGAACTTCATGAGGGTCCCATAAGCCCTCTTTTCAAGCTTGTCAGGGTCCCCCTGGATGGCATCCCTTTCCCTCTAGTGAACCAACTGCACCACTCAGCTTGGTGTCATTTGCCAATTTGGTGAGGAAGCACTCCATCCCACTGTCTATGTCATTGATAAAGATGTTAAATGGTATTGGTCCCAGTATGGACCCTTGTGGGACACTATGGTTTCCACAGGGACAGTGAGCTGCTGGCTGTAACTTTTTGGACATAGCCACCCAGCCAATTCCTTGATCATCTAACAGTCCATCTACCAAACCTGTATCTCTCCAATTTCATGGCAAGAGTGTTGTGAAGGACTGTATCAAAGGACTCATGGAAGTCTAGTTAGATGATATTTGTAGCTCTTTTCTTGTTCACTGATGCAGGTACTGCATTGCAGAAGGCCATGAGAATGGCCAGGTATGATTTGCCTTGGGGAAACCATGTCAGTTGTCTCCAATCACCTTCCTGTATTCCATATGTTTCAACATGTCTTCCAGGAGGATCTGTTTCATGGTCTTACTAGGCACAGAGGTGACACTGATCAGTTAGTTGTTCCCAGGGGCCTCTTTTTTACCCTTTTTAAAAACAGGTGTGATGTTTCCCTTTTTCAAGTCACTGGGGACTTCACCTGACTTCCATGACTTCTCAAATATGATGGAGAGTGACTTGGCAACTACATCAGCCAGTTCCCTCAGGAGCCTGGAATGCATCTTATTAGGTCCCATGGACTTACGAATGCTCAGGTTCCTCAGGCAGTCTTGAACCTGATCTCCTCTGATGGGAGGGACTTCATTCCTCCAGGCCCTGTCTTGAGATTCAGGGGCTTGAGGGAAGTGGGAATAGAGATTACCCCTGAAAACTGAGGAAATATTTCTGAGTATGAATCACACAGAAGTTTACAGTGAGTGGTTTTTCCTCTGCATTAACCTGCTGGAACAGTTGGAGCTGCAAATTCCCCTCCACACCTGGCTTGGTTTCCCCGAGGGCTGGGCAGAGCATTTGTTGGGGGGGGGCCAAACCCCCAGCAGCTACAGGAGGGGAGAACCCCCCCTGCACAGCCCTCTCCATGTCAATTGTCATCAGCTCTCCTGCCTTATTTGTCAGGGAGGGTACATTTTCTTTAATCTTCCTTTTCTGGCCAGTGTACCTGTAGAAGTCCTTCTTAATATTCTTCACAACGCCTGCCAAATTCATCTTGAGCTGTGCATTTCTGATCCCATCCCTACACATCCAGATACTGTCCCCATATCCTTCCCAGGATATATATTCCTGGTTCCACTGCCTGTGCATTTCCTTCTTACACTTTAGTTTGATCAGAAAGTGCTCACTGACCCATGCTAGTCTCCTGTCCTCCTTGACCAATTTTTCACACGAGGGGAATGAGAGCTCTTGCACTCTAAGAAAAACGTCCCTAAAGACCTGCCACCTCTGTTCAGCTCCTTTGTCCCTGAGGGCAGTTTCCCAGGGGGTCCCATTCACTAATTCCTTAAACAACTGTTTATATCATGTTCATGTTGAGCAAATGATATAATTCAGCTTCAGGTTTGGGTAACATAAATGAGACATGGCTCTGTAGAAAAAGCCATGGGCAATCCTGGTCAGGTGGTCTGTTTTTGTTTCCTTGAGCTATTCTGTGAACACAGTGTCAATTTTGAGTATCACTTAGCTGCAGCAATGGTGACTGTAGATATATCTGACTGGAAAAGTGCCGAGTGGGCTGTTGCAGACACATAATTGACCATTTAACCTCTGGATCATATCTCAGCTGCAATAAAAGTTTGATGATGCTGGGTTCCTTCAGGAACTTACATGGCTTTTGTCTGCCTCGTATAAATCCATTAAATTTATTAATGCCAGGTAGGACTATTTCTGTTCTGATTATTTTTTAAGGTATCACATTGGTTATTGCTCCCCATATACACCTTCACTGCTAAACTGTGCTCACAAATGGGGTGCCTACATGAAACTAAAGAATTTCTCCAAAATAGTCTTAATAAAGCTTAGAATTCTGATTCGTCCATTCAATCAAAATGATAGTATACCATGGAAGTTAATGGGAATGTTGCTGTTTATTGAAGTCTTGCAGAAGCATGTATAATCCTGAATTTATTCACATTATTAATAGGACTTAGTTAACAAGTGCTGAAAGAAACAAAGAAACAGCCAAAACCCTGAGAGGTCCAGTTTGCTTACTTTGGACCTCTGGAAAGATTAGAAGCAAAGTAATCCAGACCAAGTCCTGAATATTATTTTCATAGCACAGAGGACCAAATGCTCACCATGTGGGACATAAAGTGTGAAGAATTGCTTGTTTTGTAAGAAACTGGCACCAGCCTATGCTAGCTGAAGTGGGAGAGCTGTTATAATGGGAAATGGGGGACAGTGAAGGTCTCTGATGCTGAACTCTGCTAATATAACTGTGGATGGCAATAATGTTAGTTTTAGAAGGAGGCAAAATTTTAAAAAGAAGCAAAATACTAGTATATTTGTATATTTTCTGTGGGTTCTCCCCTGCCCCCGCTTTTCCCAAATTGTAGGGGTTTAAAAGTGAAAGAGGTGATCAACCATTCAATCTTTAAAAGGCATACAATTGCAGATATTTCTAATTTTGGCTGTTGTAATGCTACCGTCTTGGAAACAGTATGACAGAGACCAGTTTCTTACGCATAGAAGAAAGAAAATATTCCTCACTGTCATGTTACTTCTGTGAACGGACACTAGGAGAAACTATTGAAACTGGAGGAATTTTAGTACTGTAGTACTTGTGTGAGAGGAATATCAAGCCTCTGCTTGCACAGAAATCCCAACAGTCTGCTGTCATAAGGTGGAGACAAATTATACTTGTATCTTTGCAGATATCACATTACATTCCATAATATTAGTTTAATTTGACCTAAGAAAGCTAACAGGATATGAATAGCCTGTAATCTGTAAAGCAAGAGCTTAACAGAATGCTTTAGAAATCATGTATGACAAAACACTCTCTCTTTTGGAGGTTAATATGAAATATGCATAAGTGTAGCTGTCTTCTTAGAATGCCTGGAGTAGAATACGTCAAGCTGTATAATTTCATATATGTAAAAAAGTTGAAAATTTGGTTACACCTTGCATTATGAATCATGAGAACTGAATTAAATGAAAGAAGACAGGAAGGACTAGAAATTTATAGCTTGTGTTTACACAAGGTGTTCCAGCAGTTGTCATTTTCCTTCACTATAACTGGTTTTGTATTGAACATCTGTGTATAAATGTCTTTCTGTCTTTTAGAAAGGACAAGTTTCTAGATTTGGCATGTAGATCTCACTCAAGCCTTAATTCTGCAAAGTACTTTCAATACGTTGCTATTATGCTATTGAAATGTATGTATTTTTAATGAGGGCTTTGCTGAATCAGGGCCAAAATGTCCTAAACGTTTTACTTTTAGGGGGAAATTCCTGTTACACTTTCATGAGACAAAGCAAGCACAGAGACTTCTGCATAAAACACTTGGAATAAAGTAACGTACCTTGCCTGATTTTAATATACTGCGGTAAGCCAAGGAAAAACAATACTTCAAAACTGTACTAGGTAAAGGGTCCAGTATCTGAGTGGGGTGGGTTGGGGCATTTGCAGTTCTTCCCACTGCTGAACATTTACAGGTGACAGCCCAGCACCGTAAAGGAGACTGCTACTACTGATTCATTTTTCAATTACACAGAGTGTAATTTCCAGTGAGTTAGTCGCTGCTCCATGAGAAGCTATGATCTTCTCTACAGTAAGGGTGGAACATACCAAGGTTCTGAGACATCACAGCATGGGCTTTTCCAGCCCATGAAACTGAGCTATAAAATCTTCTTAGACTTTGCAGTCATACGCTGTTTCTTGGACCTGCAGAGCAAAGTCTTGAGCTCTCTTTCCATCCTATAGCACTGTAATTCACAGGGAAGGAGTGGAAAAGGGGAGATTTAATCTGAAAAGTAATTAAATAAAAGTGATTCTGGTGTCTTCACCCTTTGCCAGCATCAGAATATCTCTTTTAATCTATGGCATGCTTGTTATATCCATTCAGAAAAGATTTAGCTATGATCACCATCAGCAGCAAGATTAATTTGAAAGAGAACTGAGCTTCAGATCGGGTGCGGAGCTGAACACAAGTTGATCAAATGAGAAATGAAGCTCAACAGTGTCCCTAATGTTCCCTGAGGATAATGCTCTAGCTAAATAATCTTTCCTCTCCTCTGGCAAAGGTTTCATACTTGGATTTCAGAAGCTTTTAAGATAGTAGTCTTAATGTTGTATTGTGTTGCCTCTGGCTGGCTTGAGGGAGGTGGACGTTGCATATTAGGATCTTCTGGAATTGCACCTAGTGGGAACATGTAAACATGTAAGCATGTGATCTCACTTATGCTCAGATTGGAATGGCTGAAAATCTAGGGGCTAGTGAAAGACAATAAACTTTGCAGATGTATTCTGTGCAATACAGTGTTATTTTTCCTGAAAACTTATCTGTGCCCAGTTTTATTAATTGCAGGGTAACTTACTAATGCAATAATGCTGATCACCTAGCTCACTGGTCCTGAAATGCCTGTGTATCTCAGGGAAGAATAAGAGGATTTCTCAGTTTGAAATTAATCTGGAACTGCAAGGGTACTTTAATTATGATTTCATTATTCTTTCAGATAAATAATGCAAGCTCTTTAACAAAGCATTTCCTTAATAACCACATTAGAAACTGAACCTCATACACCAATAAAAGCAATACTCTGTTTAATTTTTACTGCTTTTGAATCAATAAGAAATGGTAGGATAGTAAATCATTTTGAAGAAAACATAGAAAGTTAATATTTCAAGTGAAGAATTATTTTGGCACAGCCTTAATTTATAAAGTAATCTGCATATATTCAACACACCATAACCAAGAGGAAATTAGCTACCAGTGGAAAAAAAGCACTGAATAATACCGAAAAGAGACATTAATTTCCCTCATAAGGTCATTAATTTGCCATAAAAATCAGAATAACCTCTAATATATGGAGGTTATTTTTAAGTATAATCTCACATGCTATGAAGTTATTTGTGAATTGGATAGGGTTTAGCTCCAGCTCAATTTCTCGAGCATGGGAAGAGGGTGGCCCCTGTGCAGTCAATGGAAAACAAATATGGATTTCACTGGCTTGCAATATTACCATTTAGAAAATAGAAAATAGAACAGTTTGAGTGTGGATTGATGCAGCCCCAATAAAGCCATCAGATCACTGTGACTTGCATCAGCTGAGGGTCTAATCTACACACTTCTGTAACAGGTAGGAGGGTTAGGTTCTAAATGAGGAGAATGTCGGTCAATAAACCTGCATTACCCCAGTGTGAGTGAGAGAAGAATAAACTATTTGTGCCTAGTGCCTCTTAGTTCTCCTCTTCTAGCTGTTGAGATCTGGAAATTGGAAAATAAAAGCTCTTTTTCTTGTAGCTGAAGGAAGAACTAATACCTAGAGTAAATCTTGTCTTCGTAACTGTCTGTACATTAAATGACTGCTCTCAATGAAGGGCTCCTCTGTGGTTTTCTTTTAAATTTGTAACAGTAGCCTTTAAACCTCAGCTATGCAGAGTGGGGATGGGGGCTTCTGCTGCATTAGTGTGAAAGCTACAGAACTGTAATTTCCTCACACTGAGCAGATAAAGTCCTTATAAAATAAAACCCACCTTTTTTTTTTATTTTTATTTTTTTTTTTTCCCCACCAGAGGGAAACCAAGGGACAAGGTTTGTTACAGTTCGCAACCAGCAAAAGCAGTGGTACAATGATTCTTCCATTTGACTAGGAAATTGCTTTTTGGGTAAATGCAGAGATGAGTCAGTGGAAGAAATCATGAGATTTCTGCAAAGCATTTATTTCCATACGGAAATAGGTATGTTGAAACAGCTGAGGCCAGTCAGTTTCGTTCTTGTCCTTTACAGAATACACTCAGAACGAAAACCCTCTTCCTTTGCTTTCATCCTACGCTATTATTTGGATTTCTGTTGTTCCTTTGCTTCTGGTCTGTGTAGAGATGTATGCACAGCCTAACCTGGGTGTACAAGATATCCTCAGATTTTAGGTTTTGGGAATTTTTCATTTAGAAGTGAAAAAAATAGATCATTATCCTCAGGCTGCCCTTTCAGAAGTTTCCAACATATTTTTCTTTGGTGAGACCTAAACCCTTCAAAGCTACATAAACAGGTTCTACAACCAGACTCTAGGTAAGCGTGTAGCATAATTAAAAATAAGTCCTAATTTGTATGTTTTCCAGTAATAGCATTCTTCTGTCATTTTAGCAGCTCCACAACAGAGTCACATGTGTGTGTGTGATTCTGTGGTTCTGTGTGCAGCAGAGGAACAAAAGGAATGTATATGCTGGTTAATCAAAGCAATGAAAACATCTTGATAGACAGGACCCCAAGAAAATAATTTGATCAGGGTAGAAATAAATGGGCAGACTCTTAACTGGACCTTGTAAAGACCTCATTGGTACTTCTATGACAGACTGGTGGAAAAGACCTTGGCCAGACTTCATTTTATTATTTCAGGAGTAGAGTCTGTGCTGCTGTAACCACAACTGCTATGCACAAAATTGCATACACATGCCAAAAAAAGATGCACTTTTGTTTAGGAATTCAGGAAGTTGCCTTCCTGAATCTGTATGGTAAAACATTACAGCCAAGGTCTACTGGTGTTGTGCTGCACATTTTCCAGGTTGATAGTCCTGGGCACCACTGAATGTGCATATATATATATATATATATATATACTGTGCATTTCACAATCATGTTGCCACAGACTCGTAACGAAAGTAGCCTGCAGCATGGCACTTCTATGCACCTATTTTAATCATAAAAGAAGGGAAAAATCTATTGCCAAAATGGGAAGTGTCCTGGTTTCATCTGGGATGGAGTTAACTTTATTCTTAGTAGCTAGTACAGTGCTGTGTTTTGGCTCTGATGTGAGAACAATGTTGATAACATGTGGATGGTTTTAGTTGTTGCTGGGTAATGTTTATGCTAAGTCAGGGATTTTTTGGTTTCTTGGGCCTTGCCAGCCAGATGGCTGGAGGGGCACAAGATACTGGGAGAGGACACGGCCAGGACAGCTGACCTGAACCAGCCAAAGAAGTATTCCATACCATGGGACATCATGCTTGGTATATAAACCTGGGGAGTTAGCTGGCAGGGGGGATCATTGCTCAGGGACTGGCTGGGCATCTGCCAGCGGGCGGTCAGCAGCTACTGTGCATCACTTGTTTTCCTTTCTTCCTTTTCCTTTGGATTTCATCCTTTCCCCCACCTTGTCATTATGGTTCTTGTTGTTATTAATGTTATTATTGTTATTGTTGCTGTTCTTACCTTTTTAATTCTGTTTTAATTATTAAATTGTTCATATCTTAACCCTCGAGTTTTACATTCCTTTCCAATTCTCCATGCCACCCCTCTGGGCTGGGGGGCATGAGCAAGCGGCTGCGTGGGGCTTGGTTGCCAGCTGGGGTTAAACCACAACAGGAAGCCTGAGTTAATTCTTGCTAAGGTCAGTGCTGTGCATGCAATCATTTTCAAAAAGCTAGTTTGAAGAAGTCCAGTTCTCAGAGTTGTTGGCATACACATTTCACTCCTGAATGGAAGGCTGAACATTTTCCTTGCTGGACAGTACAGGTGAACAGGAAGAGTGTTGGCTCTCAGGGCAGACAAAAGCCAACCCTCCTTTCAAAATCTGCCAGATTTATCAGACTTGAAAGGTGAGTGTATCAGTCATGCACTGGAAGAAAGGAAGAAGGATTCAATTCTGTGATGCACTAAGAAGAATCATCTATAGATGACCAAGAAGCAGGCAGTAGGCTGAAGCAGTTCTTAAAGGAGACTTGGACTGAACTTTAGTTGTCTTGGTGCCGATCATTAAGAATTTTGGAGTTTGATAAATGGAAACCAAACCTGTAGAAGAGAATGTATTTTTATTTTATGTGATACTCAGACTGGGTTTTCTGACTGAAGGAAAATGTGACAAAATGTGGCAGCTAAAACCTGTGCACATACTAGAAACGTAAAAATATGTTCAGGGTCCCTGATGGACCTGTATATCAGTTGCTGTGTTGGGCTGTGTAGGTTAAACTTGACTTGGGAATACCTCCGTGTTAGGAGTCCTACTTCCAGTATAGAGTCATAGAATTGTAGAATGCTTTGGGTTAGAAGGGACCTTAAGGATCATCTAGTTCCAACCCCCCTGCCATGGCCAAGGACACCTTCCACTAGACCAGGCTGCTCAAAGCCCCATCCAGCCTGGCCTTGAGCACTTCAAGGAGGGGGCCTCCACAACTTCTCTGGGTAACCTGTTCCAGTGCCTCACCACCCTCACAGTAAAGAATTCCTTCCCAATATCTAATCTAAACCCACCCTCTTCCAGTTTAAAGCCATTCCCCCTTGTCCTGTCACTACACTCCCTGTAGTACAGTCCTTGTCCCTGTGTCCCTCCACATCTTTCCTGTAGGCCTACTTTAGGTGCTGGAAGGCTGCTATAAGGTCTCCCCTGAGCCTCCTGAACAACCCCCACTGTCTCAGCCTGTCCTTGTAGGGGAGGTGCTCCGGACCCCTGATGATCTTCATGGCCCTCCTCTGGACTGCTCGAGCAGGTCCATGTCTTTCTTATGCTGGAGACTCCAGAGCTAAACTGAGTGCTCCAGGGTGTCACCAGAGCACAGCAGAGGGGGAGAATCACCTCCCTCAATCTGCTGGTCATGCCTCTTTTGATGCAGCCCAGGATACAGTTGTCTTTCTGGATTGCGAGCACACATTACTGGCTCATATGCAGTTTTTCATCCACTAGTACTCCCAAGTCCTTCTTCACAGAAGACATATCCCATATCAAACATATAGACATATCCCATATAAAAAACCCTGATCTAGCAAGGTGTAACTTCATATAAAATATATGCTAGAGACTGTTTGGCGTGCTTACTTTTTTCTTTGGTTTTGTATTTAATGTGATAATTGAGCTTAGAGCAAAATAGCTTTTTTGATGTGGGAGCAATACACTTAGGCAGACCTCTCAAACTTTCAGAAACTCCTTGCTAGACACCTTTTCTGGTGAAGCTGACCTGAGCAGGAAGAGAGTTTTCTAATGCCACTCAGAGCATGCAGACCTGGAGACAGCCTTACACCAAATCAGTGGAAGAACACAGTGCATGTCTTTGATTCAGTATTAGGCAAAAATATATTGAAACCATTGCGTTAACAAAGGATTAGGCAAACTAAGACTGCACACAACTGTGCCTTCCACAGAGAATAAGGAAACTGTCAACGAATCAGGTTCAATAGTTACTGTGTTGCTCAAGCATCACTCTTACAAAGCAAGAAGGTTCTTTATGTGTGTTTTTTACAGTGCTAACTGCATCTGATATAAGTATGCATATCATAGAGTCATAGAATGGTTTGGATTGGAAGGCACCTCCAAAGATCATCTAGTCTAACCTCCTTGGAGCGAGTAGGGAATGAGGTATCAAGATGCTGTCTTTACCAGCTGAAAACACTTGCCAGGCTTTTCACAGCTGGAAATTAATTTTTATTTGGCATACTGATGATTATGTGTAATTTGCACAGTCTGCCTGTTGCAGTCTGAATTTCAGAGTGTTCATGAATACTTTTGCTGACTCTGTAACATCTCCTGGTAAGTACATAATATAAGTCAGAGAGATCATTTCATGCATATTGGTCAACTGTCTTTTTTTTTTTCCAGACATGACGGGAATAGTATCTCCTTGCACGCTAGCCTTTGACTGCATGTCAGTGACCTCCAAACACAAAACCTGCTCTTGTGGTGTTCCTGTCTTTATCCAAGTGAAATAAATCAATGCTCTTGCCTTGCAAGGCCAGTTAAATTACCACAGGCAACCTTGCTGAACCTGCAAGTTTCAGATTTGTATTGAATTAATGAAAGCCAAAGGGGATTCCCATATTACAACATTTCTATTGTAAGGGATCCTAGCTAACAGACCGTGCCGTAACATATGATTTTATCAGCTGGTAATGCACAAAAGATTAAATAAATGCATCACTTTGTAATCTTCTACAATTCATAGACGATGTTCAAAGTGTAAAAGTGTTATTTTCAGACTCCAAAGGAGATTCTGCAAGGGCACTGGATTTAGAAGACCAATTACCATTAGATTTTTGATAGAAATTAAACTTCTGGTACAGATCCTTATTAAAAATTTAATTCCTACTGAAGGTGAACAGCAACCAGGCTTCTAAATCCCTTGTGTGTTGGTAGGAATCTTCTGTAACTGCAGAAGAAATAGGCAATTGACAGGGGCAGGAGCTCTATTGTTTGATCACTGGTTCATCTTGCTGATGAAAAGAAAGTCCCAAATTCTGATTGCCTCCCTGCAAACTGAATGCCAGCTGTGCTTGTTAAATGAGGAAAGGCTAAAAGTGTTAATGCTTGTGGTTATTTGCAGTACTTTTTTTAGAACTGCTGATTGCTTAGCTACCTATAATTTGTTCTAACCAATTGTTTCTTTAACAATTAATCAGAAATGTAAGGACTGATTATTTTTCATCACTGACTTGTCTCACCCAGGGCAGTTCTGCTTCTAGAGCAGGTCTGAGATATATAGATAAAGGAGAAAGCTCACATCAACTCATTAGTAGGTAAAGATGACTTCAGTTTTCAGTGTCATCCATCCACTGTAATTCATATGCACAAAGTTTAACACAGTGTTAATGTTGATCAAAATATTATGCTAAAGAGACAGCAAAAGCTTTCACAGAATAGTTTTGTTTTCTCCTTTTCCGGGTGTTTTGTTAGTTTCACAATCCTGAGAGCTATGTGAGAAATAGGATGGGAGAGGGGGTTATTTCCTGTGTGATTATGCTGCAAATCAGATTCCTGTCAAGTGACAAAAAAGCCTAAATTATAAAGTATGAACACCTGTGAGAAGCCTGCATACTGTTCATTTGGCTATCTATGTTTCGTATTTTCTTTTAATTGTATGCTTTTCTGTCATCCTGCAGTTGCCCATTGTGAATTGTTTCTCTTTCTTACACTATTTTATTTCTACCTTTTGCCTGACAAGATTTTTTTTTTAGTTTTATTTTATCCTTTTCCTATGGGTTCTCCTGGGCTTCTTATTCCCCTTCCATTTATTTTCTATTAGTTTATAGCAACCACTGTCTATAATAGTGGTTTCAGATTTCTAGAAGCTATTACTCTCTTATAGACAGGACACTTCATTGATTATTCTGAACATAACATGTTTCAGTGATAAGATTGATGGACGTGAAATCCCAAGATGACAAATTGACAAGGCTTTTAAAATAAGGGGCTGTGTAGCTTTGTAATTTCTTTCTTAGTATGGCAATTTGAAAAGGTTTATAGAGTTCTTAATTTAAAAAAGTAAAAAAAAGATGAAAGACATTAATTGTTAAGCACAGGCTTAGATGTTGTGCTTTGCAGTCTTAAACATTTGCTTTGCAATGCAACAGAAATACATGTTACTATTTTGCAGAAGAGTAAGAGCCAGGTTACTGCAGAAGTGTACTGATATCATCCCTTCTTCCACGCCATGCAGAAAAGAGATACTGTGTTTCTGTTGGCAGCAGTGGCAGAACTACCAGCCTTTCAAGTAGTGGTGGCTTCAGATGAGTTGGAAGGCAGTAGAAGTTTCTGAAATGGGACACCAGCAGAAAACAAGATATCTATCTTTTTCTAAGGCAGCAGAAGTATTGCCAAGTAGAAGAGGACACCACTTTTGCTTCTTTGAACTTGTTTGCCATGTTGAGCCCTGATCTACCATTGAACTGGGACTTTCTAACAAGGATCAAATTCATACACTGAGGGTCCATCGCCTTCCCCCCATAGTGGGCAGGTGGCAGACAGTATCCAGTGTTAACAAGTGCATCATCTGTTGATCATTGAACGAAAACGTTTATCTTCCATATTTCACTGAGTTCTTTATAGTTGTGGGACAAGGAGCAGGGCATCTGTATGGACAATTCAATATGAATCTATAGCAAAAATAGCCAAACAGCCAACAAAACACAAAGGCAAAAGCAAGATATAGAGAAAAAGTCATGAGGATCAATATGGAAAGCACGGTAACGCAGAAGTGTATAGTGGCAATCTTCATCCGTGTGTAGCAGCAGTTTTGCTTTTTTCTGCCGCAGTCTTGGTCAGGTATTCAGGAAACTTGTGAATGGTTAATACATGAGAGAGGCTTTATTTCTGAAGAGATGTAGAAAAGATGTCTTACCATAAAAAGGAGATAAATAAGTGCTGTTTTAATGTGTGCATGTGTAAAATGATCAGTGAGGTAAATTAGATAAGGGGTTAAGGCTATATCCTTTCTCTAGCAAAACTAGAGCTATCCAATTTTATGAGAAAGCATAAAATTCCTAACTGATAAACACTGCATTTTTCCAGAGGTGTTGTATACTGAGCCCATCAAATTCATTGGTACAGCAAGTAGCCAAGGATGATAGTTAATTTTAAAGGGAGACTAGATGATTACAATCTCAAAATTTAGAGTTGTCACAACTGTAGGTACTTAAAAAGGAACAGGTTTTTTAAAGAGAGGCTCTAGAATTTAAGCTGAATTTTAACTATTAGAGTTTAGGTGAATACAGCTGTAAAGGACTTCTGCTCTGTTGTCACTCTTGTAGCACTCTTATGTGTTCCTCTGAATTGTCCAGTGCTGGTTGGACTGAGAAATGGAAAGATGGATTAGAGGGACTTAAGATCTCATTGTAAAACAATTCTTACTTTTGAAGACGATAATCCAGATCTCTGCCCCCATACAAATACCCTGGTCTATTATACCACAGCAGTAATTTAGGTCGCCTGCTTCCCACAGTTTCCCTACCATGTTTTTAGATTTGGAATTATTTTATTTGCTTAGTAAAATACAAATAATTTAAATCTGAGTGAAGGCGGTTAATACACAGGAAACAAACTCCATATTATATTGTTCAATACATAGTGGATTGTAATTTGTTACACAACTACAATAAAAATAATTTTGTATTTCTGATGTCTATATAGTAATAAAAAGCAGACACTAACAATAATAAACAAGTCAGAAGATTTACCATACCACAAAGGCAGTAAGTTTACCACATCAGCTAACAAGCAGCAGATGAAGACTACAGTTTTGTATCTGCATTTACTTGTAGCCTTGCAATGAAGAGACACAGATAGAATATGTGTCTTTGGCCTTGGTTGTTGCTACAAGTCAGAGAAAAACTTCCTAATGACATGCCAACAAGAAAGTGTGTCTAAGCATACATCTCCACCTTCCTAGTCTACGGAGCTTATACCTTCAGGCACAACAAAGCACTAACCATCTTCCTAGCTGGACCTGGCTCAGATGAATACACAGCGCTCCATATACATTAGTTAATATCCAAAATGGCAAAGTTTTCCCTTAGCAGAGTGTGTAACAACTAAGGGAAAGACCTTCAAACCATCAGAGCTGAAAATCTAAGATAGATGTCATTTTTGCCTGTACGGAGACCAGTGTAGATCAGGGCCCTGTTATGCAAAGCTGTGTCTGAATACATAATACATAAGCATCTGAATTCCCAGGAGTTTACATGTTAAAAGGGGACACTGTTGACTGAGGAGAATGATACAGCACTGTGTTGAGATGCATCCCTTATAATATGATTTCCACATATGAATTATGGTTGTCTTCTGTCTAAGAATCCAGAAGTCCTTTTCTTCAGCACACAGCCCTGTACCAACGTTTATAATTAGGACCATACTAGATACTACGTGGAGGTTTTCATTTAGTACTGTGCTATGTATTAA
>JAVJGI010000057.1:43587078-43597657 GCA_035590275.1 Ibycter americanus
AGGGCCCAAGGAACTGAAAAGTCCTTGATTTAGTATAAACATCACCCAGCAACAACCAAAAACATCAGCACGTTATCTGTTGCTCTCACATCACAGCCAAAGCACCAACTACTAAGAAGAAAATTAACTCCATCCCAGCTGAAACCATGACACGGTTGGAAGGCAAGAGCTTCCCTGCCAGTGGCAGTGCATGGATCAGGACTGACCTGAAGACCAATGAACTTCAGCAGCTTTCATCTTTGCATGCAGGAAGCAGGGCATCTTCCAGAGCAGCCGCAGTGAGAGTTCAGCTCCTGAGGACAAAGATTCCACTCTGCAATTCTACAGGAATTATAAAAACAATATTAATATGCTGGGTTGATGCTCCAGGTTTGGATTACCTACTTCCCAATGGGATTATTGTAATATTCTCCACATGGAGTTAACCTTGAAGATCCTACAGAAGTTACAGCTGGTGCAAAGTGTCTCAACAGGCAAGGCAAAAGGCCTTACAGGATTAAGTGGGAGCAAACTTGCAAATTGTTTAGATAAATTCTGTGGCTTTATGAAGAGGGAGGAAATACAGAGCACTTCCGTGATGCACTTGTGCTTCCAGCAATCCATAAAGGCCTAACCCCAGCACTAGATTACCCAATGCTCAGGGGTTCACTAATCCACTAGCTATTACAACTGCTTTCCAGGGTTTTCATAAGAAATGCTACAGCTGAACCCTTTAAATGCCTTTGGCAGCAAGGACCTATTTTAGAGATTCTCTCTCCCCTTTCCTCCAGACCAGGAGTGAATTGCCCCCATGAGATACCCCCCTTCTAGATGAGATGTGGATAACCTCAGGCTTGAATCCTTAGAAGTTCTTGAGGGTAGTGCAAGCGTGCATTGTAGAGGAAAGCTGTTCTGCTGAAAGTTGCAATGTTAGATGAGTTCTCTTTCTTTGCTGTCAGGTCCTCCACAAACATATCTTTAGCTTAGATTTTTATGAACAATGGCATAGGCAATGTATTTTTAGGTATGTTATTTGGTACACTAAACATCTATTCAGATGCACCCAGGTAGCTGGAAAACTCATTATCATGCCTTAGGCCCAGATATGAACTTGCTGTAGTGAGGGAATCATAAATCCTTTTGCTAAGCTAGTGGCAAAAATTGTAGTGCTCAAGTTTTTTCCCCCTCAGGTTTCAGAGTAAGTTAGGTCATAACATCAGTTTGTCCACATTTTCCATGTAACTGGCATAGCTGCAGTTTCTTTTGGATCTTCTGGAGTATGTAAGGGGTGGTATTGTTTTGAGTTGAGAAATTCTGCTGTGATCCCTTTCTCTCATGCATTGTAGAGTATGCATTTGATGTCTGAATTGGAATAATCATCTGCTATTCTAAGTCTGCTATAACTCATTTCTCATTAGTAAGATTTTCTCTTGTCCTGAAATGTACTTCTGTAGTTGAAAGGCAAAGGCATTAATAATCAGAAGCACTTTACCCTGCATAAAACAACCCATCCTGGAAAATGATTGCTGTGATTGATTGCCTAAACTGCAATACACTGCTTCTCTTCTCTGGATGGATGGACAGTAACTAGGAAAAGTCCTGAGGCAATGGAATAGATCTTGATTCTCTCAAGGAGTGGCTGTAGGGAATTTTCTGAAAAAATCAACAGAGGAAATGAATAATTATGGCTGATAAGTAAGCTTAGGAAAATATGAAGCCTTTACAGTAGTTCCCACCCTCTTTTTCCAGAAGAAAGCATATGTGTTTCTGTGAGAGACATTCCAGCTCTATATCTAGATACCTCAGGTAATCTCTTTGGGGGACAAAGGGAGCTGTGGTTTGGATAAAATATTTGCCCTTCTTTGCAAGGAATTAATTAATTTGTATTACTTAAACTAAGAACTAAGGGAAGTTTCTTGTCCCTTATTCCCAAGTTTTGACTGCAAGTTCAAGGAGGACATAGGCGGGTACATTTAGGAAGTACTCCAGTACTATAGTAGAGAATAACACCAAAGCAAAGTGATAAGATGCCACTATTTTACCAGATCAAGTTGCATGTATGTGCATGAACCACAGCATTTTTTCTTTTTTTGTCAGGAAGCACATGATTCGTAAATGTGCTCAAATGCTTGCAGTGTGGGAAAGGGAGTAGGTGACAGCACTGTGACAGGACTCTGGATTCTTCCAGGCTGGCAACGTGACAAACCAAAGGTGTCCATACTCATTTATGAAGGAATTATCAGGGAGACATTTTAATAAAACCAAAACGAAGACACATGAATCACCAATAAGTTGCAACATAGTCACTACAGAAGTAGATGTAACTTCGATTATTACATTTATTCATACACTAAAATCTCAATAAGCAACACTGAAATAATAGTGACATTTTGCATTTAAAAACTGAATTTAGGCTTTATTTTTGCCGCAATTGTAGTTACACATATTTATTTTGAAATAGTGAGGAACTTAAGTTCAATGTCCTGAGTAATGTAACTTCTTAGACAAGTTCTGAATTTGGTACTTTTGCCTTAAACTCTTATCCAGTGAAATGAAAAATGTTTGATTTGTTGAACACCAATATTTGGAAGTCACAACAGCTGTGATTTTACTACACATTACAAATTACTCCAAAATTCACTAGGATACCATTATTCCTTTTCCAAACAGCATTTGCGTTAGGATTAGCTTTATTCTATGCAACACTGAAAAGAACATAGTCCGGTAGAGAAAATGACTGTGAAAACCTTAAAATAGTGTTTCTCTTTACTGAATCTTCTGCTTTGGTTACTTCTTTCTTTTCCTACATATTATCAAAACATGATTGATATGTCTAATTTTGCTCCATTTTTCTACAGCTTCACTGCAGTAATTCAGTACATAATTAAGTGCAAGAGCCAATGCTCAATTCCATCAGTTTCCATGAGAGCGGATAAAAACACCCACGTGTTATATCTTCATGATGAGGCATATAAAAGCCTAAGTTTACCTCAGAAAGTAAAACAGACATTTGAAAATGTACTATCTAAAGCCATACTAAAATATAGGAGGTGATTTTAAGTTTATAAAATAAAAGTCTAGTGAAAATGGGGCCATTTCCAGAAGGCTACTTAATCCACTTTATGCTCTGAGCGGTAGGATATGAAAGTTCATTAATCAGATGAACTTGGGGGTCTCCAGGCTACTACCACAGAAGACCACTGCAGCCAGTACAGTTGAGCACACCCGCTCTGTGCTGTAGTGACTTATCTGCAAACCCCATCAGTGAAACATACCAAACTGAACCAAACCCCAACTACCCTTTGCTTTTCCTGCTTTTGTGCAGTTGAGGAATTGCTCTTTAATCTTGCTGTCGAACATTTTATAGGCAACAGCTCCACAGGTAAAAGTAGGTTTAGGAAAAGCAACTTATTTAAGGTTGTGAATTCAATCACATACCAGACACTATCAGGAAAGTACATCCTCTGTTAAAGAGATTTCTCTCTCTGTGCTGCAAAACGCACTAGAGTCAAAATGTAAATCCTTTGCATCTACAGAGCAGCTGTATCCTTGTTCAAAGTTAGAGCAGATGAAGTGTCTTCTTCAAGAGGTATGATTTCATAGCTAAATATTTCCATAACTTTTTTGTTGAAAAGGAAATGTTTTCCATTTGGGGAACACCTAAACCTTTAGCAGACTTAGGAACCACTGGAGGGATAGGACCTGTTTTCTCACTGGTTCTTGTTGACTATGCCAGTGTACGACACTTGGAGAACCAGTCACTGTGTCTCAGGATGTCTTCATTCAGCTTGCTGCAGCAGCATTTTTTTGTAGTCCTAAACATCCCACAGGTCACTCTACATGTAAATGGTGAAACATCCAAATTTTCCCTTGGTGATAGAAAACCTAGTTGCAGAGTGTCTTTGTACAGGAGTGGAGGATGAAGGAGATAAGACAACAAACTGTTGATAACATTAACTTCATTGAGAGGTTTGGAGCTACCTGATCCAATCTACCAACTCGCCCATATACGTGGTTGAAGGAGATACCAAAAGGTATGGTTGGGTCTACTTGCATCTGTTGTAGAGCTGCTGTCCTTTGGGGTTGCTAAAAATAGCAGGCAAAATCGTTTAGTTTTTTGTTCATTCTTGCATACAGAATCTTTAGCAAGGGTTCAAAGGAGCTCAGTGTATATTTAGAAATGAGTTAGCATTCTTGAATACAAACCTTTCATTTATCCGATAGTTTTGACAGCCATATCCTTCCCCAGGGATTTAAACTCAAAGATTTATGCACACATCATTACTGTATATGATAATAGCACACGGAACATATACATTTTAATGTATAGGAATTACACTAGAAGACAAAAACAGGGTTCATTGTATCATAGCAGAGGATACCATATACCCAAACATACTCAGCAAGTATGTACTCAGCATGATACTTACTTTTCATTTTGGCAAGGCAGTAGTGAAAAATCAAGGTAAATGGGGAAATGAAAGATTGATGCTATGAGATTTGATACAATACCATTTCTCTCAACAACATAAGGTCATATTTTTAAGGCAGGTAATAGATAATACCATGGTTATGTGCATAAAAAAATAACAACAAAAAGTCATTAATAACTCCACTCATTTTCACTACCCTAAAGCATTTGTGGCGCTTGATATGCCTCACAATAAAGTGAGTGGACAGTTTGTATAATACTAATTTTTTTATATTTGTGTTTTTCCCCTTCCTTTGAAATATTTTCCCCTTAGAGTGCAGAAAGTTTTCAGTACATATTAAAAAATAACATCTAAAAAAAAATATCTGTTTTTCCATTAGAATACCTTGCTTTTAGGTCTAGAAGCAGTTTTAAATTTTAGGAAACACAGAACTGAAGACCTTATTTCTGTAAGCTTCCTGTTAGCAGTGGAACAGTTTCCATTCCAAAGAATTTCATATGGATTAGAAGAGCTTATATGCATGCAATTCAAATGCCACTGACAAATGCTGGAAATGAATGGAATGTGTTCTATAAACGTTTCTGATGTTATCAACAAAGAACTGGGTGGGTTTCTTTTAAGAGCTTATGGTTCTGATGTCAGTAACTTCTGCATAAAATGAGACATGTTCCTGGCAGCTCTAGTTTTTCTAAAAAGAAAGAAAAACACACATTAAGTTCTCAAGGCTTTGATGTATTTTTCTACACTAATCATTAAAAAGGTGGATTTGTTGAAAGCTTTTCGTAATGAAAGACCGTTGGCAGTACAGATATAGGCCTTGAGAGATCTGAAATCTCAATTCCATTTTATGTGAAGGTGCCCACATTCATGAATAAGTTCTACTAGACATTCATACATGACTGATAGGACACAGCAACAATACATTTGGGTGACAGGCTAGGAAGACACCTTACTAAATTCTTCCTGAAAAATAATATTGAGATCATACGGGGCTCCTAGGGTCTATTAATCAAAAGACTCCACTTCAAGGGTCAAAAAATAAAACAGAAGATACTGATTAGTAACTGCAGAGTACAGAATAAGATATTTCAGTCTATTGTAAGGATAATGTAAATCGAAAGACCCAGCTTTCTCTAACAAATACTCTTGGAGACAGAGTACGGAAGAATAGTTTTGGCTTTAAAATGAAAATCACTTATCAGGAATATTAAGTAAGTGGTTTTTTTTTTTCCAGCTGATCACAGTAAGTGCTTCATTATTCAAATCACAGGCATTAAGATCTCATACAAGTTTGGTAAGTTTTTGTTGGTATTTTTAATAGCAACTAGCCTCAGGCTAGTTGAGATTTTAATTCATATGATTTCTGTAACATAATGTGTTGGCATGAGATGCAATGTGTAAAGAAACAGTTTGTTCTTGAAACACTATTAAACCTAATTATTTCAGTGAAAATTCATGGAGGCATTAATAGGAAAGGTGGAAATAACTATTTTCTAGATAGATGTCATCTCCTTCAGCTGGAAATCCATATAAATGTCACCTTTGACAGTGAAGCCATGCCAAGAAATACCAAAACCCCACAATGCATAAAAAATTAGACCCTCCTGATTTCATGTTTAAGTGCTTTTAAGAGATACTTAAGTTTACATATAGGAATTCACATCTCTGCTCTGCATAATTCTGTAATACGGGATCCTGAGTCAGTAATTTGCTATGTTATTATTGTCACATCTGGTTTCGTCAGGTACAGGAGACCTATCAGGGCTAAACTGAATGACTCTGCTGAAAGGTTTCATATACCCCTAATGAAACATCTGCTGTCAGAGATGGTCAATTGTTTTTATTAACTGCCAAGTATAAACTTTAAACTGCATCAGGCTGACTGTCCTGGCACCATTGCTATAATCAAATGGCCTTGGAGATCTTGCCCCCATAGCATTACCTACTAACAAATTAGCAAAATACCTTCACAGCCATTTCAAGCCAGGGTGTCCACGGAATTGCTATTAGCCAGCAGTGAGGGCAAGGCCAGAAGGAGACTTCTGGGTCCCAGGAGGAATCCAGTTTCCAAGTTGTGCTTCAGTAGCCAGTTTTTTCAAACCACCTCTAGCTCAGCCTGGCTAGAACCAAGGGAAATGCTTGCCAGGATTGAGACGTCTGTGCAAGTTGGCACAGGCAGAACTCACTTTCATTACATGTCACATAAGGGACAAACTAAGACATTTTTTTACCTGTTAAGCTTCCCCTGAGGCTGTGGCTCCAGTCCTTTTTTGGCTTCAGGGTGTGTGTCACCATTCACGGCAATAAGTTAATTCCCATCCCACTGTGCTGCCACCACCAACACCAGTGATGCTCATTTATGTACAAAGCTGGATGTATTCAGTATGTTTTTAACCCTTCTGAGGATTCAGAAAACAGGAGTCTCTCCTTTCCCAACATTTTTTTTCTAAATGAATAGTCACATGCCAGACCAGTTCTCTACATCCCAGTTAGACAATGGGTTGATGTCAGCTGCTTTTCCCCACATCACCCTTGGAAGGCAATCAGATAAATTAGTATCGTTGGTTTATGACACACCACACCAACCATGCAGGTGCCTTGTTAGTCTTCTGACTGCCAGCCAAGGAGGGCTGCAGTGAGGGCAGATCTCCGGGAAAACGTGTAATTCTGAAAATAGTCTTAAATCAGGAGGTGGGGGAATTTTGACATCTTATATTAGGGGAGGGTTCATTATTGATGTGATTCTTTTGGTATCAATGGAATTACTAAAGCAATTATAAAAGCTCAGTATGAGGTCTTTGTAGGAGGCTGTTGTTCTCACTGTGGACCAGAAGAGTCTGCCTCGGTCTGTATGGAAGGGGGAGGATTACTGATACTACCCAATCAGCCTCCTAATTTCTGACAGGTAACTTTCTGCATGGTGAAGCAATTCATTTTCTCCATTTGAATGCTTAGGATCAGACGTATTTATGTGATTACAATAAAGTACTTGACATTAATATTTAGGTGAAAGTTAGATTTCCTTTTTTTCACAAAGCTATACCATTCTTAAATAGCATCAGTGTGCCCTATAGAGCTGGAGAAGCCTAGGAAACTGGAAAATTTATATCACCAACAACTGACTTAAATTCTCATGAATTAGTCCTTCACTTTTGCTTACAACTGAGGCTCTTTTGGAAACCTTTTTAATGATCTTTCATGAAGCTGTGATAAGCACAGATAGATCTTTTATTTTCTGAACCGTTTGCTATAGATGGATAAATTCTTCAGGCTCTGTTACAGAAATGATGTAAAATTTGAACTCTTGCAATAGCCAACATGATTTCTTTCAGTATTGAAAACGCCAGATCATCCCTTGAGTTCCTGTATCTTATCTGGCTTTCCTTTCTCCTTTGAATTTTTAATCTGAAAAATAAAAGTCAAACGCTGTGGTCATTTCTGTGGCCTGACAGTAAAGAGGCTGAGAGTTTAATCTGTTTGGAGCTGTTTTAACACTTGCCATTAGAATTTTTAGTAAATACTTCCTGGACTCTGTAAGAGTGTTCGTGTTTCAGTTTGAACCACAAAGATACAGGAGTCCTTGTAAAAATACCAGGCAAAGCATAGGTCTAGTGACTGCAAAGTCATCGCATACTTCAAAACCCAAAGGAATCCGGAATGGATTATGTTGCTTTAAGTCCCTGAACTGCTCCTCACAGAAGGAATTTTTCCATGAGAGATTCTGGCACCATCACAACCACCAGGGTTAAGGATATTCAGCAACAGCCATCTCACTGACTGCTGTGGGGGTCTGGCCTAGTCTTTGGGATAACTTTATCAAAATGAAAAAGGAAGTGCTCCTACAAGGCAGAACACTTCCCTTACTTGCCTTGTTCTCATCACAAATAGTTTTATGTTGCAGTTAAACTGCCGTTCTTAGGGCTTGTAAATGCCTTAAGAATTCCTCTGTCTTCCTTTCTGTCTTAGCCTCTTTGTGCTTAAGGTTTAGGTAGAATGGTAAACAATTTCATCCATGTACACTGTTGAATACGTGGGGTTTCCCTATATAGAGTTATTTTTACAGAATATAAGTGTGGTTAATTAGCAATAACTTTGTTTGTTGCTACAGAAAAGCTACATACACATTTTTTAATTTTTTTGCAGGGGGGGGGAGGGGTGGGATTTTGACAGGTGTGGGAAAAATAATGCTAGGCATTGCTCCTGGTGCTAGCTGCTGCTGTAAATGAATGTGTTTATCCTGAATTGACAAGTTAAACTGAACAAATGAAATGAATGGATTTTTTGCCTGAAAAAAAGTGGAATTATTGTTCAAAGTGAACCCCTCATGCTGCATAATAATTATATGTCTTAACTCAGCGTATCAGTAATTGTCAAACAATTTTATACACTTTTGCCTCTTCTTTTGAAATGACTGTGCACTGCTTTGGATCTGGTTAGAGCAATCTGTTTTGTTAACCATCAGCTGATCTGTCTTGTGTGGCCACTCACAAGCTGCTTTTGCTTTTGTTCCAGCACAGGTTTTAGGCAAAGAACAGTGGATGAGGGCAGTGGGTGGATGAGGGCACCTGGGTAGTCATAATCCAGTGCCAGATAAGCCAGTGTGAGCTGGATGACCTGGTGAACATAGCGGTCCCATGTGGGGCCATCCCACTGCTGCGGCTGGGGTAGCGTGAGAGCAGGAGGCTGGGGAGACATCTGGCACGGGATGGCATGGTCCTAAGGAAAGATGTTTGAACAGGGCCATCTTCACTCAGCTTCTCCCTCCTGCCCTTGCATACGGATGCAGCTTGGGTGTAGGCAGGACAGGGTCACTAATTCTTTTTTTTTTTTAAACTGCTGTCAGTAGGTCAGGTGAGAGTAAGAATTAGGTAGAGCTGCAGGACAGAAAGTGCAAAAGCCTGTTTCTGGTCAGTGAATGTAATTTTTTTGGTGTGAAATACTCTGAGTGTGTGCGTATGGGCATGGAAACAGAAAAAATTCATTGGTGGACAATGTGAGCAATGATAATGCACTGACAGCCTTCCAGTCTAGATCTCATTAACATCTACGCTGAGGCTTATGAAATCATTATAAAAGTAAAGTAAATGAGAACTGGATCAGACATCATAAAAAGCAGTCTATAGCAAGAGTAGAGAGTTCAATTCTACAAAGAAAAGTGCTTTTCTTCTGAACAAACCCTAAAGTTTCAGAAAACAAAGGGCATTCAACATTTAAAATGGAGGCAACCGAGCACCTGTGGGGCAAAGCATATTGAAACCTGAAATGATATCTGCTTCCTTGCATTAAATGGAAACATTTAAAACAAACACATTCCCAGCTATTAGTTCATACCTTCACAGTTGGTAAAATATGACATAATCCACTTTGCAATAAAGCAATCTGAAAGTGGAAAGTTAAAAAAGACCATAAAATAAAAGTAGACTGTGGGGATTTACAGTATAAACACTGTGCTGATGCCAGCAGCATTGCTGGAACTACAAAGCAATGAAAACTGCTCTCTGGAATGACTTTTCTTCCTGCTGTAAGTTAGCTCCCTTTATTTTAAATCCTCCTATAGCTGTTAATGGGGGGAACCTATACTACAAACGCTCTATTTCTGTGAAGTGTATAAAGTTGTGTATGCTCCAAAGTCATGCCTGCTCCTTTCTGCCCAATATGATCTTAAACTCTATTTTGCTCTTCTTTCCTTTTCTGTTCCACACTGGTGTTTTCGTTGAGGAAAAGCATCTGCTGCCCTTGTGCCCTCACCTTGTTTGATCCCACAGTCTCTGAAGTGACAGAACAGACTGATGTAAGGCTATGACAGCAACAAATGTGGCCTTTTGGTGTTTATGCTTTGGACACTGTTGCCCACTGCACAGTTTCTGGTACCCTACGTCAGCTGGGTAACGAATTAGTCTGTGAACAAACTGTGCTGAGAGAACAATGTCCTGTTTTCAGCTGGGATAGAGTTATTTTTCTTCTCAGTAGCTGGTGCAGTGCTGTGCTTTGGATGTGGTGTGAGAACAATGTTGATGGCACACGGATGATTTTGGTTGTTGCTGGGTGATGTTTACACTAAGTCAAGGACTTTTTGGTTTCTTGGGCCCGGCCAGCGAGAGGGCTGGAGGGGCATGGGAAACTGGGAGAGGACACAGCCAGGACAGGTGACCTGAACTAGCCAAAGG
>JAVJGI010000057.1:43648824-43659405 GCA_035590275.1 Ibycter americanus
ATACTGATGAGAAAACAGAGGGCCCAGCACTGCAGCCTGTGATATCTTTAGGATGGCATTTTCCAGATTTCTCAGGTTCTATTTTTTCTTTATTATTTTTATGCTGACAGTGTAAGGGAGAAAGTAGCTTAGCAAGATTCTCGATCCCAAATCGTAAAGCAGAAACTATGACATAACTAAACAATGGCCTTATTTCTCCATTTTGGATTTAATTTGAAGGTAAGAGAGACCCCTGACACAATCCCCCCTGCCCTGGTTTTTTTTTGATTGCAGCTCGCTCTCTCCTGTGTCTGTCATCCGTCACTGCACGAATGTCTAACGATATGTCAATGAAGGTGGTCATCCAAATTTCCTTGCCCAGGCTGGATGAGTGTATCGGGTAATGAAGAGTAATAAGAGATGAAAAACTGAGCAGAGAACTCTAAAATCTTCTTAATGCTTTCTTGATGTTAGATGTAAATTTATCTTGTTACATCTGAAAAACCTCTTTTTGAAAACTGTCTTTTAAAAAGTGAATCACTGATTGTATAAATCCATTAATTTACATGCATTTCAAACGGAGAAATAAATTCATGGAGGTTTGAAAGCCTATACTGCCTGAGATGTGAATACTCTCTGTTACTGGATGCTCTTTGTGTTTGCCAGGATCTCTTCATACAGATGTATGTAGGCACACAGCTGCTATTAAAACCAAATATAATTGGGATGCACCTTAATTCCTGTTCAGTTGTGAGCCTGTATTTTCTGAAACTGCAAAAAGCAAACTAAACTACCCCCCCTCCTGAAATATGCACATGGAGATCCTGTTTCTCACATAGCTACTATTAACCATAACACTGCACAATCATAATGGACTTACGGGAAAGGAGCCATGCCATGGAAATTCTGTTGTGAATATGCATTTTTTTTTTAATTTATTTTCCTGGAAGAAAATGACCTGCATTGAGTGTTGCTCATCAACAGAAGTTATAGCTGAAAGTTAAATGTATTTAATACCAATTCAGCTATTCCTGTTACTGGCTTGTGTCGTCATTGGTAGGATACATTTGTGAAGATCAGATTTCAGGTCAATATTCTTTTGTTACTAGACCAGGCCTGAAGAAGTGCAATTTTTTTGCAGAAGTGAGAGAAAGTAGAACAAGGCAGGCCAAAGGCCCAAGGCATTTTCAGAGGCGTTTTAAGAGATTGTAATCTCTGAATGGTGTGACTTGAACCAGCCTTTTGCTAAGCCTGCTGGTCCTGATCCAGCAAGGTACTTAGATGCCTTTTATTTCACGGGGAAGCTGAGGCTGAGCTTCTGGCCTTGTTAAAGTCAGTGACAAAACTGGATGCAATTAGCATTCCACCAGGGTAGAGTAGTTTAGAGGACATATGGGAAGGATGAAAAGAACTTTGATTCAAAGCATTTTCCTGACTAAGTTTGGAAGAGAAGGGGCCTGTTGCTCCATTATTTGATATGTTTTTGAGTTGCGGCTTTTCTTGGATCTCAAGTGTTTTCCTACTGTGTGAAGACTATATACGTTGAGGATTTTCCTGACTAAGTTTGGAAGAGAAGGGGCCTGTTGCTCCATTATTTGATATGTTTTTGAGTTGCGGCTTTTCTTGGATCTCAAGTGTTTTCCTAAAAATAATGAAGGCCATATTCAGCAGATACCTTGTGAAGCATGGATGTCCCACATTGCATAGTCAGATGCTGTATTCCATGTGAAGACTGTATAGGACATGACTTTTCCCATTCTTTTGCAACAACTGTCTGATTTTCCGAATGCCAGACAGCACAGCAGGCATATGTGGATAAATCATGTGCACATACTGGGCATGTCAGACTTACTGGGCATGCACTGGGGGACTTTTCACAGCATGTGCAGTGGGTGTCATGTGCTGGACTTGCTGCTCATGTCTGGGACTGTCCCAGGCCTCAGTGTTTAAAATCTGGCAACTCCCTACAAACTGTGTAGCGAAGGCACTGAACTCAGCTGGCTGCTGTCCTGCCAGCAATGGAGAGCTCGCTTCTTCCAGGAAGTGATTCAGGAGGCTAAATGACGTTCCTGCTGCAAATTACCCAATGGAGGCGTACCCTTCTCCTGCCACCGAGCATGAGAAGACCTTGGGGACTTAGTTCACTGGGGTGAGTAGAAAAAGCAAGACCTTCCTTTTAGTGAGCAGGGTCACACTGCGGAGTAAGATGTTTGTGTTGTCCCAGATGAACCATTTCGGCGGTGCATGTGGGGAGCTGCTCCGCCTGAAGCAAAGCATGGGTTTGAACCAAGGTCTTGTATGTCAGCATCTTAACTACTGTCCTGTATGGTGTACAGATGTGGGCTTGCTGTGGTTCTTCCTGTCTGAGTCGCCTTTCTTGGCATGGAACATTTAAATGTGCTTTTTGGGTCAGCGAGCAGGACAGTCTGTTTAGCTAAGCAACTGTGATGCTTATTTGTCTAGCAAGACAGCTGGTTCCTGCTCCTCCACTGAGTGCTCAACTACAGCAAAAATTAGAACAGCATGAACAGGTAAGGTTGAGACTGCCCTCTCTCAGGTTACTTTATAGTATGGTGTCTTCCGAGAGACTGGGGGTCACGACATTCCCTTAGGGAGAAGAAGGAATTAAACCTGGTACCTCTGGACATCACTGGAGCATTATTTCCAGCATTTCTTCCAAATCTGTGGTGTTCTGCCTCACACAGACATGTGTTGTGGTTGGGGTTTTTTTTTGTTTGTTTGTGTTTGGTTTTGGGTTTTTTCTTAAACAGTTGCATCTATTTGCTGAATATGGGTCTGGTTCAGGAAGGTGAAATTCCTTTTTTTTTTCCCCCCCATTAGGTGTGTGAATAGTCTATTACATAATCATCTCCGACTCCCCCCTCCAGTCTTGCCTCTTCCTAAGTTTTAGAAACAGGTTTTGGAACACAATATGCATACCGTGATCCTCACCTGGTAAACACATATGCTGTACTTTTCTGCTGGGAGCAGTTGTGTTGTCTTCATGGGACTAACTATGTAGTATGCTTAGGCATATGCTGAAGTATTTTGCAGTTTAGAGTGGTAGCAATATAAGTATCTTTTGAAGACTGTATTGCACACATATTTATACATATACACAAGATGTTAAACTTTTCAGGTTAGATTCAAATAGATCTGCAAACATTTAAATTGGCACAAATCCATGTGACATCAAGGCACCTAAATAGAAAAATATTAGTGCTGGATACTACTTCTGTGCTAGACATTACTGCAGATCCTGGACCATGTTTGTGCGTGACTGTCTTGTTGCCTCGAGCTTGTGTCATCTGGGGGACGTGGACCTGGGTGGCATAGCTGCAGAGATAGATACCGCTTGTCCTGGAGGTGGGTGTGGGTGGAAGAAAGACTGTTGATCTTTCCTGCCCTGAATGCTTCTCCCAACCCTCCATAGCATTCCTGTCTGCGTGGAGACAGGGCAGTTGTTCCTTCTGTTTGCTTGGCCTGGTTGTATGCATAATTTTTGCCCGCTGTAGAGCACTTATGCATGTTCTTACAACTTCTAACAAACAGTTTACCTTGAAGCAGTTTTGCTCATCACATTGGGTATCATCTGAAATGAAAGGTTTAGGAGCTGAGAGTCCTAACAGTTGGAAGTATCATCAAAATGTCTGCTTGATCTCGTATAGCTGCAGGTGAACACCTTCAACACGCACATCCTGGGGTGAGGGAAATGCTGCCAGGGTGTGTTGGTTGGAGGAGTGCTGAAAGGTGTGTGCAGCAGTATGGTGTGGCCATGAAAACTATCAGGAACCATATACAGGCTGATGGATGAGAAAAATACTACTCTACTCCTAAGCAGCGGCAGGGGTGATAGCTGTAAAAGTGAATGCAGAATGCTATGAAAGTAGTGGTGGGTAAGGAGAAGGCAGCTTTGCAGAAATAGTATAGAAGTTTGAAGCTTACTGTAGCAAAAGATGTCACCTTATGAAAAAATTACCTGCAGAGTGAGAATTTAATTTGAAGGGAGAACGGTAGAGAGGATGATCTAAGACTTGAAGCTATGTAAAATGGAAAGTGAATGCTTACAAAAGAGCATATTTTCCTAAAGTATAACAATAAAGACATTTACGAGTGGGTTTTTAAGTAAAGTTCAGCTCACTCTAGAGGAGTCGATTCATATATGTCAGGCAGCAGAATGAACAGAAATACAAAGAGAAACCTTAAAGACAGACACAGAATGCTTGTCTGTGTGTACCGTTGCAAGAGAGAATTTCCCTAAAGTCAAACTGGCCAGGTAGAGGAACATGGAAGGTTATGGAAACAGTGGCGGCAATGTGGCAGTCAGCATGAGTGTTAGAAATACTCTGGATGTGGACAAATGTGCAAAAAGTGTAATAAACACAGCATTATGCTAGTACATGCAGTGTGGGTAAGAAACTGCTTAAGAACAGGATTCTTCAAGTGAAGAAAAAGTGCTTTTTTAGGAATACTAATGGAAGAAGCTATAAATTCAAAAGATTGGCCAATTAAAATGAGGAGAAATGGACTATACAGGATGGAGAACAGAATGGAAATAACTGTTATAAAAGAAAGTGAAATAGGGAACTGTGAAGAGCACATAAATGTCCAAGAGTGAAGAGCTCCTCTGAACGACTTTAGGAAAAAACCAATTTTAATGCTGTGGAAATGCTCTCTGAAAAGTGCATTGGTTAAATAAAAATAATAAGATGGTGTTTACATACAGAAGGCAGCAACCTGTTCAGGGCCTAGAAGACTGATGTAAACATCAAGAGAGCTGATGTCATGGAAAGTCAAAAAGACAACCTCCATTCCAACCCTTTTGGAATGGTTTGATAACCTGTGAAGTTGTATTTATGTATGTCTTCCATTAAAAGAGAAGATATGTCTTGGAGAAGACACAGGTCTGTGGTCAGGAATACACAAGATGTTTCACAGGTTTTGGGAAAGAGGCTAGTGTGAACCGTAGCAGCAGATGGTATCATTTGAAGAATGGAGAAGCGTCTACCAATTGGGTTTTCTATGCAATAATTGCAGAGAAAAAGGGTAGAGATTATGACCATATGTAGACTCTAAAGACTTAAATAAAAACAGAAGAAGGAAAAATTTTGCTGGCTTATGGAAAGGGCAATATTGTTTAAGATGTCGGGAGTCAAATTATTCAGCAAATTTAATGCATTAACAGGATATAGATGGATTTTTGTGGATAGATGGTTTCAAGTTTTGCAGTTTCACTCCATCATTTGGAAGTACTACCTTTTGATCTGTATTTGGCACCAGGTGTACTGTATGCAGTGAATGAGGCAGCAGACAGTGTAGCAGGTATGGACATATGTCTCAATGATCCAGTGAATATCAGAGCAAATTGAACAGTGTATTTGATGTTCCAAAAGTAAGTAACGTTAAACTGAATAAAGCCAGGTCTTAATGTCAAACAGTGGAAATAATATATGTAGAGGGAAGACTGACCTGAGAGGGAAATTCAGAGGGAGTTTCTTACACTGAGCCAAAGAGTCAGGGAATACGGAACATGTCAAAACCTGGAGATAGTAAAAAGACTTAAAACACTGTGAAGCATTGGTTTATGTCAACAGGTGCTTATCCAGCTTTGAAGGATGTGCAGCTCACTGTCATGGTTTAACCCCAGCTGGCAACTAAGTACCATGGAGCTGCTTGCTTGCTCCCCGCCTCAGTGGGATGGAGAGTATTGGGAAAAGGTAAAACCTGTGGGTTGAGATAAGAACAGTTTAACAATTGCAATAAAGTGACTACTACTACTACTACTGCTACTACTACTACTACTACTGAAAAGGGAGATAACAAAAAGAGAAATAAAACTCAAGAAAAAAACCCAAGTAAGGCACAGTACAATTGCTCACCACCCACTGACCAATGCCCAGCCAGTCCCCAAGCAGCAATCCACCTACCCAGCCAACTCCTCCCAGCATATACACTCAGCATGATGTCGTATGGTATGGAATATCCCTTTGGCCAATTGGGGTCAGTTGTCCTGGCTGTGTCCCATCCCAATTTTTTGTGCCCCTCCAGCCCTCTTGCTGGCAGGGCCTGAGAAGCTGAAAAGTCCTTGATTTAGCATAAATACTACTTAGCAACAACTAAAACCATCTGTGTGTTATCAACATTATTCTCATAGTAAATCCAAAACACAGCACTGTACCAGCTAATGAGAAGAAAATTAACTCTATCCCAGCCGAAACCAGGACACACACTTAAGACACCCACTTAAGACATCCCTTCCACAAAGTCACTGCATGAGCATGGGTGCCTGGAAAGAAGAGAATTCAAAGGTTTCGACATTAACCAAGATTCCTTAATGTTTTGATTCACTGAAGGAACTAAAAAAATGCCTATAAAAGATGGTTAGGAGCAATCTTACTGTGCTGTTATGGAACTGATGTTTTGCTGTTTCCATTTGTGTCAAGGACAGTTACAGCTACAGAGGTGGTGTATGCAAATGCTGAAAAAAAGAGTGGTTGTGTTACTAGTCTTTGAAAAGTCACTGCACTAGGTGGTTCTGTAGGAGAAAAAAATGTTACATGTATTTGTATTTATTTTTTCCTTTGAGGTGCTCTTTTGTCCTTGCAAGCCAAATAATGATAATGATAATAATAATAATGATAATGATATGATGATGATAATAAAATAATAATAATAATAAATAATAATAATTAGTCTTTTGTCTGCTTTCTGTCGAGAGCTAATGAAAAGCCACATTCATTACTCTCCTTATTTATGTAATTTAATGTGTGGTCTTTAGTGTACATATTATAAAGAGACTGTACAGGAGTTTAAACCTCTTCCTAACAGCCGGCAAAGATTGTTTCATACACAGTGGATGAAATGTGTTTTATAGATATGCCTAAGGTCAGTGATTAAGACATACCTTTTTGAATAAGTAGGTTATTATCTGCCCAGCTGATACTTCTTTCTGACTACATCAAGGAATATAAGCATATCCAAAATATCTTTGCTAAGGAAAAGCTAGACTGTAGCTGTCAGTTCTCCTCTGGAGAAATGTCAAAAATTGATGTCTTGTTGAAATATCAAATGTACAAACTTCATGGAGCTCAAGGGGGAGGACAGGTCTCTGAATGGAGAAAATACTTAAATAAGCTTTGCATGCATTTTGGGGAAAGTAATGCTGAAGGTGGAGCTCATCAAGGGCATCATTCTTACATCTGGAAAGCTGCATGAACCATCTTGAGAGTTTGCTTGATTTGGTAGTCTGCTATTTGAAGAGATTAGAGCAAACACCTTAAAGCCAAACCAGAAACGTAAGTAAGCCCAAGGGTGCATCATGTTTCATTTTCCCTGCCTCTAAATATAGCAACCATTTCCTTAAACTCTGCATTGCAGACATATTCATTTATTTTTACTTTTGCCTTCATGATTGCATACTGTAAAGAGGGAACTAAGATTGTTTGGCAGACCGTGGGCTTTCCATTTCCCAGGGAGCTGTAGTCATAAGCAAGAGTATGGATCTGGTCCTGCAGTGCCAAAACAAGATTGGGATCTCCACTGAATTCCTGCTTTCTCCTGCTGTAAGCTGATGGGTTGGCACTAAGTGTTCAGGATAATGGCTTTGGAGAAGGAATTTAGAGTGACACCTGTGTGCTACTAATTGGATACTACTAATTGGATAATGATAGTATATTGGCACAGAGCAGAACGCCTGAGCCCCACTGTTTCCTGGCAGTTGATGCAGCCACACATCAAGAATAGGGAATTCTTGAAGGTAATTGTGATCTGTGACCTTGGCTGTGAGATGCTGAGTTCCAGATCGCCCTGAACAGCATGTTACCTGAATTTGGGATATGTGTAGTGAAGGGCTTGCTCAAAAAATGTGAGTGCCTGTGGCTGTAAAGAAAGATCCCAGAGTTAATTATATCAGCTCCAGGGCTGCTGTACTGGCACGTGGAGAGCTACCTTCTGTAGTCTTCTGTGACTCATGGTAAAATAAATGGGAGGGGAAAAAACCCTAAAGAATGACAAGGATGACTTAAGGAGCCTATGGTAGTGGCAATCAGTTTTTCACTCTTTGTGAAATACAGAGTGATTCACAGGTTTTAAAAAAAATACCACGAAACAACACTTGCTCAGAATTCGTCAGGAGACACCAGACAACCAAGGAGTTGAGCACCTGCTCGTAAAATTGTTCAATGCTAGGTAAGCCCACCGTGGACTAATTCGACACACTGCCTATTTCCTGAGTTATGGCATGCTTCTAGCAGTATAAGTTCTTCTTCTTGAGATTGGCCTCATGAAATCTGGCACTGATGGTACCAGATGGAGACAGCAAAATAGAATAAAATAATTGGAGTAAGCCTGTATACCTGTAGAGAACTTGTCATTTGTAGGTGTCTAGATCATGCTCATTGCTTGCTGTTAGAGTTTCCTTCCTAGGGGAAGCTTGGTCCTATGTAGAAGGATTTCCTGGTTGAGCAGAGATTGTGTCATTGGTCCCTACATCTGTCTGAAACCTGGCATTCCTGATATGCAACATTATGTATCTCCATGCTTCATTTTCAAACTATGTGAGTTCACACCCCTTGAGCATTATTTTAAATTTGTTTTCAGAGGGGTTGCAAATGAAACCCATTTGAATCTGCCAAATTTCATCAAGTATTGTGTCAAGCTTACAAATTTTGCTTGATTTTGATGCATAACCATGAATCAGCCCAGGTGTGTTGAAAATGTTGAAAGTTTTAGCATACGTTTTGATTAACTTGGTCTGACGTTTGAGTTTGTAAGAACATACAGCACTAGGGAACTTGGCAATATTTTAATTGTCGATGTTACCATGTAGCTCTCACAGTAGTGTAGACTAGGGACATACGTGACCTGTCATTAAATGGTAATTCATCTACTCACAGTTCAGTGTCTGGAGTGTGCTGCCTTATTCCCTAAAGATTTAGTGGAAAAATAACTCAGAGTATAAAGTTTTCCCAAAGTTCAGAAATATTTCACCAGGGAATGTTCATTAATTTAAAAAAAATTTTCCCAGCTGTATGAATCAGAGCTAGACATATAATTGATTTATTTTTTTGGAGTGTTAAGAAAATATGTTTCCCATAAAGGGAGTTTTCTGGCAACAGAAAGACTTCTGGAGCTGAATTACAGTGTTATTTTCTTGCATCTATGTTGTTAAGACTAGTGTGCTCTAGTTTTCCAGCATGTCCTTAGAGCTCCAAATGGATTAGTATACCTTACCATACCTTAATACAGAGGAAATAGAGTAAATCAAGTAAGTTAGGAAGGTGTACTTCTGCTGACCAATTTTTTTTCAGGTTAAGGGAAAGACTTGAAAGTTAGAGTGAAATCCTCTTTTGAGCTGCTGAGGCACAAATTAGTCTAGACTGCTTTAAAGAGCAGAATCTGCTTTCTCTTCATGCTGCTGCCGTTCAGGGGTTGCTTCACTGACCTTGTAGGGACTGTATCTGTAGTCTTTCATGTGTAACAAGCAGAAGTGAAGACCACCTTCTTAAAGGAGAGCTTATTTGGAGGAGTTCAGTCTCTCACAATAGGATCTTAAAATATCCTTTCCAGAATGTTGCAGAAGTGGTGAAGTATGAGTGTGTGACATTATTCAATAGCTGCTGAAGTGTGTTGAGATGAGCATGTTATCGTAGATTGCAATGTGCAGTCAGTAGGTGTGTGATTCTGAATGCCTTTATTAGAATTAATCAGTAGTTTACAAAAGAGAGATGAAATTAAAGATCGGAAAACAAATATTGTTTACTGATGACTCACTGGAGGAGAGGCAGAATGCTATAGTACAATCAAGCAAATAGAGTTGTAGGCAGCAATCTGTATTTGTGAGCTGATACGTGTGATCTGACTGGGTGCTATCCAGCCAGGTTTTGGCGGTGCTACGCTTTGCTGTGGTGCGCAGTGGGAGCTTCCAAGCCCCTCACGTGACTTCAGCCAGCCATGAGTCAGGATGTTTTTCTTCTGTGCTACAGTAGAAATGTTCGGTTAAAGAACAGGGTGGATATTCTTAAGGCCAGGCAGGCAAATTACATTTCTCAGCGTCGCCCACCACAAGTCAGAGCTTTTAGTGTATTAATGTTTGATGATAAGTTACATCAAGGTAGAGTAGTTGTGAAGAAGGTAAAAATAGACTTCAGTTAGGGATAGGTTTTATTGCAAACCTCCTTCTAAATTAAAAAGAACAACTTCCCCTTACAGCGTATAGCTACATCATTGTACTCCTTTCTTTCTCACTGCTATAAAATAGCTGCAGAGGCTTAACTTAAAACAGACTTGTTAAGCATAAGAGGACATGACCTGCTTATGGTAAATTACATCTGTCCACTCTTTCTTCAAGGATTTCCAACTGCGTGAAATTTGCTTTACTGTCATGGGATACACAAGACAGAGAGTCAATCACAATACAGAGAGTGTTTTTACAATTGTACTGCAGAGCAGTTGTTGTTTTGAGTTAGTTGCACTTAGCCATTTCTTCTAGGTCCCTACTTGAAGTATGGCTGTGGAAAATGGAAAATCAGTGGTTTCTTGTGGGTCTTTCTGTTAGGAACTGGAATCATTCACCATAGAGAAGCTAGTACCAGTTAAGAGGAA
>JAVJGI010000057.1:43666571-43685299 GCA_035590275.1 Ibycter americanus
GGGATATCATGGGCCACACTGGAAACCATTTAGTGACACTGCATCATGCTTGGGAATTTGTAAACAGGCTGATGAAAATCAGGGGCTTAGCATGCAAAAGATGGTATAAATGAATGCAATATTGGGTTTATGGTATGCTTTCAGGTGCTCATTTCTTCATCATGTCATTTCTTAAGTATTAGTGAGGCTAACTGACCATATTGAGAGAAATTTTCGGTGAAGGTTTTTGAGCAACTGAACAAATCCCAAAACTGAACAGATGAAAGCTGAAGCTGAAAAAGTCAATCTGGAAATAATTTTGTAAAAATTTTTGTGACTGTGAAGATAGTTAACCAGTGAAACAACATCTTGGGTGTAATGTTGGATTTGTTTCTCCTAGCTTAAGACCTTCTTCTTCTAAAAGTTGCTGCAGTATACTGGCTAGAGCTTTAGCTTGGTGCTGAGGGTTGAGTTAGACTACAGAGTTTGTATTAATACCCAGTTATTTCTTAATTAGGTCATATCCTTCCTTTGATTTATTGTGACAGTCTGGCTCTACCAAGCCCAGTGTAAGTTTTCTGTGCAAAGCAGTAAGTAGCAGCATGAAAACTCTGAAAGCCCTCTAGGAATCTAGGCACATTCTTTTTATTAATTTGCATTGACAGTTATGTTGCCAAATGCTGTAGTAACCCTTGAAAATTTCATCCAAAGTATTTGGTTTGGTGATTGCTGAAGTCCCAGCTGTGCACAGCGAAGATTATGAGTCATTCCATAGAGGTGCTTGACAGTTTCACTGTCTGATGGCCTCAGGCCATTGGTTTACACTAATGATGGTCTGTGAAGGTAAACAGCACCTCCCTGCTTAAAGGAGGGTTTGTTCCTTCTGAAGCATGAGATGATATTTGGAGAGACTCAACTGACATAAATGAGTTCCTCCTGCTTGCCTCAGTTGTGTCCAGCTGTGCTGGGGTGAGGGAAGTGACTGCTTACTCTGATCCAGAACTGCCTATTCCTAGGAACAGTGTTACCAGTTTGTGTATGAGAACAGATAATCTGTATGTGGTGAAATAACATAGCTGTTATATACCCATACATAATGAAACACATGGATTTTAGTGTACACTTTCATCTGTGGAACTGCATAACTCTCTACATTACAGTTCAAAATTCTCAGTAGCAAGTTCTGTCCTCCCATTTTTTGTAGAAATTGAAAAGCTTTGGATAGATTATTGGGAAGAAAGGGGACTTGTGAAAGAAAACAGTGGTCTTAAGAAGATAATTCAGAAACTCTCTTTTCTCCATCCCATCAGAACAGGAGAGCACTCAATGAATTTGAATATCACAGGCAAATTTCAGAACTTGTAAGAGGGAATCGTTCTTGTGTATGGCCTGGACAGTAGGCCTGTGAAACTCATTGCTGCAGAAGGCTATTACGGACAGGAATACAGCAAACTTAAAGAGATCTGATACTAGCAGGGTTATTACTGATATCTAGAATTATAGTAATCAATGCTATCAAATTTTAAATGAGATACTGTGTTTCGAGCTTTGGGGCACTGGGTAATTTCTGTCTGACAGATATCAAGATGAGACTTGTGGAAAGATGATGTCATGTCTACCTTGCATGGGCTCTTATGCTACAACCTAAATTTACTATGCTGGCAGTTTACAAAAGTGTTTGAACCTGTGTCTGATTGCTTGTAGCAATGACTGTATACAAAGTCCTTTAAAATGTACATCCATATCAACAGAAGTGATAGTCATCTAAGACACTGTATTTAACCAAATTAAGTCAGGAGTAAATACAGCATGGTTGGATATCTTTGTGTAGGTGTCAAAATGCTACTGACTTGTATAAATGGTCTCGCACTACATTGAGCATACCTACTAGGCATATGTGTCCATTAGGGTGCATTGTGTTTTTTTAAACAGTTATTTTTCAGCACACAAGTTTTGCTGCTTTGTCTCATTGATTTATTAGTAAGCTCAGTTGTCAGATTTCCTAGATATGAGCTCTTATGCTACTATCTGCTTTTCTCAAGCAGAGCTACCTTTCAACTAGTGAGTATTCTGCTGTGGAGCAGTCTGGGTGCCACTGGAAATAAAAATCAAAATGACCTTGCAGTTAAAGTTCACTAACTCAAGATGTCCAACCAGAAAAAATTAATCCAAAGGCAATTCTTATATGTGTTCCCACCCACTTCTTATGACTGGGAAAGGGAGTAAAAGAAAACACACAATAATGTGATTACTCCTATTCTATTCTATTCTATTCTATTCTATTCTATTCTATTCTATTCTATCCTGTCCTGTCCTGTCCTGTCCTGTCCTGTCCTGTCCTGTCCTGTTCTACTCACACTTTTTTGCAGCAATATTTTCTACTACATCTTGCAACTGGATTTTAGTATAACTTTAGGAATCTATGGAATAATAAGCACTATTATTTTGTAGCCTTCTGGCAGGATACAAGCATGTTGTAGCTGTTTCCCTCAGACATCAACATGACGTGCAGACTTTTGCAAATAAACAGAACTAGATATAATTCTGGATGGGAACCAGAACCAATACTGGAGGAATTAAACTTCGGTTGCCATCCTGTAAATAAACGTACTGCAGAAGAAGTTGTCTCAGAACTTAACAGCTATAAAAGGACGGCTTTAAGGGACCAACGTTGTCTTTATTTTTGCTTGTATAAGAGGTTTCATTTGAAATGATGTTTTAGTAGGAACTGTGCAGGCTTGCACAGTGAAACGCTAATCTGTCATGTAGACCTTGTCCCAAATGCTAGGGCCAGGAGGAAGTGAGGAGCTTTAATCTCTTCACACGTTCAGGTCTGGCAAAAGTAGTTGGAATGGTTTTAAGAGGTGGTGTGAAAGTGTAACTTTATAAAGCAAATGATCTCATTACTTCTCTCCTTGTTCCCTAACCAGTATAATTAATATCCAAATGTTCCCTAAGATTAGTTTTATTTCCTGCTCAGCTAGTTGACAGACACTGCTGAGATTTGAATTCACAGCAGGCAAGAGCAGATGGCTACCTTTGCTAACAGATTACGGCATCAAGATGTACAAACTGTCCAGCTCCGTCTCAATAAACTTCAACATATGTTTTATAAAGTGAACATAAGAGAAGAAATCCATGATGCCTATAATGGGAATCATATTGCACTACTTAAAGCACTGGGAGAATTGCCTAAGCAGTTACTGTATACTTGTGCTGATCTTCATAGCTTATTAGTTAAGAAAGTATTGCCTGGAAAATTATTTGTCTTCTCTTCCATGTTACTTCCTTTCATTTATTTTTTTTATTGAACTAATTAAACTGAAAGGGAGATTTCCAATACATATAGCTTTTATTGATGTTCTAGCAGATATACTAATGTGTTCACACTGATTTGATGATTAATTGTTTGTATGGGACTTTTTACATAAGCAAAAAGTCTCTGCTAAACTTCTGCACCTGCAATTTGATGATGAAACCACTGTACTCTTAACTAAAAAACAAAACAAAACAAACTAAAGCAAAAAACAGAACCCTTGTTTCAGGAAAAGAGAAGTCATTGCAAGGTCGTGCATACATATCCAGCACAGCAGATAAGCTTCATTATTTGAGATGATGAATTATAAGTAAAACTTGCCTGGAACAGTTAATGAGAAATACATCATAAAGGAGGCCAAAGCTTTTTACAGTGTAGCAGCACCAAATGGTGGCACAGTATCTTTTAAAAAGGACATTTCTAGCATGTTGCATAATTATTTGCTATGTAAATAAATATGAAATGTGAGGTCCTCTGTGCCTGAGATCTCTTGATACTGCTGGCAGTATTTTTGAAGAGGGTCAGTTTATAATTCCTTGTGTTTTTGTAAGCATTCAGCATATATTTACTCTTCCAGAAGCTCCCATTGCTTTGGGTGCTGAAGAATGAGATACAGTGATTTATAGCTCTGTGAGATGGAGGGGGAGTCCCAATTCTTGCAAAATTTGGACTTCTTTCTGGTGAATGATACCATCTCACTGCTTTTCTGCTTTCCTGAGGGCAATAAATTCTGCTGAGGTGCCTTGCATAGCAGCTCTGTGCAGCTGCTGACCCTCTCTTCTGCCCTTTCCTCTGGTTTGGTCTGGTCAGTGCTCTGTTTCCCTCACTTTGTACTTGAGATCTGCTGTCTCTGAGCTGTGTCTCTGTATGAGAGGGAAGGCTGCAGTCTTTTGTATGATACTGGGAGCTAATGGGATTTTCCTGTTAGCATTGTGGAGAGTAGTGAGGATACCGCAATGTCAATGCATGGAAAATAAAGGTTGCTTTGCAGCTGTTACAGACAGGCAGATTAAATTTCCTATTTTAAAGAATAAGGGAAGGCATGGTTTTTTTCATTTTGAAGTTATAAACTGAAGTTAGCCTAACTTCGGTTTGCCCACCTGAAACATTTCCGTGTATAATTAATGTGGTTCCACGTGCGGTAGTGTTTTCTTAGGATGTGAAGTGGAGGAGGCGCAGGCAAGTGGTACATAGTAGCTTAAAGACTGTAGTTACATGTTTCCAAAGATGCTGTTTGTACTCCCTGACTGAATAGCAACCGACCACGGTGAATACCTCATTTAGTGGTGGCTTTGCTTGCATTTATACAACTTGCTTAGAATTGAGTGGTGTCTGTATCTGTCAAATACAAATGCATGCATTCTTTTGTTGTTGTTGTTGTTATTGTTTCTGTTGTAGACTTGCCTTCAGCAAACTTAAGCAATTACAACATCACCGTCGTGGAAGGAAAGAGCATCACATTGTACTGTGATACTACTGGCAGGCCGCCCCCTAATGTGTCCTGGGTGCTCACTAATCTCGTTTCAAACCATGAGGTAAGTTTCATATTCAAGTACGTGACAATTCAGAGACATGAAAAGCCTGCTGAAGTATGGAATGAAGGTTCATGTCCAGCTTTAGTTAACTTTTTATTAAAAAGATTAAATAGAAAGTTAATGTTGGAATTACATTTATTTTCCTGTTACTTTCAGTCTAGGGTGACTGCTGCAGTGCTTTTGGAGAATGGTAGAAATTAATTCCTCAAGACCCTGGTTTGCACTCTGGTTTTTGGTTGTTCACTTGCAAATGAGAGTGCTGTAAATTTTTGGAAGTAATGTGGTGAATCAGGATACAGAAACACCAGTGCTTTTTTATTATCACTGATACCTGCATACAGAGAATAAATCTAACCTGCCATAATTATGAAAAAAGCTAATTTTATTATATGACTCTAATTTTTGTTATGTCTCTAATTTTATTATATTTTTAAGCCAAAAGCTTGATGTATTGGAATTTGGTTATAAATATTCTGTGGCTTGTTGAAATTTTCTTCAACAAACAAAGCAACAACAGGAAGCCTGGGAAATTGAAGGTTTTACTAAAAAGAATGGCAGTATTTTTAATGAAATATGGAGGTGCTCCTCAACAAAATCATCTAGGCAGGGGGAATTTTGTTCTCCGAGATCTTTGTATTCTATGTCCTTACTTTAGACTGTGCACACTGGAGATAGAATGATTCTTTCTGATGGAAGTGTTGTTAAGGAGAGGCATATAAGCATATCTTCAACATGTAGCTGCTGACCTCTTGAATTGCCATTCAAGTGGGCAAGACCCTCCGTAATTTACAATTTGATGGCATTTGCTTTCCTACATTCATGATGGTGCAGACTGCCTAAAGCTTCCTGGTCTATACAAAGTGCGGGATGTGTACTTCCAAAACTGTTTCTGCAGTGTGGAAGAGACAGGACATTTGGGGTCTCATAATCTTTGTACTTTCTTCCTTGAGGTCATTATAGTGGATCTGTATAGAACTCGACTAGCCTGTCTTTCAGGTCTCATAAGAGCTTTGCAGAACTCTAGTTTTATTTTTACAATTTTCTCTAATCTACTCAAAGGCATCACTTGTCATTAAGAACAAGAAACTAAAAGCTTGGGGAACATATGCCAAGATGTGCTCTTCCCCGCCCCCCCCCCAGTTATGAGCCAAAATAAATGTGGGATGCTGTTCAAAAAGTGAGATCACCTCGTTTTTTTACCCTCCTATCTTTGAAATGCCATGGTCAGTTTGCTTCAAGTTTTTCAGAAGTATTCTGTCCTGGCATAACTTCATCATGAGATTTCATAGGGTATCATCATATAGGTTAGCTACAACCTTAGCCATGGAGCACAGTAGTCTTTTCAGTAGCAGAAGAATGAGTGCCTTTTAAACCTCATTTGCCATTCACAACTATCCTTCCCTTTTCTGTAAGTGTTGTTTTTGGTTTCCTTTCTTTCATTTCCATATCTCAGTTTCTGCCTCCCTTTTCTTCACCTCCTATGCTGCTTTTGCCTGTTTTCTCTCTCTTTCCTGTTTTACAAAGAGAGATGTTAACAAAAGTTAAAACTAAATTCTAGTCCTGCAAAACTAGCTGTATGTTCTCATTTTCTGTGTGGATGTATAATCCGATTGATGTTGGTTAGATTTTTCTGGCTCTAGATTTCAGCCCTGAGCCTGAGACTGAGCCTCACTGGTTTCAGTCCAGCTTTGAGCACTGCTCACCTCTGAGTTGCACATAGAGAAATGTGTGATGGAGTGTTTGCTTCTCCACTCATCTCCCCTAGTGTCACACTGAAATCAAAGCGGCATTTAACTTAAGTGGAGTTAAGGTGTCATCTTGAGGTTCAAAATCCTAGTAGCTCATGACTGTATGCAGGAGTGTTCCCACATGTCCCCATTGTCTACCACTGGAAGTCACTGTGGTTTTACAGGTGCAGCATATCATTTGCTTGTGTTCAGTGCAGCATCAAAGCATATGTGTACAATAAGCATCCCAAAAGGCATTTTTTAAACAATCATCCTAATTGTTGCTCATTTTCTAAATTTTTTTTGGTTCCTTTCCTTTTAATAAAATAATCTTGCATTTTATGAAAAACTAAAGTATGGAAATAGTAATTATTTGGCTGTAATTTTAAGGACCTCATTTAAGATAACAGAAGCTTTAACAACTAGCTTTGCTAGCTGATAATTTTTTTTTAAATCTTTGTAATTACTTTTTGATTTGTTTTTGTCATTATTTTTTGTAATTTATTTTATACAGTGTAGCATAGCTACATATTTAATATAGCATTTAATGCACTGAACTTTCTGCAAATCGTAATTCTTATCTCAATTAGCCTAGCCTGTGCTCAAGCACAGTAAAACAGCACTTGGGCAGTAGTTCAGTTAGTAGAAGGGACTCTTGTGGGAGGTTCCATGATAACAAGAAGCTTTTAAGAGACATTTGGCTAAGGAGGAGGGAGAAGACATGTTGTTGTCAAGGTACAGTAGAGCTCAGAGAGCAGTAGTAGAAGACATGTCAAGCTAAGTGTAAATGAAAGAGATAAAAGGAAGAGTGAAGCGAGGACTGAACAGAATATAGGAGGGAATAAAAAGATTTAAGAGATTAGAGATAGACCATAGAAATCAATCATGAAACTGAAGAGAGGGATAAGCAAGGGAATGGATGCAGAAAAAAACATTTGTGTAGAAAGAAAGAGGTGTCAAAAGAAGGGAAAACCAGAAAGTGACATGGTAGAAAAATGAATGAGTATTTTGGGCTTTGAATCCACTGCTACCAATGGTTACAATTGGTTCTGTAGGTGTTTTGCATCTGTTTGGATAAGACATCAAAGTAATGCTTTGATTAATTACAGTTTGATACAGCTAAAAGGAAGGGAAAATGGAAAATGCTGTTGAACTGTGGCCAATGGTTCCCCCTCTCTCCATTGTTTCTTTATGCCATATTTGGCACATCCATATTTCTTGATCATTTGTAGAGTGACACAAGTAAGAATCCTGCCTCACTAACCATAAAGAACGTTTCATCTGTGGACAGCGGACTGTGGATTTCTTGCGTAGCAGAGAATATTGTGGGAGAGGACCAAGCCTCTGCCGAGCTCACAGTATTCTGTACGTAAGCAGGCTAAACCACATTGGCAATAACTATTTTGGGTATAAATATTTGTTGGGCACACAGGATGTTGAAACAGAAACACCCTTTAAGCATGTGAACTATCTATTACAGTTAATTCTGGTAATAGCCCAATGAGCAGTTGTTATTTTTGCCTTTTTCTGCTCTGAGTTCTTCTGCAAAAATTATGTTTCTAAATGCTTTATCTTCCAGTCTGAGCAATCTGTAAGTAAATGTCTGAAACCCCAAATACTCAGTTGTACTGTCAGTGTGAACAGATTTGTAATGGTGTGCATATACATACACACTATCTTAGGAATTAAGAAACATGAATGCATCAAAAGCCATAGAAATTATTTATAATAAACTACAATTTAATTTTTTTAACTAAACCAACAATTGCTTTGTTCAAAAATTAACACACTTGCATCATTTGTTCTGCCAGATATAAAATTATTTGTCATAGCTTTGAATAATTATTTGTCAGGGCCAAGGAAGGGGGAAGAGACGTGTAGTATAGAAGTATTGGCTTCTTAGATCTGAGATTCCAGCCTGAATTCATTTTATGTGAAATATGTTTTCACAAGTTGCAACCCTCTGTTTAATTGAAGATGGGAATGGAACACTTTGTAAATGGAAATATTTTTTTTAGCATGTGCTCAGGACAGTAAACTTGAGAAATCACTCTACAAGCACTTAAAATGTTTTGTAGGTGGAAATTAGATATGTAATAGCTATGGAATGGGACAGAAACTAGAAATGTTTGAACAGTGTAAATGAGATTGTGAGATTGGCACTGTTATGAGTGATAAAAGGGAGTATAGCTAGATGAAATCGAATGCAGTTAAGAATGAATATCAAGGAATATTTCCTAACAGTGAAATAATGTGCAAGATGTTAGAATAGTGCCCTGAAGGGAAACAGAAGTCTGTAAACTTGAGGCATTTAGCACATTTGAACAAAGAATGAGAAAATGTATAGTAGAAAATGGTCTTTCCCTGACAGAAGAATCTAGGGAATGAAATCAGCTGTTCTGGCTTTGATCCTTTTAAAGAAGTCACCTGCAAGTTTGGATTCCTAGCTGAATATATTTCCAGTACTACTTGCTTTTGGCTGACTTAAATATTTTTAATACTGTTATGTTCTTTCAGCATTCCTCTGTGCCATTTTTAAGCACAGTAAAGCTAAAATTTCCCTATCTCCCTTCTTAGTGATCTGGTAACTGAACTTTCCACATCTTGCAGAGTAAGTGATTTAATGGGGGTTCACAGTTTGTCTGAAACTAGTTTGTTTTGCTTCTTTCTAAAGAATGGCTTCATTTCAGTTGTGAGCATAGTACCCAAGGCAGAGCAGGTGGGCTTCCTGTGTGAGTATCCTCCATATAGGTATAGTTCCTTCAAGTAGTGTATTTTAGCACTGATAGCCTGAGAAAACAAGATGTTTGGTATATTGTGATGTTCTTCACTCTTTTTTTCCCAATATAGTTGCACCAAATATCACATTTATTGAATCTCCAACCCCAGACCACCACTGGTGTATTCCATTCACTGTGAAAGGGAACCCTAAGCCCACGTTGCAGTGGTTCTATGAAGGGGCTCTACTGAATGAGTCTGAATACATCTGTACTAAAATACATGTTATCAATCAAAGTGAATACCATGGCTGCCTTCAGCTGGACAACCCTACCCATCTGAACAATGGTGCTTATACCTTACTAGCAAAGAACGAGTATGGAGAGGATGAAAAATGGGTTAATGCTCATTTCATGTCAGTGCCTGGAGATGGTGAGTATAATTTTTTTTTTTTTTATGTTAGCAATTGTAAATTGACAAGAATGTGCAGACAGTGCTCCTGGCCAGCTTACCTATTTTGGAGGAAGCTTTTTATACACGTTTTTTCTCTGAATGAATGTCTTCAAGATTATTTGTAAAGTAAAACAATATTTTTTTTATATATTTTCTTCTTGTTTATTGCTTTTCAAGGGAGGCCATGCTAGTGCTTTTTAAATCCTCCCTTTGAGTAATGATCCTCAGTGCCAGTTAAGGCTAGTAAAAGATTGCTGTTTCTGAAGTGTTTTCTTTAGCTTCAGTTCTGATCCTGGAAAGCACTGAGTACCAATTCAAGGACTCTGCAAGTTTTCTACACTGTGTACAAGTGCAACTAGGTAGTGTATCCAAGGGCACAGGGAGTATGCCTATGTAGCATCTAGTGCATTGATGCAAAATCAGCAATGAAGTCCAATGAGTTGATGGTAATATATTGTGTAGGACACTAGAGGGAACTGGATAGAAAACAAGTAACCCAGAGGCAGGATGGACCAGCCCTCAGGTCCTCACAGGCATTTAGACATCCAATTCCCATTCATTTCAGTGAAGGTTGGGCATCTGCATGCCTAGGAATATCTGTGTTCAAAATGGTTATCTTCAAACGTATGCATCTTATGCTGCTCTAAAGGCTCCAGTTCAGACCTCCTAAATGCTATGTGAGCAGTCTCAAGGTGGACTAATTCACTGAACTGCAGGGACTACTGTACGTAGTTAATGTACATTGTGGTTTGAAGTGACTGTAAGAATACAAAGGTGTACATGTAAGTGCATTTCTGTATGTGAAAAAACTGAGTGGACCTTGAGTGGAAATATAGGTGTGGTTTTGTGCAAATAATTGCAGAATCACATCTGAAAATATGAACATGTGTATACCTTTGGCTTTTTAACCATGGGCTAGAAATAGCCTCCCTCTTGAAACAGCAATATGCAGTGCTAATGTTATGTGATAGAAAAAATATGAATATTTAAATTCTCTCTCCTACACTGTAGGCTACAGACAGTAAAAAAATAGTCTGTATTTAACATTTGTTCCTATCAGCTCAGCCTGTTACAGGGAGAGAGATGGCAAGTATTTTTCGTTCCCATCTTTAGAAAGAGAAGGTGAAGAGCTGATATAATTGGGCTCTGTTTTCTCCTACTGTTCTTAGTAGCTCCCCTTTTCTTTTTTCTCTACAGTCCTTCCTTAAATAGGCTCTTTACAGAAACAGGTCATGGTTTCAGCTACAGGCATCCTTTAATACTACATTATAACAGTTCAGTAGAACAGTTCACCTCATAGATATTCTGTATACAGTGGAAGTTCTCTTACACTCTGATTATTTAATATTAATTTGGCTTTATTTTCTTTAACAGGATAACAGTTCCTTTTTTAAATAATTTTTTTCTTTTAATGCTCCATTTTTCTTCTATGCTTGTCTCCTGTAAGCTGAAAATTTCCCATTTGTGGCCTTTTAAATTAAAGTCATCCTCCCAATTAGAAAGACAACATTATTTATTTGTTCCTTCCTTTTTATAAACATGCATTATAAGTCTCCAAGATAATCTATGTTGTGTTCAAACTGGACTACATACAGACAGGATGTAACTGCTTTAGAAATCAGTTTGTGTGTAGGGGATGGCACCAAACCAGTCTTAAAAATTAACAGCAGGGGAAATTACTTATCTAGTTAGCATCCTCAGTGTTGTTTTTATTAGTAGGGCTTTTTCCTCTAAGACTTATGGTACTGAGCTTTAGAATATTCTACAATACTGTTGTCTCCTCCACTGAAGCTGGCATAAAAGTAAATGTTAAAAAATTAACGTCCTTTATGTATTGTATTACTTTTTAAACTTTTTTTTTATTATTACTATTTAAAGCACTGCCAGGATCTTTCAGACCCTTAAAAGGCTTTTTCAGCACTGCCGTTACTGTGTAGCATCTCCTTTTGGCCCACATATCGTACAATGAAGCATAAAGATTAGGCCCATGCTCTGGTATTATGTTCATTGCCATGCCTTCATGACTGAATTAAATACCAGCCCTGATGTTTCATGAGGTGGGATATCCTGACTGAGCTTTGAACTGATTCTCTGGTTATTAAATCACTTACAGGCAAATGCACTAAAGATAAAAACAAAAGCAAATTAAAAAAACATTCATCTATAAACTATATATCTATTTAAAATAAATACAGCAAAGACTGAAGCATGTTGTATCATTAACAGCCTAATACTCTACTTTCAAAGTTGCATCAAGCATGATGAAGACAGGATTTGTGCTAAGATGCTCTCAGCTTTCCAGCATGCTACTTACAGAACATATTTCAAGGGACAGCATAGAGGAAAGCATGTTCCACAGTGGGATTTGGGTCAAGTTAATGATATCACAGTTAATGTTATAAATTCAAAGGTTTTTTTAAAATACTAAGGTCCAGGGGAACAAATTTCACAGTTAGCTAGATTCTAAACTAGTTTTAATCTGCTAATCTTTATGGATACCAGTAAAGCTGTTCTTGCTGAAGATAATTTAACTATTTGAGACTATGTTACAGAAAATGCTAAGCAATAAACACCTGTGTTTTATTTCAGAGGCTGTTTCCATAATTGATCCATAACAGTTAATGAGTGCTGGAGAGATTTTTACCAATAATAACTATTTTTTAAGTAAAATCATTCATCTACCAGCCCTCTACTCTAAAATTCAGATGAAGGAATTAAAGTCATGTAGTATCTTGTCATAGTATAATAATATGTTAGATATACATTAGAAGTAGAATTTTGCTGGTTTGGCAAAATAACACGACTGTGTTGCACAAGTATTTTTTTGGGTTGAGTCTTTTGCTGCTGCTTTATTTTGAAAATGTCTAATTTATAAAGAAAGAAGCAAGCAAACCAAATGTAGTTGAGGCAGTTTATAAAGATGAGTGAATAGAATATGTCTGTAATATTTTATTTGCACAACAACCTGTTCTAACAGGGACCAAAACAACAATGCTGTTCTTTGCGTTAAAAATGTAAACATGCAAAATTACTGTGGTAAAATTTAATGTTAAAATAGATTCAACCAATGTTTTGATGATGTTTTATGTAGGGAATACTGCATTGAAATTTGGGGTTGGTTCAAACTGATATTTTCAATTTTATTTCAAGTGAAGCATTTAGTTATATAAAAGGTATTTGAATGGAATAGATGACTTCCTGCTTTATATGCCCCTAGCAGGAATTACAGGTTAAACCAATCAGATTATTTTATCCCATTTCCAGTAAACAGTAATAAAAATATTGTCATTTAACTCAGGACTAAAGGCCTAGGAAGTTTGGGGGTTTTTTTCTTCAGATTATGAGAAGTAGGACTCATACAGACAATAAACTGGTTCTTTCATCAGCTGAATGTTTTATACTGGAAAAACTGAATCCGTGAAGGTTTATGGACAAAAAACCCTGATCAGAACCTGCTTGAGGACAGATACTAGTACACAATTATTTCACTTGCTATTTATTTCTGCAGATTGACATGACCATTCTCATGGGGTCTCTTAATCTATATCTTTGGGTACTAGAATATCTTCAAATGCATTTAAAAATGAACCTAGTTATCTGCTGCCATTTTGCAAATAGGTTGCAACTCTTATTTTATATTTTCAGCACAGATTCTCCTGCTGTTTAAATAAGCAGAGACAATTCTGTTCTGGTCATACTTCACAGTGGCTTATGCCAGTGTAATGTCACTGGTATGGAATTACTGTATGGTACTATAAACAAAATTATGCTTTTTGAAGACTGAGTCATCTTTAGTGGTTTTATCTATCTTAACTATTAATCTTAACTACTATTTTATTACCAAACTAACAACAAAAAACAGTAAATATACTACATAAGTCATGCTATAAATACATTATAGACCAGGATGAATGGGCATGTTGAAATATAACACAAGTATCTTTCGAAGTATGAATAAACTAATGTATACTAACTTAAGTGTATGTTATACTCACATGTGTGCTTAGCCTTACATATGTTCAGTAATGGGAAAAAGCTGCAAACTGGAACTAGTAAAATTTTAAAAAGTATATACTAGACAAGTATTCGCTTTGGTTGTTTAAAAGCTGGCTTCTCTAGTTTCTTTGCATATGGGAAATCTTATTCTTTCAATAAGAGTTCTGTCTGTGGATCAGGTGTGCAGCTGGCTTCTTGGGAACATCTTCTTACAGTATCCTTGAGCCTTTAATTTGCCAGAATGCTGCAGCTCTAAACCAGTTTGCTCTCTCAGTGATTTAACTGCAAAATTTTTGACCAGGTAAAAGTCACTTATTGTAACTCCCACTGAAGTCTGCTTCCACTTAATGTCAGGGAGAATTTTGCCATTGATTTTCAACAAGAATAGTTACCATTGCACTTATTCCAGATATACATTAGCAGCAGAGAGCAGAATTTTGCACATTTGGTAAATATGCCTGCTTTTACTAGAGCAAATGCCCTGTGTATTATCTGTTTCACATGAAGCAAAGCATTAACGTTTGGCATAGCTCTAAAATAATTGTAATTTATAGTACAACATATTGATGTTGCTTTGCATTTGTGTAGGTACTGACCACTGCTATTGCAAATAACATGTAAGCTCTTAAATAAAAATCCTAAAGAAAATCTTATTCTTCCAGCATTTGCAATCTATTTACAAAAACTTTTTCTTTCTGTTTTTTTTGTTGTTGTTGTTTTGTTTGTTTTTTTTTTCTCCATGCACAGGTAGTGGCCCAATTGTGGATCCAGACGTTTATGGTATATATTTGATTTTCTTTTTCTTTTCTTTTAATGATAGAAATAAAGGAACTCAAACCACTAAAAGATTGAATGTCAGTCTCAGTTAAACTGAAATGGCAGATATTATAACACAATTCTAAAAGGCACTTTGTATTGTTGGTTCTATTCCTGACTTAATTAAGATAAATGAGGACAATTTTTACTTACACTACTGCTTTTGATTCAGGTTACATAAATCCACTACTACTGATGCTTACAATTGGTACTGTAGGGTGAAAAGTGTCTGATATAGCACACAGGTATGAGATTTTGTGAAACTTTCAGAGGCATTTCTTAGGGGAAAGAGAGTTCATAATTTCTCCTTATATAACTTATTTTTTCAGGGATGATTCCATACTTGTTTTGCCTCAGAAACTGTACCCCTAAATTCCCCTTAAAAATGAGTTTGGCACAAGTGAGTTTTCCTGTTGTGGTGGGTTGATCCTGGCTGGATGCCAGGTGCCCACCAAAGCCATTCTATCACTCCCCTCCTCAGCTGGACAGGGGAGAAAAAATATAACAAAAGGCTTGTAGGTCAAGATAAGGACAGGAAGTGATCACTCACTAATTACCGTCATGGGCAAAATGGACTAGACTTGGGGAAATTAATTTATTATCAATCAAATCAGAATAGGGTAATGAGAAATAAAATGAAATTTTAAAAACACCTTCCCCCCACCCATCCGTTCTTCCCAGGCTCAACTTTACTCCCGGGTTCTCTACCTCCTCTCCCTGAGTGGCACAGGGGGACAGGGGATGGGAGTTACAATCAGCTCATCACGCGTTATTTCTGCTGCTCCTTCCTCCTCAGGGGAAGGACTCCTCACACTCTTCCCCTGCTCCAGTGTGGGGTCCCTCCCATGGTAGACAGTCTTCCACAAACGTTTCCAACATGGGTCTTTCCCATGGGCTACAGTTCTTAATGAACTGCTCCAGCATGGGTCCCCCATGGGGTGAAAAGCCCTGCCATCAAACCTGCTGGGTTCTTCTCTCCATGGGTTTACAGGTCCTGCCAGGAGTCTGCTCCAGTGCAGGATCTCCACAGGGTCACAACCTCCTTCAGATGCATCCACCTGCTCCAGCATGGGGTCCTCCATGGGCTGCAGGGGGACAGCCTGCCTCACCATGGACTTCACCATGGGCTGCAGGGGAATCTCTGCTCCGGTGCCTGGAGCACCTCCTCCCCTCCTTCTTCACTGACCTTGGTGTGTGCATGGTTGTTTCATTAACATATTCTCACTCCTCTCTCCCACTGAAGTTGCCGGGGTGGGTTTTGTTCCCCTTCTTAAATATGTTATCATAGAGGCACTACCACTGTCGCTGATTGGCTCAGCCTTGGCAGTGGTGGCTCTGTCTTGGAGCCAGCTGACATTGGCTCCATCGGACATAGGGGAAGCTTCTAGCAGCTTCTCACAGAAGCCACCCCTGTAGCCCCCCCACTATCAAAACCTTGCCTCGCAAACCCAATACACCTGTAGGTAATTTTTCTCTGTCCTCCCAATTTTACCTTCCTTTATTCTCTCTTGCATAAGCAGAACATTAACTTAGTGATATCTGAAGCAAAATATTTTAGGCTATACCTATTGAAAGCCAGTGTGCATTATAATAGTAGCTGCAAACTGAAACACAACTGGCTAGTTTTACATAATAGTTCTGGTATACTTCTGCTGAGCATGAAAGTACATCCTAACCAACACATCCAAAACACCCTTTAGCTTCCAGCAGAAGCTGGATCCTGTTTGGAGTAGCTTTATTTGGACAAAATGGCCCATGAATCAAGTTTCCTTAAGCTGATTGAAATGTTATTACTCTGATTCCGTGTCATTAAACTTTAGCAAATGTGCATTTGAAGCATCAGTTTGGCTTTAAGTGCTTAGAAATACTAAAGCATAGCTTCCCCTCTTTCTCTTCCCAATTCTTTTTGGTTTTTTAGGGGGAGGAAGAGGTGATGGTTTGCACAGTTTCCTAAATATGTTGTATTATATATGATCTATACATGAAGATTTTGAATCTGAGCTGTTTATCTAGGTCCTGATGCATGTGTATGAGTACTGTAATTCAGTTGACTGGTAGATTCGGTTAAAATGTATGCTTTGAATTGTGCAAGTGAATCACAGCCTGCAAGATCTAGTTCTGATGAGAACAATATTCCTTTTTATTTCTGGCTTTTCTTTCTACTTTTGAAATTGCTGCCTTTGATCTTTGTTTCAGTGACTTAGTGCTTGCTTTGTGCAACACTTTGTAGTCCAGAGTGTTTCCTTAATTATTCCAAATTCACAAGTCCAGTTGGTAAGATGAATAAATAAGGCTAAAAAGTCTAGAAACTTATACTTCTTGGGAAAACCACTGCACGGTTGATTGTGGAACCACCCGGGAATTAGCTCCTCCTAGAGACTGAGCATTTGTCATGACTTCTTTTCAGATCCTTCAATCTGTATGCTAATCTATTTACCACCAATTTAGATTATGTTGAAAGCAAGATTTAAAGTTCTCCTTCCCCATCTCCCTCCTTCATGCTGTTCTCCCTTTTAAAACATATTTTTCAGACTCCTATGCTAATCATGCTGCAAATTTGCACTCTGTAAAAGGTAAAGATAACTGCAGAGGGTTTGATCCTGCATGCTACACAATATCTATGTGTTTGTAAGTGGTTTAGGTCCTGGTAAACTCAGGGTGCTTGGATGGTGCCCTAGTGCTTTAACAAACTCAGGGGATTTGCAAGGTATTTCCCTTTAAGTGTCAGGGCACTGCAGTGCCAGTGGCTTTGTGGGGGCCAGGTGCCAAGGGTATCTTTGGGCTGGCAGGGCAGGGGTCTTGCCAGCCAGGGCCTGTCCCACTGTCCCCAATGAGGGAGCAGGGCAGGCTGTGGGGGCAGCTGGGGGCAGCCCCCAGCCAAGAGCATCAGGCACCTCTGTGGGGATGGGGCTCGGCTGTGGCCAGGATGGGCTGTCAGCCTGTGAGTGGGGATCAGAATCAGGACTAGTGAGGGTAACCAAGGTCAGATACAGCCCCAGGATGGCAGGGCAGGGCCATGGGGACGGGGACAGGCTCCGGTCAGGCCAGGATGTGAGCCTAAGTGTTGGGTCTGGCTCAACATGACCCATGACAAGGCAGGGCAGGGCTGTGGCAGAGCTAGAGAGGAACACTCCTATGGTGTTGCTGGGGTGGGGATTGGTGGCCCTGGACTGACCTGAAATGAGGCTCCTGGGCCCATCGGCAGAGGTGAGAGAGACCTCAGGGGAGGCTGGACAGCGCCAATAAGGGTTGTTAGTACTCTTGGGGCCCTGACAATGGATTGGACCTTCACAGAAGAGGTGGATGTTTCTCCCCACCTGAATACATGCAGGAAGAAGGTGGAATGTGACTAGGCAAAAATAAATTGAAACAGGGTATGAAGGGTGGCCTTTCACTGCAAAGGAGCTAAAACAGACTACGAAGACTAATCATGAGATTTGAACCAAAAAGAATAATTCCAGACAAAGAGAACCCCTATGTGCCCCTGAGAAAAGGTTTGTGACAGATTTTCACAGCTGCTATTGGGCTGGAACTTGGTCTCTGCAGTGCCTGTGCACCACCTGAGTTCCCTTAGCCAGCAGGACGTGGTTAGGAGCTCATGTACGATGGTTATGACCCTCATTGCTGTGCCTTGTGTGAGTAAGCAGGGCTTGGCTGCATGGGGGCAGGGGACTCTGGCCTCGAGTACTCCATAGAGCAAAGCCCTTCGTAGTGGGATTTTCTCTGTCCCTTGGATTTGACCTTCAGCGCTCTGTGCTTCATGTGAGGTAATTTGCAAATGTTTTCCATCAAATGTTTCAAAAATACTATGGGAAACAGAAGAACCAATGAGCTCACAAAAGTATGCATGATGTTATGTTTGTTGGGGGAATTCTATCCACATTGTACTTTATATGCTCAAAGCACAGAGTGATCAATCCCTAATAACTAATCCTCAGAGAATCCTGTGGAAGAAAGAAATAAGAGATGTTATCACAGTTTTGTATGAGAGGTAACTGACAAAGAAAAATAAAGTTATTTGCCCAGGGCTGAGCAAGAAATCAAATGCAAAGATGCCTTCTTTGGCCCCTAGTTCATGTTTTAATACCATGCTACTTTTTCATATAATCATAGAATCATTTAGGTTGGAAAAGACCTTTGAGTTGATCAAGTCCAACCGTTAACCCAAGACTGCCAAGTCCATCACTA
>JAVJGI010000057.1:43706735-43717712 GCA_035590275.1 Ibycter americanus
CCTTAACAATTTTCTCCATCTTCTGTGTTTCGGAGGAATCACAGGGACATTCACAGCCAAGCAGTGTCCTTGGTATGATTCCAACTTATTGCAGTATCTGGGGAGAAAGAAAAGTCCCTGGAGCCTTGGAAGAGGTGCAGGACCTGAATATATATACTTCAAGCTGCCTACATATTGTATGCCAGATTTTGAGATGACTTTTCAGGAGTGTAAATCCAGACCACGAGGCTCCTGAGGGAACATCCCATGCCTCAGCCTTCTTTTCTCTCAAAGCCCAGGTGTTTCTGTGGAGGAAGACAGATGTAGATAAGGTTCAGTGGAAGGCAACTGTAAGATTGTCTCTTCCCTGTGCTGTGACGCTAGGGTTTGTGGCAAGAGATAACTAGCAGGGCTTTTGGGGTATTTTGGGTTTTTCCATATGGGACCTAAGTCTTAATTTTTCTATCAAGAGAGAATTTGTGGGGCTAAATACTTGGGCTAAGATTGTATCAAAGTGGGGTGGTGATCTCTGGCCCTGAGACCTTAAAGTCTGAGCAGGATGGAGGAAGAAGAGATGCCTGGAAATGGTGTAGTATTGATCATGGAGCAAAACAGTAACTGGGCTAGCTGGGATTTGACATTTGGTTGGTTGCTTGGTGTCAGTCTGTTACCCTGATCATTGACCATGCACAGATCAGTTTTTTTAAGGAAGATCATTAACTGCCACATGGAAGTGCTTGAATAGTAATGACTGTAGAGGCAGGCAGTTGAGATTAATGAAGTTAAAAATAGTAATAAAATTGTTTTACTTGAGGCATTCAGTGATTAGGATACGCATTTTGTGAGAAGTATTCAGACTTCACAGACTCAAGGTAAAATGTCATAGAAAGGAAGCTGGAGAACTGCTCAATAATAACTATGAGGCCTGTAATGATCAAAGGATTTAATATTGTTGTAAGGCAACAGTAAGCAAAACAATTCCATTATAAATGAATATATATGATATAGTTCCATAGCTCTTACTATACTGGAATGAGCAACATTATTTCCATAATATGGATATAAAAACTGGCTTGCCAACTCCTGTCAAAAGGCTGTATATTGAAAATGCGGAGTATGTAATGGTCCTTGGAATTAACTGAGCTAACATGATAGAGTTGGCGTCAATATTCAGGTAGAGACAGAATGGTTGCAAAGTTGACAGTGATTCTCTTTTTCAAAGGGGTAAGTCATAATTATGCTGTGTCCTTCATGTGCTCTGATCTTCTTTCTTGTGGGTCTAAACTGACAATTGTGAAAAGTATATCTATGTAGTAGCATTTCTATATTTTACATGCATACCAATGAGTGTATTAAACACAAATGCTAGGGGGTGTCATAAGGTAAACAGCCTTTTTTCTTAACAGCTTTGACTTTTCAAGTACTTTTAGAAAGCTTTGAGAAAGTATTCCTTGATATATTGATTGATCTCTCAGGCATGCAGTGTTTAATGCAAATGAAGTGTAAAATAACCTGCAGATGTCCATGTTTTAAAATGTATATGCATATAGTAATTGCTATGCCCTTTCGTATGAACTAAGTTTCTGTGTTCATAAATGTGTTCTGTGTATTTTCTGTGGTTCTGTGGGGAGCTGCTGTTACTGCAGAGTTCTGTTTCACAGTCTGAATAGTTGCTTATTCACACTCTCTCCTTTTCACTTTAACCTGTCGCTGAATTAGAAGCTGTGCAAAATATATGCTCTGACCAGCTCTGAGCACTGGTGATTTGAGCTTCAGCTTTTAATGTCCTTGACTCTCACTAATCAATAGCAAACAAAACAACTGCAGCATCAACAACAGTACTGTAAAAGGAAATGCCTGTTGGATATTGTGCTGAAAGATGTAAGGGTAGTGACTCTCTTTGAGAAAGAGGCAATATTTTCTCCTTAAGAGCACTGAGCACAAATGTTTCATTTTCTGCTGCTTGCTTGGAAAATGAACGCATCTTCCAATCTATCATACTGGGAAATAAAATAAAAAATCCAAATCAAACTAAGGAAAAGCAGGTTAAGATGTTAAATGATCCTTGTTAGCAATGTATTTTTGGCCTCTAAAATGCTGAGTAGACAGGTCAGGTTTTACTATCTCTTGGTTCTAACTTACCTCACACTGAGAACAGCTTTATAGTGTTCTGTACTAAAGTACATATAATTCTGTTTGACCCCCTTTCTCATTTTATGAACTTGTAGATCGGTGAAACAAACCATTAAATATATTGAGTGCTGCCTGCAACACTAATATTAATGCCTCCAATTTTATTAAGCCCATTTGGAAATCTCATGCAGGTGGCAGCATCCATAAAATGACAAACTATGTACCCTCATTTGTGGAGCATAAATTTAAAAACATTAGAGGAAAAGCTAGTGATAGCGAAAAAGAAATCTTTCTAAGATATTGCAGTATTTTGAAAAATTGTGAAGAGGCGCAAAAGCTTTAAATTTTGGGTTACTATAAGTAGTCCTGGGGTTAATATGATACTGCATGGTGTGCTGCTTTCCTGTTGTAAACAACTGGAGCATGTAAGAGGGGCAAGACTCATTATCTTGATGTACAACTTCATGGGATAGACTGTTTATAATCTCTTCTGATCTTAGTTTTTCCAATTACTAAGTAAATTTAGTTATTGGAAAATCTGATCTAGTAAGAGAGACTAATGTGAAATTCAGATCCAGAATTTTCTGGGAATCCCTGGCCTCTAACAAGTTTAGAGTGTGTCCAAGTCTGTGTGGTTTTAGGTCTTTGATTTTCATTTGTTTGTCTCCTATCCATGCTTTTATCTTTAGGTAAAAAAAAGTAGTATTTACATATGTCAGTAGAGCTCTTAATTACATGAATGAAAAATACTATCTTAGTACCTCATGAGATAAAAACGATGTTTAGAAATAAAGAAAAGGTTGTATCAAGTGTTTATGTTATTGTGCTCTGAAACACAAGGCAGTATTGAGCCTGGTGCATGCAAACTGCAAAAATCTAAGAAAAAGTATGGATTTCTTCGGACAACTTTATCTTCTGCTGCTGTGTAGGGGTTGCTTTAATGAGGCAAGACATTATTCTTCTTTGTGTGATAAACATTCTCCAGAAACCTATCCAGGAGCCTCTCCTTGTTTTCCGATAAAAATGAGGTGACATTTTGTCCTCATTTTGCCACAGCATTAGCCAGCATTGCTCTTTCAAGCAGTGGCTCAGATCCAAGAAGCAAATAAAACTAGGAATGAATTGTCATTTAATTTTCTACTTGAAACCGGAAACGGACAAATTTGATAAGAATACCTTTAGGTAATGCAACTACAACTTCTCTTTGCTTTCCTGCCTTCCACTCAGCAGTTTGAGCTTTCTCTGTGAAAATCATGGTTCATTTAAAAAGACCAGAGATACATGTTGCATTTTTCCAAACTGGCAAGAGTGAAAATAAATTGATTTTTGTTTCAAAATACTCTGTTTGGGTCAAGGCCCCAGGTAACATTCTGCTTAGGATAAGCCATATGTACTTGGTGAAGAAAGAAAATGTAATGAGACTTAACATCTTAGAAACTTTCAGTTGCTCAGTGCTGTTTTGCTTGGGCTTTCCTTGTATGCTTGGGTTTCCATACATGATCTCCAAATTTATGCAACTTACATGTAGAGACATATCTGAAGAGTGGGATGTGAGTATATGAAACTTAGTTTTGAATTCAGTTAAATCATTGTTACAGGAAATTTGTGTTTACTCTGACAGAGTTTAGGTCAAGTTTGTAATGATGAAGAAAGTTTGGCTGCTGACCTCCAATTTATGTACAATTCGTGGGAATATATTGTTTCAAATCCTGTTGGAGTAAAAAGCATTTCAAACAACTAGAATTTATCATCTTGCTTTGTGAAAAAAGTGCAGAAGACAATGATGTCATAACATTTTCCTTCCTGAATGACTTAGGTGAAGGCTTGTAGGGAACAAGGTGTGTAAGGAAGAAGGCTTGTAGGGGACAAGCCTTTTCCCTCTGTACTCTGCACTGGTTAGGCTGTGCCTTGAATGCTGTGTCCAGTTTTGGGGCCTTTTCTACAAGAAAGACATTGAGGTGCTGGACCATGTCCAAAGAAGGACAACAAAGCTGATGAAGGGTCTAGACAATGAGTCCTGTAAGGAGCGGCTGAGGGAACTGGGGTTGTTTAGCCTGGAGAGGAGGAGGCTCAGGGGGACCTTATTGCTCCCTACAGCTGCCTGAAAGGAGGTTGTAGTCAGGTGGGGGTCCCAGATAACAAGCAACAGGACAAGAGGAAACAGCCTTAAGTTATGCCAAGGGACGTTTAGATAGGTTATTAGGAAAAATTTCGCCACTAAAAGGGTTGCCAAGCGTTGGAACAGGCTGCCCAGGGGGTGCTGGAATCACCATCCCTGAAGGTGTTCAAAATCACGTAGCTGTGGCGCTTAGCGACATGGTTTAGTGGTGGGCTTGGCAGTCTTTGGTTAAACAGTTGGACTTGATGATCTTAAAGGTCTTTTCCAGCCTAAACAATTCTATGATTGTATAACATAGACAGTGAGAAGGGGCGTGGTCGAGGTCATTGTTGAGCCCATGGATGTGTGACTATCCCCATAACAGCGATATTCCCAAATATGGCAATGCACTAGATGTTAATGATGCCTTTAATTGCTCGGTTCTGCACTGGTTAAAGGAGGAAAAATATTAGCTTCTTCATGTATAAAAATGATCGTGTTTATGAAAGGCTCTTCTTTCAGAATGAGTTCAGTGTATAAACATATGGGGGTTTACCATCATACTTTTATTTTTATGCTTTCTTCTCTAATAAATAGAAGAGCTAAAACCAATTGGTCATAAAGGCATTTTGTCCAGCTCCCAATGGGAGTAAACTCTTAGGAAGCTACAGATCATCCAGTATCTGAGATACATGTACACTCATGAGATAATCAGCTGTGGTACTTCCAGAAAGCCAATTGTAGGATTTAAAAAAATCCTCACTGTTGGCTCAGCTAGATACATATTAATAACATAATTCAAATTATACTTTCTGTAGCACATTCGTTTTGGGGAGAGAAGTTGTACTTAACTTTGATATGCCCAAAATAGTGTATTGCAAAATCATTATAATGTTTTGTTTAAGACTAATAATGAATACAGTGCTCACTTCAAAACTGTCTGAATGAAGAGCTGATATTGCAACTAAAATATCAGCAGGTAACTTTTTAAACTAAGTATTATTTTCTTTATTGTCTTGGACACATTTGCATCTGAGAGAGACAGATACATAATGTTCCCTTAAAGGATGAATGAAGTTGTGTCATTCCTTGTACAGGGAAGATGGATAGTTTTTTGTTTTGAGTTTTTAGTTTTATTCTTTAGTGTATTTTCCTCTGCAAGTCTGAGTGGCAGCTTACATAACAGTAGTGTTTTTTTAAAAACTAACGTTAAACTCAGAATCCAGTGCTCCGGCAGCAACTCAAGGCAAAATCAGGCTTTGCCTCAACCTGCCTAATTCCCCCTATTGAACTCTGAGAAGCCAGCTGAAAGGTTGGCAGTTAGGACATGAGAAATCATCTTCTAAATACCCACTGCCCATAATATTTTACCTCTTATCTCAATGACTCCAAATAGTCAGAGGTCTAGTATACCAATTAAATCCAGATTGCCTGCTGCTTAATGGGTTTGCAGTTTTTCTACTTTTCCTGGAACCATTTTTAAAGCACTTCTGTTCAATTTCTGCATCTTTCTGTCCTTTTTCCTTGCTCCGTTTCACCTGTGTCCTGTCAGAGCCTTTCTATTCCCACCCCTGCCCCCCACCCCCCACAATGATTCTGTATTTCTGTATCCGTTTCTTTTCTACATACATTGCCTCATTGCTTTTCATGTTTCAGTGAATAAAGTCAATAGACTTTTTTTTTTTTTTTGAGTCCCTTCTAGTAACTATTTTTTTCTTTAAAAGATGTGTTTATTGTGATTAATTCTTGTACCTTCAATGGGACTTTCAGGACTCCCTTGTGGACTTCTTGACTCCTGTAGACTACTCAGGTCCTAGATCTGAGGCTTCTTCCATACTGGTTGTTTTAGCCATCACTGTTGACTACTACAGTTACTAATATGCATGCAGATACAACTAAGAATATAAGCAGATCTATTGCCTACCTGCTGTATACTATATAGTAGTTCATCAGTTAACAACTTCTCAAATGAAAGTTCAGAGGTGACTTTAAACACATCAATGTGATTTCACTGTGATTGCAGCAGACCAGGTGAGGAAAAAACTAAAAGGCCAGAAATCTTTCACTTGCAGTGATTTACTTTGGTGTTTAAGGTGTGGTGTAGATGTGTGGGTTTATGTAAATACATATATCTGTCCTCTGACTTAGTCTCCAGGAGTGTATACAATTTCACAGATTTAAGAAAACAAAATTCCACAGAGGAGATCTGAATGGTCTGGGAAATCTGAAAGGAGGGTAGCAACCATGCAGTAGCTTTCAATTCTAGACTATCGAAACCCTGATGATACTTACATTTTTCTGTCTAAATCCTTCAGAAAATTACTTGGGAGATAATGAGTAACTACAGTGACTCAGTAAAAATACTGCAGAAAGGGCTGGAAAAGCCTGCCCATTTTGTACCACATGCAGAAACAGATCCTCAGTCTTCCTCAAACTCTGTTACATGGAGTTTGCAACATGCACATACAGTCATGAAGGTCAATATATTTTACAGCTGTGCATTTTTCTTGACATTACAGTAGGCTTTTAGGGCTGTGTTGTTAATCTACTGCATGGTGAACTGAATTTGCAATGATACAGTTTTGGATTTTAATTGTGAATTTCATGGCATGGCAAAAGTATATTAATTCACTTTAAGATATTTTATGTATGTGAGAAGAGGTGGTAGAAGTAGCAAGGACCCGAATGATGTAAGCTTCAACAAGATTCAGCACAGATTCCAACACTAATGTCATGTTCCTTACAAGTTCTTAAGATACTCATCACTACATGTGGATATGACCGTAAGAAATGCATCTTCTTAATGTCAGTCTATCATAGAGCCTTCCTCTCAAGGTAGAACAGTCCCTGTGCAGAAACCTAGCTGTTCTGGAATGACTCTCACTTCAACTGATACTGTATTTTTGTCTGTCAATAAGCTAGGTCCCTTTGGTTTTTCTTGATGCCTTACACTAAACCTTATCAATTGTTTCAGGGAAAAGGAATTTTGCCACGCCCTGTTGGAAAAGTGCAGTGGCTCCAAGCTAGCATGTTCAGCTTCTAAATGTGCCATTACCTACTTTCAGAGTAGAAGTACTAAGAATGCCTCAAGGTTAGAACAAGCAAGAAAATGCAATGTAAATGAATTAGTCATTGTTACTTAATTACTAACAGTCAAATTCAGCTTCTCTTGAAACTGATAGTGTAAGTCTCATTCATTTAAGGCAAATCAAGATTTGGCTATGAATTGTTTAAAGTGTTACAGAACATGGGTAAGCTTTCACTCTTTATAAACATTAAGAACTTACTAAAGCAAGGTTAAAAAAAAGGCAAACAAAACCAAATAAACAAAAGCTACTGATGAAGTTACATTTTCAGGATAATGGTACAACTCACATTTTTTTTCCAAATGTCATTAGAACAAGTAATGGTGACTGCCAACAGTGATGTACATAGTAACTCAACTGCATCAGATAACAACAGACTGGGTAAGACAATACTGTTCTAGGAAGTGTTTATGCTGTAGAGTCAGACAGTTGGATTTCACACAGGGCCAAACATAGCCTTCTTTAAAGCTCATAGCCCTAGATAGTCAGGTGGTGTTTGGGAGATTGGTTTCTCCTTCATGTCAGGACAGAACATGACCCAGAGATTTTTACTTGTGTTTCAATGTGCCATCATATTTAGTTGTTGATTTTTAAGTTCCTGATGATACTTAGAAACAAGAAATTTTAAGACAGTTAACTAACACTTCCCCCAGCACCACTTTGTTCTTCCATTACAAAGTCATTTAATGACATTAAGGGCAGGAGCCTGTTTGGAACAGGCAGCAAGGGTGATGTGCACACAGCTAAGGCATGAAACAAAGGTTACTAAGGAACCTGCTGTTGTACTTAACAGTAACTTTGTGGTATAGTGGGGTTCCCTTCTCTTAGCTGGTGGACCAGACCAAAGACAGATGACTTGATTCTGCACCCAGGCTTGTTCACCATAGGCCTTTGTGCAAGGCAGGACACCTGACTGAGGATTTCCTGCCCATGCATAGTACAGTCCCTCGTTGGAGATTCCTAGATTTATTGCATTACAGCTCAATAGGAATATTTTGATATGTTAAAGACAAATGAGTAACATGCCTTACACATTTTTAGTTAACAAATAAAATCGTTGGCTACAAGATAGAGCTAATGTTGTCATTTTCATAAATTCATGTACAGTTTTTATTTAACATTTTATGTATGTTTTAAATACATCTTATGTTTATGTGTTTGATTGTCAAAATTCGTTTGTGTTTGGACTTTTGTATTAATTTTTCTTTGACCTTTTTTTTTTTAAACATGATTTCTCACATTTTATTTTGTTTCTTTTAGGTTTTGTTTTATTTCATAAGATCCCACTGGATGGGTAAATGAAATAAGGAAAAGATGAGAGAGGGGCTGTTGAGCTTGTGGAAGCTGTGTGCTGCACACTAGGGAGTGGACAGTGTTCTTGCCCAGTGAAGTGCCACCTCCCTTGGACTTCTCTTTTAGGCATTGGTTGTGTTTGGAGAACTGTAGAAGTACATTCAAATCAGTAGCTGTTTTTGCAAGAGCAGGGTGAAGCCAAGCCCTGAGGCAGCTATAAAACTCAAGAATAAGCTATCACACTCCTTCCTATTGCCTTGTCCTCACTGTGTCTTCCAAAATGACATTGAGAAGAAATGATGATATATTGTTTCTCTGTCAGTTTTCCCCTGTTTGAGCTTAACTGGAAAGATGTTGTTTTTATAAATAATATTTATCAAAGGTGAACTGCAAAGTTGCTTTTATTTTATTGTATTAGTGGCTCTGCAAAACATCTGCAAATGCTTAATTTAAATGTGTGTGTAAACTCATTGATTTCAGTGGGAATGTTCACATCCTTAAAGTTAAGGTTTTGTGTATTTTCAGGATGCGGCCTTAAATCCTAAAGCAGTAAATTGCAGAGCTGGCCCTGCAAATCTTATGTATGTGGTTCCACTGACTTTACCAAGAAGATGGAGAATATGAGCTGTGTGCAGAAAGGTGGCAATACTGTTTGTTAGTGCATACGGGTATTGAACCAGTGCCATTGCTTACACATTTCAGTTAGGTCATGCTTATTCAGTATAGTCCATAAGTTTGGGTAAGTGTGCACATCTTTAGTAGGCTGGAATGCTGATTCTGAGCCAAGAGCAAGAATAACAACACTGTACGGTTGGTCTTCAGACTATGCTTACAGGCCTATTTAACTGTTCATATTTAACTGGGAAGTATACTTCAGAGTATGCTTCGGTGTATTTCAGAGGAGAGCTTACTCTCTTATGAGAAGAGTTTACTATAACAAGTAAAGCTAAGTAAAGGCACAAGCATTTTGCAAGAGCAGAGACTGCATTTAGATACAGTGCTAGACAATCTTCATGCTATTTACTTATCAAATCCCGAGTTTATACTTCAGTCTTTTCAGTTAAGGGAATCATTGTAAGAAAGGTGAAGTTTCTGGGTTTTTAACCGAAGACTTAGCTACAAAGACTAGCAGCTAAAGACTAAGATAGAAGCTTACATTTCTATGCATTTTGATTAAATTTCTGAGCTATGGATTGGTTTTAATTTCTTACAATTATGTTTAGTGAAAAAGAAGACATGGTATTTTGTTATCTCTCCTGTATTTTCTTTTCATTGTTCTTGCTTTTTAATTGCAGCCATTTTCACTCCTCCATTGAAACCCTTTTCTTTTGCTGCAGTCTTTTACAGCATACACCATCCATCTCTTTCTACAATACTGTCTTGGCTTTTGTTTTACCTCTATATACTTACCGGCTTTTTGCCTTTTAAGACTCTTAGTTCTTTGACTTTTTTCTTGTGTTCTCTTCAGTCTCTCACATAAAAGTTCTTTATTTCTGCTGTGCTCAAGTTTTGGAAATATCCTTATTAGTCAAGAAATATGTCCACATTTGCATTCTTCTAGGTTTATGTAGTGAGGTATTTCCTTGCTCTTGCCACTGGCTAGGGAAGGGGAGTTGCAGTTGCTGAAGTGCTTTTTTCCCTTCTCTAAAATCTGTCCCAAAGATGTGTTCTTCTCCCCACATTAAAGAGGACAGAGCTGGAAGTCTACTGATGACCTAGGAATCGTGGTGTCTTTATCACCCTGCACATACTGTGATGATTTGGGGAGGGATGGCAGCAATTAAGGATATCCATCATGGTTCCTGTTTGAAGTTAGATGTCAACAAGTGCTCCGATGTTCCTTAGAAACAATATTAGGAATGTTTGCCTTTTTTCTTCCCTAAGTCTGTGTGGACATAGTCTTATTTTAGAGAGATACTAACTTTCTCTTCTGCTTCCCAATTCTCTTTTAACTTCTTCTAAGTTATTTTCATCTAAGCAAGACTTCTTGCTTAGTCATGCGTGTCTTCTCCTATTGAAATAATATCTGATGCCATTGAGCTGATTCTAAATCAATGGAGAACCATTTAGGTCAGCAATATTTGAACTAAAGTCAGTGGAATTACATCTAATGTAAGTTGGATCATGAGCAGAGCTTGACCCAGTAGCCCACATTCCAGTCTTAAGTTTTGCTGGGGCAAAGTCAGTATATTTCAGTTATGTATTCACAATTTATTGCCAAATAAATGAAGTGAGAATCTGAACCCTTTTCTTTTGGCAGGGAAAACGCAAACTTGCAGAGCTGGAAATTGGCAGTTGATTTTTGAAATATTTAATTTTAAAAGGTAGTTCTTTCTGATCTGTAATATTTATATGCATAAAAGTGCACAGTTATTGATTGGGGATTTT
>JAVJGI010000057.1:43738905-43750786 GCA_035590275.1 Ibycter americanus
TTTGCCCAGTTGCTGTAAGAGAAGGGATTTGACCCTTGTGCTAAAGCTATATTAGTATAAAAGGACTTTATTTTCTCAAGAAAATGTGTATTTATTGGCCTGCTTTTTGGAGCCATTAGTTTGCGTTCAGAAAGTTTAGAGACATAAAGGTAATGTGTAGAAAAAATTGAATGTGGTTTTAAATGGATTTGCACTCCAGTGCCTCTGCACACAGCTCTCATGCACCTGAAAAATGTGTTGTGACTTCACATAAGTATCTTGTGTGCCATCTGAGGGACCCTTTCCTACAGTTTGTTAGGCTCTGCACTTCATTAGAGAAATCTTCTCCAAAAACTCTTAATGCTGGCAGCTTTCCTAGTAGAATCAATCTTCTGAGGATCTGGGTGACCAGTAATGACAAAAGCAGCCTTGGTATTAGTATTTCACTTGATAAATTGCAGAGATCTAGGCTTCACTTATGTTTGTGAACGGTGACTTTCCAGTGAAGTGCAAGGTATTTGAAAAATTACCTCTAATGTTTCAGGCTAGGGGGTGAAGTACTTTTTCAAACTATGAGAACATTTCCCTAAGCACCATTAAACCAACTGGGAAGAAAGGAAAGCAGAACAGGGGTTGGAGTATACCTGAGGCTCTAAAGGTAGGGTTGAATAGCCACATGACAAATTATTTTTTTATTCCTGTGATCCATGCCATGCCATGATAGAGTGCTTTTGTTAATGACACAGTGAGCCACAACAGAGTAAGAGTTTTTGTTCTTTGATGCAGCCTTTTGTTGGCTGCTGTGTCTGGGACTGTTCTAGTTCTCATCTTGTTCCTTAATTGTGTGTGTGCTGTAGTGGATCCTGCCCATTTTCTCTCACGTCCTCAATGATGAGTCTACAGGACCTGCTGCTGGTCTCCTTCTCTCTCTCTCTACATCCCTCATCTCCCCGGCAGACACAGATGTCGCCTATGTGTTGGGTTACTCAGCTCTGTCTTGCCTCTTCACTGTTCCTTCTCTCCAACCTATAACTCAGTCCGGTGCTCCAACATTTTGCAATGGGGTGACTGAACTTGGAGTAAACACAGCTTCTTGTCATCTTCAAGGCCCTCTCTGCTGCCCCCTTCTTTGGGGGGACAGTTGTCCCACCTGTTGCTGCTGCCCATAGGCTAAATGCAGGTGCCATCTGAGGATGCTGTTCCAGGATAGGCGCTTACAGAGGTTGAATTTTGTCGTTTGTTTCTAGCATTGTCTTTTGATTGTTGCAGTTAGAAGATGTGAATAGTGCCCCCAAACCCCTGCTTAACATGGGAGGGTGAAGTGAAATGTAACATGTGTGATCTCTGCTGGCTTTTCAGTGGAGAGATTAGGCAAAATGTTATTGCTGCTAAATGTTGATTCTGGTTTTCTTTGAGTGCTGGATGGATGTAAACTGGAAGATATAATGTAGAATTTAAATGGCAGGGTTAAATGGCAAGAGTTCAGATGTCACCTGTGCTGGTCTTGCTGTTAGATCAAAGGCCCCTGCAGGTCACAGAAGTGAGACACTGTACTAAGCAGATTTTTTTTTTACCCGTTTACAAGGTTTTATCTCCATGGCATTTTCACTAAAAATATAAAGCACAGAGTGAAAACAAAACTAAACCTCACTGAATTACTTATCAAAATAAACCTCTTTCTTGGAAGGAGACTGAACTCGAGTATGGATGCAGGAGCCAGTGGGATGTTCCCCTGGGCTGCACGAGCCCCTCTGCAGTGACCCCAGACTTTGCATTGGGTGGGATGTGTCTTTTCCACTACTCTTCTCAGCATCCGCTCCGTACTTTTTGTGGCTGTTCAGTTTGTCCTCTGGACTTTGGTTCTCAACCATGTTGTCTTTCAGAAATTACCAGCTTCCCACGTCAGGATGAGCCCATCTCCTCTGTGTCTTTTGTCTTGCTATAATGCCACCTTAAAGGGAGAGCAGGCATTCCCTGGATTTATGGCAATTATTGCTGTGTGATCCAAGTGGGGCATAAGGTAAAAAAGTTAATGCGTGTGTTTCATAGCTTATTTCTGAGAATGACAGAAGGGGTTCAACAAATTTGGAGATCTTTCCCAGTGACAGACTATGCTGAACCCTGATGCATTTAGTCTAGGTGACCTACCAGTACAAAAATTTGCTTCACATTCCGACTCCTAATGGAAAAAAACCACTCTTCTCCATCTGCACCCAGACATAAAATTCCTGAGGTAAGGTCAACAAGGTACATTAGGAGAGCTGTTGACTATGGGGATGGAGGACAAACTGGTCCAAAACAAACAAAAGAAAAGAATTGTCTGAGGGAAGAGAGCCATGTGCTGAATTACAGGAAAATCTTTGTTTCTAACTCTAGGTCCTTCTTCAGTTATCAGCAATGATGATGATTCAGCCAGTCCCCTCCACCACATCTCAAATGGCAGTAACACTCCATCTTCTTCTGAGGGCGGTCCTGATGCAGTCATCATTGGGATGACAAAGATTCCCGTCATCGAAAATCCCCAGTATTTTGGAATTACCAACAGTCAGCTCAAGCCGGACACCTGTAAGTACAAATAACTGTATGTGTTTCAGTCATTCTTTTTACCTGAGCAAGTGCTGGGGCTCCTTAACAGACCTAGCAGAACAAAATGCTCTAAATTCCTGGGCATGGAAGGGTGGAGTTAAAATGTATGCAGTTTGTTAAAGGTATGTGGGATGAACCGCTTTACATCTGTCAAAGCCAAATCCAGCCCTTTTGATGAGTCAGTGAAGTCAGCAGTGTTACGCTCAAAGCCCAATCCATATTCCATCAGTCACCAGTAGCCTTTCCATTGATTTCAGTGGTCTTTGGCCAGTCCTGTGCACTGAATATATCCTTAGGAGAAAACAAATCCTGGGTCACAAGCAGAAGTCAGTATTGTTACATAGGCACTGCTTTTAAATTGGTTGTTTTGGCAATGAACATAACCTAACTTTGAAATCTGAGTGTTTGTGAAGTTTTAAGAATCATAAAAGTTAAAACTTCAGTTCTTTTAATTTCATTGTATAACTCAACCTCTACAACTGGAAAAGATGTTGAATATTTAAAAGAAGAGCAAAAGGTTACATGATGAACAATCAGTGTTACATACAAATTTTTTCATGTTCAGTTAGAAGCAGGTGAAATATGAAAAAAATTTGAACAGTTAAACATGATGAACTATGAACAGTAAAAAAAGAGTATCTGTAACTTCAGATGCTCCTCTTTAAACCTAGGAACAGTTTTAGAACTGGACATATGACATGTTGAATTTTGAGCCAGTGATTAGCACTGCAGCAGATAAATGTAAAAAATACCTAAAGGATATTGTGATTAATAGTAACTGCACTGCTTACTATTTTTCATCAGTACATTAAGGTCTTTAAGTGTTTCAGAGCCTCTTTTTTTCCGTTTTTATTTCTGTGTGAATGTACATACGTTTCTGAAGTGTCACTGGATGTCTGAACTGTTTATCTGGGAAGTCACTCCAGAGATTCCCAGTGCAGCTGGTGAGCATTGGGCTTGCAGCTAAGGGAGACTACATCCTGTCTGTGTCCTATCGTGAATATCACTTCATATCACAAACTGTAGTCTAGAGGCTTACTGCCAACATCAGAAACCTTTGCCTCCAACTTTGCAAAGCTTAAATGCCATAATAGGAATTTTTCCTGACCTGCACATGAGGGTATGCGTGCATATGTGTATGCGTGACTTCCAAGTTTGCAAAGACTGATGCTGGACTACCTATGTATCTTGTGAATATTAATGCTTATCTACATCTACACTGTTGCACGAAGCACAATCCACAGAAGGATGTTCCTGCAGCGCCACAGGAGGTCTTTTTCTGCCTTTTTATCGTACATCCCTGATGTTTGCTCTTACCATAGCTTTTTTGTGTGGCATTAATTTGTGATTAGAAATGCCCCATTGTCTCTTCTACCGGAGATGTGTAAATAATGTGGCCTAGCATATGCAGTGGGATGCATAAGGTAATCACTGAATTGCTGATACCTGAGCAGCACAAGGAAAACGTTATACAGATGCATTCTGATCCGAACATTTATTCCTGTGAATAATAGAGGCTGCTAGGGAATCAGAAATGGGCAACATGCCCACTAGAGCTCTCTAATGTTAAATAAAAGGCCATGCTTTTAAATACAAGGCTACTGTACCTCCATTCCCAGCTGCATTAGACAACATTATAATTGTTTAAGTAAACATCAGTGACTACAGAGTATTTAACTTTTAGCATTAATGTTGAAACAACATGCATGCTGTTCAGGGGAAAAAAACAAATTGTACCAAAACACAGAATTCTCTCACATTTAGTAAGCTGCACATTAAGTACAGACACATTAAATCATGGCTGACTAGTTCTGAGTAGGTCCTGATCCTAAAAATACATAAGTCTGTGTTTGGTTTTGTGTGCTGCAATGAAACCCACATGGTGTCAGGGAAATTAATCACAGTACATGAGGTTCAGTTTGTGCATAAATGCTTGCAGGGTGCAGCTCAAGACTTTACTATGGTGCTCTGGGGAGGTTTGTGGGCTGATGCTCTGTATTCTGCCACATTGCCATGGTGGTCCCGGTGGTTTTATTAGTTTAGCAAAGAGAATCAGGTAAACTGTGTCAGTGTATAAACCAAGGCAGATTTCTCCTACCACACTAACCATCTGTCCAATAAAGAGTGCAATTAAAATTGTCTCAGACAAAAATGGTCTTCCCAGAAATAATTTCACATACACTCTCTTTCCATTTCTCTCACTCACTTATTATTACAGAGCTGCACTTGTCCTGTCTTAACCTGACAACTTCCTCCTGATGTGTATATCTGGTATTTATAAACCTCTAAGCTAAGTAGCTCTCACTTTTTTCCTGTTTACAATAATGCCAGCTCCAAATGTCATCTGATTTCTCATGTCCAGCAAAATAATTAACATTTATGTTTATTTCCTATCTGGTCTAAATTTCACTGTCTGCTAGCATAAAACACAGCAACACTGACAGTCATGCTGGAAAAGATTCTTATGTATTTAAGCATATGTTGGTATGTGGACGGAGGTGAGACTTTGAGCTAGGTGAAACTGTACACAGATTGTATTGCAGTTTTCACAGAAGTTGAAGGAGTGTGTCTGCTGTGACTAGCAAGTGGGGTTTCTTGTTATCTACTTAAGCCATTTTTTGACTTATCTGCAGATAACCATTTCTGAATACAGTGTATCAAGCTCCATTGCAAAGCATTAGAAGTGTATCTGTTTAAAAAAAATAAATCTAAAAGTTGTCTGCGATCAGTTTAGTCTGAAATTCCATCACTGTGTCAGTAAATCGGTACTTTCACTACTGAATAACTAAATCTTGAAAAGTGATGGCTTCTAAAGCGTCAGTCTCAGGCTAAAAGTTAAATCACTTTCCTCCCTTGAGAGACAGCTTTCAAGGTGGGAAGAGCAAACTGGTGAAGACCAAAGACCCGTCGACTTAAGTGGTCAGGTTCCAGTCGTCACTCAGAAAAACTGAATTTCTGTCCCAAGTTTCAGCACAAATGCTCATCTGTACCTTTAATTGACATAATGGTAGAAAATTACTTTTCATCTTCCAACTGGGATTTCCCACTCCAGCTGCTCATCATCATAACTACCCATTTTCCTTGCCAGCAAACCCACGGATGCTTCTTCAGCACTTGTCTGTCTGACACCTTGTCCCAGCACTCCTGGCTTTTCCTTTCCCTGCCATGTACCTTTAGTTTCTCCTGGCTGGTGGACTCATCTGCCGCTCCAATATCTTGAATATTTCCACCTTGAAAGTTTGCAGTCTGTGTTGCACAGACATGTTTCAGACATATACCAGACTTCTTGGTTCCTTTTTGTGTGAAATCAAAAGGTATTTCCTCTTTGGCAGTATTTGGCTAACAGTGACAATTGTGATTTCAGATGTGTGAGAGAGAGTCCACAGCCTGGACGTGGTGAAATGCTGTTTGCACTTAAGTCATTATAAATCAGGTTGTGCTCTGTTAGCATCAGCCTGCAAACCTCTTTCCTGGGAATTACCAACAGTGTTCAGCTGTTGTTGAAAATCAGGCCATAACTTTGTAGTGAAGTAACATCATCAGGTGCAGAAACCTTGCTTGGATGCCACCCCTTGCAAAGATTTTTGTCCCCTGAAATCAAGTGGACAATGTGGTATCTTTGGACGTAGATGCTAACTATTGCTATGTGATCAGCTTCACTAATCTTACAAGATGTCACAGCCCCTAAGCTATTTGGTTTTTTTATTAATATCATGATATTTCAAAAATTCGTCTTCTACGTCTCTACACAGAAATTGTAGTTTGTAAAGTTGTCGACCCAACCTACCAGACCTATTGAAACAGGACAGAAGAAACAAAGCCAGGCTCCCCATGAACAGCTATGGACTTTCTTAGCTTACAGCCCAGTGCTTGGAATATATCAGGCCATTACTATTACATTTCAATGATTGATGGTGGAAACGCAGTCAGTAAATAACATTGCTGCATTGGTAGTAATGTGAAGAGCAAAACCTGAGGAGAGGGTGTGCCTGAAATGTCAGTGGAAGTGCCCAGGTTGAGACTTTTAGGGGAGAACTTTGGTAAGAAACTGCTTGCAGGTGGTTTTGGGATTTTGAGAATCAAATTGTTCTCTGAGTGTCACCCCAGTAACCCCTACTCCCCCCACGAAGTCACTGCGGTTTTTTGGGTGCAACTGAAAGGAAGGCTGGAGCTTTGCCCTTTCATGGGGTGATTTGCAAGCTCCAGGTTTCACATTCCTCAGGGTGGATAAATAGTAGCTGCACTGACATCAGTTTGCACTGCTCAGCTAATCCATACTTGCAACTCACTCAATTTCATTCCTAAAGATATTGTCAATGATGGAAAATAGCATACTGGGTAGGCTTGTTAATTAGTCAGCGGGTGGTTTAAAGGCAAGATATTTTCAGTGGTTGGCCATATACATAGCCATTGTCTTTCAGATGATGTGGTGTGGATTGTGGCTTTCATATGAGAAAATTGGGCATATTCATGAGATAGTCTTAATATTTAATCTACATTTCTGCAGTTTGGGATTGTGTTCCTTCAAGTAAAGGAAGTGTCTTCATGAGTGTGAATGTGCAGTTTAGATAATAATTATAGTACTTCCAGTTGGCCTCTCTTAAGGAAAGTCTGCAGCTGATTACAGGTTGGTAGAATTAATTTTTGTAAATTAATTTTGATTTATTTTGCTCATCTGAAAATATGAATTTACAGTCTATAGCTACAGTTCCACTGTGAAATTGCTAATTGCATGGGTGATGCTAATTTTAAAGGCAGAAGTTTTGAGAGCATTCCTCTTTTATTTTGAACACTGAACTTTTCAAGTTATGCTTAGGGATTTTCATTTACGTGTTAGAGATTGTTACACCATTTAGTTAAATGCAATGGCAGTCTTCTCCTGACTTTCCTTGTTCTTTAACTATAGATTTCTTTTTAATGCATACATAGCCAGACTTTGGCTGTGTCCATTAGGCAGGAAAATTGTAGAAATACTCTGCTTTAGTCCACCACCTTCTTGAATTACTTTTAAGCGAGAAAAGAAATAAGGGTGTTATTCTTACCATTTTATTATGACTCCCACAGTACTGGACTTTTCTCTTTAAAGTCATAGGTCTTGGAGTCTGGTGATCGTGGCAGATTTCATTTTAGAATGAAAAAAATGTGAAGAAAGGCTTGTCAATATGAGCCAGACCCCAGAAGGCTGAGGAAACAGAAAAAAAACAGGACTGAATCTAATTCTATTCTGTGTATTACATTGTGATTCTTTTTAAACTCAGTTTCATGATTTGGGAGCATTTGAGCATAGCAGGAGCAGAGCTGGCCCCGCTCTGCCAACCCCGGGGCGATGGCCCTGGCACGGCTGCCACAGAGAGCAGAGGGGGACAGCCAGATACCATGACCTGCTAAGTTGCATTTCCTCTCCCAGACCATTTGTGGGAAGGTGCAGCTACTTGTAGATCAGGACCCAGTTGTTTCCATGGCCCTGACCACTACCCTGACTGACCCCTCACACTCCGCAAGGCGGACTGGTTTCTCTTTGTTTTGGAGTAGGCTGACAGCCTTCTCCCCAGCCCTTGTATCACTAGCGACAGGTCATTTGGTATGACAAAAGAAGTAGTTGTCCATATTTTGAAGGTAGGTTCAAGAGAAGGAGGGGCTGTGGTCACCCAGTTTGTATTTCTCAGGCATCCTTGCCCCACGAGTCCCACAACAGAGCCTGGCCCCAGCACAAATGTTTCCTTACTGGGTACGTGGGTTCTCATTGCAAAGCTGGGACATGAGAGTCTGATGATACGAAAGCTGCAGACACAAAGGAAAATTCACCAAGAGAGCCTCTGCACTGCAGGGATCTGCCAGGCCTCTGACCCAGAGCAGCAGATTTGTTCTTTTCTGTGTGCCGCTCATTCTGCACACACTGTGTCCAGTAGAAAATAGCAATGCACAGGCTGCCTGCAGCACACAATCTCCATTTGATTTTATTTCCCATGTCACAAGTTATGGCATGTTCCAGGTTGTATCTGTCATCCTACACTTTCCTACAGTTTTGAGGAACAGGGGTAATTTTTGACACACATTACATGGTAAAAAATAGGCTGAGTTGGTCCCTGTGCGTAGAAGAAAAGTCTCTTAAAAGAAACACTCTGTCAGCATTTCCATGTCTTTTGAAAGGCTTTTATATCTGAGTGACCACAAAAGAAAGGCTGTTGTAGTGGTTTCTTAGCCAGCTAAACCTTAAGCCTGGGGATTTTCCATCAACTCCCAAAGTCTGCAGAGCTGAAAATTTGTAAGCAGCTCATTTCCTTACAAAAGACACCATGACCTCAACAGCCAGAATGCAGAGGAGCAAATCTGATCAATCTTAGTAAAATCCAGACTGGGAGGAAAAACCTCGCTGTCCAGTCTCAGCTTGCCAGTCTTGACATTTGTTGGTAGTCAGGATTCAGAGGCTGGGAGGCTTAACAGAGCACTCACTTCAGGATCTTCAGATGCTGAAAACAAAAAACCTTTAGATGCTGAAAGCCAAATATGAATGAGGTTGAGATTACGAGGGGGGATATAGATATTGTATTTGCTAATTGTCCTGATCCCATTGTGTGCTTTACTCTGGAGATACTTTATTGGCTAGGTAAATATATGAATGATATTGGCTGAATAAAGATATATGTAGGTATGTTTGATTACATGTTTTAATCCCTGATTGCAATCATGATTTAAAATGTGTGTCTTTGCAGTTCTTCATCAAGTCATACATACATCAGAAATGTCAGCCACATACATTGGTGGTGTATTTCATTAGTTGCATTTGACTTTTTTTAACTGGATGAGAGATTTGGCTCCCAGACCATAGCATACTGAGTCTCAGAGACTTTTCCCAATAATATGGTCACATATTTTCTTTGCCCAACAAATAAAATGTGACAGGGAATAAATAAATTCATGAGAAATTAGATTTTTTAACTCCTGCTGCTCATTCTGAGACTCAGCAGACCTGCATTTTTTTGTTTTCTGACCAGATGGAAGAAATTCTCCCAAAGGCAGAAGCCTTCAACTTAAAAAGCGTGGGTTTCTACCTCCTTAAAAATTCCAAATTGGAAAAAAAGGAGTATTTCCACATTTAGTGTAAAGGTGAATCTATAGAGTCACTTTTTCCCCAAGAAGTGACTTATGTTGCAGTCTTGATATGTTCGTGAAGTCCATTTACATCTAATAAAAAAGGCAAGAAATCATGCTTTCAGCAAAATATTTGCATTTCATCACACAAAATGTTGTTCTGTGATGTAAATTGTTTGGTAAACTACTTGCTCTGGGAGTCTAAATGCTGGAAATGCAACTGCAAGAAAGAACAGCTTGGACTCTGATCTTTCATTTATTAATAGCATGTGTATTTTATCACCTGGAAATACAGCACATGAAACATACTTCTGGCTAAATAGTGGGTGTTATAAGGAGACCAGAGCAATGAAGATCCATAGTATGCATTTCAACTGCAGAGACAGAGGATGAAGCAAGACAGCATGAAACATGCACTCTCAGGAAGGTGTCCACTGTCAAAATTCAGGTAGAGCGTGCACCTTATTGTGTAAATCTGTCAGGTAAACTTCAAATAAGCACACTATTCTTCAGCAGAGTACTGAAATGCACTGTCAATATCAAGTTCAACAGTGGGCTTGATGTGAAGAGCACACTTAAGAACGTTAAGAAAGGTGAAGTGAAATTAAACACATGCACAAGCATTCTCTGCAATTAGGGTATTAGGCAAGATGAAAAAATCCAACATGGTGCTTTTTAGTAGATATATTCCCAGTGGCATCGCTACATTGAGTTTATCATTTGACAATACATCTATATCAAAATCACATACACTATTTTGGCACCTAAATATGCAGCTAAATCAGTAATACATAAATGACAAATAACAACATTTATATTGTAATGATTAATTATGCCTTTCAAACTCTGTGCTGCATACTAAGTTCTATGGATGTTGATTTTATCTACAGAAACCTCTATATGAAGTAGAAGTGTAACAGGAAAATAATGTGACAGTGGTTAAATGGGTAGTACTTACATTTAAGCTAAATGGGGAAAAAAAAATGAAAGTACATGAAAATCAGAAGGCAATCAAATAACTTTGTAGCCAAAAATATTTTGTAAACCCTACTTCTAATTTTCTTGAGTTCATCTCCAAGCAAGTGCATCGTTACTAAGAAACATGAGCGTGTAAAATGCAGCTCTCCCTGAGCACAAACTCACCCAAAGATTAATTTGGGGAGAAAACAATCAGGAATGCAGTTGTCCACGATAAGCATTGGTTAAGACAGGGTAGTATTTATCACAGTTGCAGTGTGAGCCATGTTGGTTTTCAGCTGTGTATAACATCTTCACACCTCTCGCTGGCAGCTGTCTCTGAGGAATTAAGGCTGTCAGTGCCTTGAGACTGTGGCTTTGGAAAGCAGTTTAGAGTTTGTGTGCTGGAGGAGACCATGCAGTTGGCTTTGCAAGTTTGCAGATCTGCAGGGAGGCTCTGGATAGCAATGGGTTACGTTATGCCTGGAGCCATCAGAACTGCAGGATGGTCCATGGCCCACTCTGAATATATGCATGCCCCTCCTATTTATGTGTTTCTGTGTATGAATGAGGGTGTATTGGCTTGCATGGTAGCCCATGTGCTCAGCAGGAGTTCATCTGCTCTGTCCCTCCCTTTCCTACATCATGTGTACTCTGGCTATCATATCCTGTGAGAGAAGTACTTTCCCCACTGCATCCCACTGGTGGTAGGTGTGCGCAGCTGGGATGTGGAAAGCTCCCCCTCCAGTCCCATCTTCCGCTGCAAGCAGGAATGCTTATCGCCTGCTTTGGGGTGGCTAAACTCCCAAACCTTTTTTATCCTGTGTCTGTGCAACTTGATTATCATTCTGTCTAGGAAAAACTTTCCCAGCAAAAATGCCACCAAGGTTCGTAAGATGTGAGTGTGTTTTGTTTTGATTTTGACAGGGTTTTGCTGGGGAGCTCCGCATTGTCTCAGGCTTAACTGCATGTGTTATGGGCATAGGGTAGGCCAGCAGCAAGTGGAACCTAATAAACAGCCACTTAAAATGTTGCCAGTCATAAAAGTTACACAGTTGGTAATATTCTGAAATATTCTGTAATATTCTTCAAATAATTTTTTTTTTTCAGCATTAACTTGTTAAATAAACCACTCAACAGGCTTCTCATTTTCCACAACAGCAGTTTGGGAAAAATAATAAGGCTGTTTTTTTCTCACTGGAAGGTGTTTAATTAATATACCCATTTTAGCTTAGACATATATTCTGTATAATAAAATACCTGAGCT
>JAVJGI010000057.1:43768911-43782977 GCA_035590275.1 Ibycter americanus
AATTTCACCTGTGGACTGTATATATGAAAACGCACTGCTTGTTTGTTTGTGCCTACAACAGCTGGGCACTAGTCCGGCATGAGAATTTGTTGCTGCTGTAAAGTAAAACTTAAACAATAGCACTGTAAAAATCTATATAGAAAATAATAAGTAATGAACATTGTATAGGTTGAATGCATCAAATAATCAGAAATATACTCTCAGAACTGAGCTGGCCTATTTCTGCATTCAGGCAATGCTGACAGGTTAAAAGGTTAAAAAAAAAATTTTGAAAAGAAAAGAAAGTGGTTGTTGTTGGCTTTTATTGCCGTTTTAGAGAGTAGGTATCTCAATGTGCCAAAATTTCTACTCTGGCAATAGTATGCAGAACTGTAGAGATGCTGCCACTGCAGAATCCAATGGCGATCAGGCTAGACTTGCTGGCTGCTGTTCATAATAATTTTGTATCCTCCTTCTATGGGATTCTGTCTGAAATTCCACCCCTCTTTTTGTGTGAATGACAAATGCTGTACAAATTTGGTATGCTATCTGAACAATCACTCAGACATTTACACCTGTTTTTTCTAGCAGGATCTTAGAAAAAGTTGGGTCTTCACAACTGAAAGAGAAATTATGGGTAAAGAAATGAAGAAACTTGCAAAACGTCTTTCTGTAGCACCTCGTGCCACATCACAAGCTGAGTCTTTTCTGCAGCTGCTTTTTTCTTATGCAGCTGTAAATATGTTTATAGTATTACCTTGCCTGGTTACTTGGCATCTTGAAGATACTCATTTTCTTGGAGCCCTGGCACAATGCATTCATTAGGACTGTTCCCCATGTGTACCACTAGCAAAATTTTGAACATCATCCTAGAAAGCAGACTCAGCAGATGATTTAAGTAGGCACGCAACACAGCAAGATCTTCGAGTGCTGGTAGTTCAGTGAGCAGTGATGATGGAGCCTTTCTGCTGTGGTTCTTTCTGTCCATCAAGCAGTGAGTTCGTGTTGCAACCTCTCCGTAAGGACAGATCTCTCCTGGCTGTACTGTTCTCATGAGGCATATGGGAACATGTCTGAAACTTACAGCACTTGTGATATTGTAATTGGGTGAGGTGTTCAAGATGAGACACACTCATGCATACCATATAACTGTGTAATTTTCACACTTTTTAGAAAACCTAGCCTTAAAANNNTTAAAAAAGACTAATGTGATCTTCGGACATCCAGAGATATAGGGAGCTTACTTTACATCTTTATCACAACTTTGTGGAGGGTGATACAAGAATGTGGATTCCAGTTGGGAAAAACAATTGGAAACAACTTCTTTTAAAAGGTTGTTAAAACTTTTTCCAGAGAAGAGCCATGAAAATGACTGGCAAACTGGAGAAAATGTTTTCCTGGGAAGGTCTTCTGTCTCTTTGCCTTACCAAGAAGAGCAGGAAGAATGTTGATTGTATATATTTAATACCAGACCTTAAAAGGCTGCTCAAGCTAGCAGAGAAAATCTCCTAAAACCCAAGGGAGGGAGGTAACAGGCCAGACAAGGTAAACATTAGAAGACAAAGAGTGAATAGTTCAGACTTTCAAATTAAGACTAGCGAAGCCATTTTCTGGAGACGGTCTACTGCCAAGCACAAGTCATTCAACTCAATACTATGCTCTGTGCTGTGTAGAAGATCAGCTTAGGTGGTCTAATGGTCACATGTGGTGGTAAAATGTTCAGACCTACTGTTTGTGACCAAGGAAAAAACACTTTCACTCTGTCACAGCATTTCACTTTTTAATTACATGCAGAAACATTTTAATATTTTATACTGCTGCGTGTCCTGCTGTCTGTGGCTGGGATCAGTCACATCCAGCTCGGTGAATGCAGTTTGGTGAGGTGATCCCAAGTTGCCTGTTTTGCTTGGACCTATTCCAGAATGTGGTGTGACCCTCTCTGTTCAGCTTCTCAGTCAAAGGTATATTACCCAGGGAGTGCAATCCCATGCCTGCATATAGTGTTTGCAGGATAAAGCTTTGATGTGTTACTTCCAGTATGACATGCTCTTTGTTAGTGAGTGAAATACATAGAAGTCCAGCTCTGTTGGTGTGATGTCTCTGAGACCTCAAGATAAGAAGAAACCCCTTTTCTGCAGTTGTGTTCCCTGTTGCCAGCTGATTCCTTGCAGTCATCTGTGGGAGCCCCCTGCTTCTGCGGACACAGCTCTGTGGTTATTGTTTAACACCACAGCCCCTTTTCAGCACCTTGCTTAATTTGCTCAGTCTCACTTCATATTTTGTGTTTCATTTTTCTCTTAAGTTCTTTCAACTCAACTTAGCTTTTAGCTTAATGTAACATATTTTTCACAGTGATCAGACAAGATCTTTTAAACCATGGATGCTGTGCTCTTAAAAGCACAAATGGCAGCTCAAAGACAATCAGCATTTAGAGTCAAAAGGAGGAACATACCTAGCTGCTCTTTGAGTGTATCTTTGCCTGTGAGACAATGTTGTAAGACCACTTCTTTGGTAATTCAGTTATGCCACCTCTCTGGCCAATTTCTGCTTCATTTCTTCAGTGTAAATCCAGGATAATCTCTTGGATTTCAACAGACTTAATTTACTTTATCATGATATTAAATGAAAGCAGATTTTTTACCTGAATTTTACGGTGTATCTCCTGCTGAAATCTCCTCCCACTGAAGATGGTGTCATTATGCCTGGGGCCCTGAGTGTGCTAAACGGATTTTTTCCTTAGCTTGTATTTCCATCACATCATATGTGTTTGATTTACTTACATTGTTTTTATATCTAATCTCTGCCCATTTAGTCACATTTACTGTCATTTTTTATTTGTTTAGTAACTCCATGCAGCTCAGAAAGGTAACAGGGATAGATAGAGCATGACAAGTTGCAAATATATTCTGTGCAGATCTCTTCTGCAGCTTGCTGTGTTTCAGTTTTGACAGTTTGGTTTATGGGATGGGTTGTTTATTCAAATGCTTAGTTTATATAAGAGCATTTAGCAGCAGCTGTAAGTGTACTACAGAGAAGTATTTGATAAGTTTCTTGCTAATTTTTACTCTATTGTTTGTGAAGTCATCCAGGAACTTCACAAAAAAACTTCCTTCTGCTGGTGCCAACATTAGGGATATGCTGGGTTCAAAATGGAGAGGACCCATGCAAAATTCAGAAAGTCAACTGTGTTCATCACCAGGTCTTTGGTAGCTGTGGAGAGAACCAAGTGAAAATCTGCCTCTGCTGGAGTTTTGCTGCTGACACCACTAGGACAGGATCTCAGTCCTACTCCTTGTCGATGGGCTTTGTGGACACTTTAAGATGGTGACACTGGCAACATGGAGCTGAACTTCTCTCTGGGGAAGGAAGAGAGAGATTCTCCTGGTGATACTGGTCAAGCAGAGGGAAAGAGAAGAATTCCCCAGGAGGCAGGGTTGAATGGGAGGTTTGGCAGGGGGTAAGAGGGGAGTACTCAATTATTAGTAAGCGTTTTTTAAAGCACAGGTGATGAGGTGTGCCACACTCCTGTGCTCAGCTGGTGTGCTGGGGCAGCCGTGCTCCCCAACCATCTACCTTGTGACCAGTATCAGTAGAGATGAGGGATGCTAGTTAACTTGTGTCCATGGGGAAAAGGTGTGTTTTGGTTCAGGCCTGTCTTGTGCTGACTGCATTCTATGCTTTACTTGAAAAGCCACTGCTGAGGAGTAAATTAAAATAAAAAGCAAATTCCTACTGACTGCAGGGGAGCTGCTTGGGTAGCTGGCCAAGCAAAGTGTACCCAATATAAACGCATCACCACGATAAAAAATCTGAATGCGGGACCAGAGTTTGACAAGAGTGAAAAACATTGGTACCTTTAAATCTCATTTCATGTGTACTCAGCTATTAATTAAACGTGTGGCCTCTGCCAGGAGACCTGGCATCAGAGAGGGGGGCAGGTAATGCCCCCCTTGCAGCCACTGGCTGCAGAGACAGGAACAAGCCCTGGTGGGTCTGGTGTGGCATGGGGAGAAGTTGGGTTTCCTCACTCCACTTCCAGGTCATGGTGGGCCTGCTCGTGTGCTGGCCTGGGGCTTTCTGGCAGGTGCCAGCTGGATCTGGTGGAGGTCCACTCCTTGGGTGTGCTGCCCACCTTCCAAAACTTGTGATGGAGGTGCCTGGGGACATCTCTCACTCGCCTGGCTTGCTCCAGCACCGTACTCCCCTCGCATTCATGCACATGGGTATAAAGTGCATTGATATGCAGTGCACTTGTGTTATGTCGCCATAGGCTCAGGGTGTGGGATACACATATTTTTCTCTTGTGGACCGAGGGCCCTTTCTCCAAATGCTGGTGACAGCCATGGGGACAGGCTGTGCCACTTCTCCCTATTGCTGTTACCAGCAGCACTTCATTTTCTGTCTTTTAGTAATGGAGGCAAGGTGGTTTCTGCATAAGTGGTCATCAAGTTTGGAACAGGCGTGAGGCCAAGCATGGAGGCAGGGGTTGGTCTGCATCTGAATATATCCCAAATTATTGGCAGGGTTCAGTCCTGGTCCCTGCAATTAAGCAGCCAAGGTGAGATTCATGCCTTTGCAGAAGCCAGCCTGTTGCCTCTGCGCTGCTATTTACTTCACTGTGTTTAGGATTTAAGTTGCAAGTAGGCTTTGTACAGGCAAACATTTCCGTATTTGCAAAAGCAGCTAAATGCTCTGAGGTTAGATTCATCAGTAAATGCTGACTGTTTTGTACAATTTCAGAAATACAAGCTATCAACCCTGTTGAGTTGGCCAGTTAAACTGCCCTGATAGCTGCTTTATTTAGCTTGAACATTGCAAATTGATAATGTATTCTACAAAATTTTCTTCTAAATGTTAAATTTTTTCATGGAAGCTTGTCCTGAAAGGAAAATGTAAAATGTGTTGAACAAAAATGCTCAAGGACTTTGATGTCTGAATCAATTGATTCCGAGCAGCAATTCAGTTAAGGCTCTGTCCACTATGCTGACTAAAACCTTTGTCCATCTTTTTTTTACTTCAGAGCAATACTGTTAGTCATGTTTGTGAGAATGAAGTTTCTGTCTTATTGTAACTGTAGTATAGCACAGAGAGGGAAACCAGTTGAACAAGTGGTAAGAGAACCAGAGAGTAAGTTGGATTGAGTTGAAAGAGGGTGCATTTTGTTTTCTTGGATTAGGTTAATTTTAAAACTTTTTGGTCTTGTATGAGAAAGTTCAGATATTGTTAGAGGTACAAAAATAGAAGTGGTATGAGAAAGTTTTTGTTTGTTTTCTCATTCTTGGCCTTCAAGTTTTTTTAAAAAAAAAACAGCATTGGCTGTTACGTATGCTCTGCAGCAGTCATCTTAACATGGTGATAAATGGCCTTTTCCCAGGTGACTCTTAGTTCCATGTCTTCTTAGCCAGCAGATGTGCTACTCTCCACATGTAAATATATTAACTCAGTCTTTTTTGACAAAGCGCTAATGAATGACACACAAGCACTTTGATTTCTTCCACAACATGCGCCCCACTCTACAGGCAACCTTGTCTCCATGTGGCTGTAAGCACGGACCGTGTCCCATCCTAACCTTGTAGCTCACTTACGACCTCCATTTTGTCTTCTCTTCACAGTTGTGCAGCACATCAAGCGCCATAATATTGTCCTCAAAAGAGAATTGGGAGAAGGTGCCTTTGGGAAAGTCTTTCTGGCAGAATGTTATAACCTCTGTCCCGAGCAGGACAAGATCTTGGTGGCAGTGAAGGTAAAAGAATCTGGGGTTTCATTATTAATTCATGGTTGTAACTAATGCTATTTTATTTGTAAATGATTGTGTTTTCCTATTCCATAGCCCAGTGTAACTGCTCTGATATATGTGGAAGGGTTCACAAGGCTGATGGAGTATTAAGAGAATGTGATATTTGATCTAGCTAAGAATTATAAAATGAGAACTGAATTTCATAAGGAAAAGGGGGGAAACAGGCTGTGTCACAAAGGGGCAAAATCTTTTATGATCTAGCTAAAAAATAATTAGTGAAAAATAATGTCTGAGTCATTAAAAATACATGTGAGATATTGTGTGTCTAAAAATAATCTGTCACTAGCTAAGCTAAGTTGCGTGTGTAACTGCTGGTCAGAGAACGCCTTTCTTTTTCAGGATTGTGCCGTTCTTTTGGTCAGCCACTGACATTATCTGTGGGTAATTGTCATTACTATAACTGCCAGGAACAGTTTTATAACGAACTTGCAGATAATATTGTCATGTGCTGTAAAACACTGGCTATGTGAAAATCCAGAAGCCATGATATGACATGGAGGAGTGATTCTTGATTATACAGCTCCAGTCAACTCTCCCAAAATGCAGTCCAGAGGAGGAGGAAGCTATATGAAAACACCCATAACGTTGGAGTTTCAAGTATACAGAACAGTTCTCACATTTCTGGGGAAAAAAACAAGGCATTTGTTTGGTTCTTCTAAAGGGCACAAGCTACATGGTATTTTGGGAATCTACTAAGGAGTAAGATGTCCAGCTTGATCTCAGAGCTCGGACACCAAACTTCCTTCACCATACCAAGCTTTTTCATCCACCAAATTGAAGGGCTGTGGCTGGTTGTTGACCGCAGCTATGAATGTATGCTAGAAACAGTATCAGTGAAACTGCACTCTTAAGAGTTTACAAAGTCTCCCTGGAAACAGTCTCTGGTCTCCATCTGTAGTGTTCTACCAGAAGCTGAACAAGGTGTCTAGCATTTGAAGTATCTCATTAAATGCAGGGGAATACACATTTAGAATTTGTGGTGTGCCTGGGCATCAGAAAATAACTTTATCTGACCAGTCACAATTAAGCAACCATGTGTACATTTTGGATCGAACCATACAGTAAAAGAAATTGAGTAATTATCTTTCTGGATTTGGAAACAAGAATGGAGTTTTGGATCTGGCAGTGAGAGAACATGAAAAGAGGATGTACTTGTGGAGTGCTTTCTTGCTCCATCAAAAATAACAGGTTTTTGGGGTTTGCCAAGGTTACTAGCTTTTTGATACTTGAGAGATGTTCAATCATGTTGACTGGTGAGAAAAAATTAAGCCCTGAAGGGATAGATCACAGACAGGAGAAAGCAAGAGATAGGAAGTGGCAAACCTAGATCTGAATGGATTTTCTGTTGTATTTTGGTGAAGCTAGAGTAGAAGTTGCCTTTCCTCTATCACTTCAGGAAACTGCTTAATAGCAAACTAGAAGTTTTTCCATTCACTTGTTCCCTTTGAAAGTCCTGACCAAATGGAGCCTAGCACTGCTGCTGTTAAATGCTGTGCCACACCTGCTCTCTGTCGCTCTTTCTCAGTGTAATTCACAAGGAATAGCATTCAGCCTTTCAAGGGGGAGATGTCTCCATGGATTTAGATGACAAATCTATCTGTTTTCTGGAACAGTTGTCATACTTTTTTTTTTTAACTTCTTTTTTCCCAAATCCACTCTTTGTATTGTCCTTAATAGGGATCTTGCAGGAAGCCGTGGGAAGAATTACCTTTGCAGACAGATTATGCCCATTTTGTGTTTCTCACATTGGCTCTTGAAGATGTGACTCTGGCTGCTATCAAAGAATGAATTTTTTTGCTGATTGTGCCATTGGATTGATCCCCATAAAACTGAGAGGTTAATTGCCTGGTGCTTCTCTCTTTCACTATGGTATCCACCATAGCTCACAGGTATTCTCCAGTCATAGTGGAGGTCAAGGGTTGGGATCTCACTGGTGTGCAGAGAGCTAGCCAGTGGACTGTGTCCGGACCCCACCACTGGGTGCAGGGTTTGGCAGTGAATATATCTGATTTTTTATCTTTTTTTCATTCTTAGAGGAGCAGACAGCGGATACCAGCAGCAGAAGGCAGCTCCTGCCAGCACACAGCAAGGGCTTTAAAAGAGCTTCATCCCCTTTGGCAAAACCACAACACACCTGTCTCCATGAAATAGATTTGGTGAGCCCAGTGGGAATATGTACTTGGTGAGGAGTAAGGAGGTGCCAGGAGGATTTTGGCAGCAAGGAGGCACGGTCTTACCTGCATGGGGTGAATCAGGATGGCTGATGGTCCCTGCCAGGTACCTGTGCCTGCTGGTTGCTGTGCGAATGTGCCGTTCCCACCTGGCCCTGAGCATCACTCAGTCTGACTCAACCCACATCCATCTCCTTTTTGGCTAGCCAGTATACAAAATGCTGACATTGCTGCAGCAAATTATTTAGGAGCTAAGAATCCCAGAAAAATCTGGGAAGACAGAAAATCAGGCTTAGCATTAAACAACTCAATATGCTTGAGCAAAATTTTGCTCCTTGGAAGAGGAGAAAATCTGTTTTGACTTTTGGGGGGAAGCACTGGGCATTTGGAAATGCTTTCTGTGGATCAAACCCTTTGAGCACAGGCTTAAGCACAGGTTAAGCAGATTGCATGGGCATTGTACTAGCCTTCCCCCTGGTGAGTTTGCACATCACATCAGTACAGCAGTTGCTGTGGGCACTTTCAGAGAACAGAGAGTGGAGGAAGAAAAAGTTACCATTTCCTTGTGGGCCATTTTGCCATGCCACAGTGGTTGCTCAGGCCTGGATCGCTACTGTGTCCTAATAGAGTTGGATCCCCTAGTCTTGCGCTAGTTTAACCTGTCCGGAGCTGGAGGTGAGGATGACTGTCAGGGCACAGGTTAGCAGCTGCCTCTGGCTTCCTTGGGAGGTTGGAGGGGGATCCACCTTGTGCTGCTGCAGGGTTGTGCTCAGCTAGCAGGCTGCTACGTGCATGTGGCGAAGAACATTTCCATGGCACCTTCAGAGGAAAACCAAATGTTTCCAACTCTTTGGGTCTTCAGTTCAGAGGAGGATCAAAACCACCCCTTCATTTCTTGAGGAATTATACCACTCAGCACCTGTATTGTGTTGGGGAGTAGTAGTAATGATTTTGTAGGGGAAGGCTGATAACAGTATGAAGGACAGCTGTTGTGAGAGTTCCATTACCAAGTCAAATGGTGATGTTGGTGAGAGCCACGTTCCCCTGCTCTTGCACTGACTCGCCCATGAATGCAGCTCTGGGGTGTCAGGATGGACTGGCTGTTTGCACTTACTGCAGAGCACAGGTCTGCAGAGAACAGATGGTACGTTGGTACCGGGGCAGGGACTCTGTGGAGAAGTATAAGCATGGGGTGGTGGTCCAACTGTCGCAAGGATGAACTCAGCAGATGTGGAACTCCTGTAATAGCCAGGGGGTTCCTCTATCGCCCAAGGGAGCGTGTCCCTTCTCCTTAGCCACTGGACTGAGTGATTGGAAAGTACATGTGGTTTTATCTCAGTTCGTACTCAGGAAAACCTATGAGCTGGTGAGAGTGCTTTGCATGCAGAGCTTTGGTGTACTTGTCAGTAACAATAATAAAAATGCTATGTCTTTTTTCTGGCTTTGTGCTGTTATGGTTTTATATTGGTTTTGGTTTTTCTCTTGCACTGAGAACAAGCTAAATGCATTAGTCTGTCATTTCTATGTAAATTCTACGTACTTATTAATTTTTTCACTTTCCAGTCTCCTCCTTGCCTGTGTCAGCTGTCTTTCATGCATTGTGTCTACTCTGTGTGATGCATGAAATAATGAGAAGAGGTATTGCAATGGTGGGTGACAGAAATTCAAGTTGCCCCTCAGTAGTAGAAACCCTGCCTGAGTTTTACCTGAGTTTTAGACCTTCCTGCATTTTGCTGTTTGACAGAAAATGTGTAATTGCTGTGGCAACTGCTCTGTAATATGATAATTTTGCTGTTTCTGTGAGATAAAAAGCATCTTCTGAAACGTGCAATATCACATCCTCACAGGGCAGAGCTGTCAGTGTTTTTACTGTCTTTCCAGGGAGGGAGCCTGGTGGAAAGAGGATCAGCCTGTGCTTCTCCATGTCAAATTTTTTCTGGGTTGCTATTATTTAAAAATGTTTTTTGTATGAATTGTTTTTCTAATTCTGTTGTTGAGAATAATTACAGTCCAATTGCTTTATACATGCAACCACCGAGGAGGCTCAAGAGGCAACAGAGTTGTTCCCAGTGATTTCATTATGTAGTATAGATTGGACTGTGGATTGGTGCCTGTATCATGTTAAAGCATCACCCCAGAGCCCGGAAGCATTGGAAGACATTTCAGTTCCAGTCCTTGCTTGGTTCAGATGTAATTGTGTGGGGACCATTGTGGGAAGCCAATTTGATACCCACCCTGGATGATGTAGCTGTGTATATTAATATATCATAGCTTGTGAAGCTTTGATGATGCAACATCCTTGTTGCATTGTTATTGGTAAAACTTGTGGAAGAAGGATACTGGGCCTGAAGACCCATGGGATTTGTAAGTGGGACTCTCAGGAAGGGACATCTTTAGCATGAGCGATTTCTATTGCCTCTAGGATCCATAGAGCCTGAAATCCACAGGGAAAAGCCCCTGAACTTGGCAGATGGGTATTCAGTCTGCTCTGCTCCTTGTCCTCCCATCTGAACCTTATTATGGTATCTGTTCATTTTTCAAGACCTGTGGTTGCAGGTTCACAGGTAAAGCAAGTATTTCCGCTGGCAGTCATCTTTTTGTTCCTTCTCACACATGCATACGTATAATACAGAAAAGTGGACAGAATTGTCTGTGTTAAAGAAAAAGCTTGAACAAACCATGACTACTGCCCCTAAAAACTGGGTTTGTTAACAGAATGATTGCACGTTCTGTGTTTGTTCTGATGAGTGGGGTTGGTCCTATGCTCTGTATGTAAATTCAGGGTAGAAAATAAAATGACTAGATGGAGAGGAAAAAACCATCATTAGTTACAACAGTGCCACTACTTTCATGCCTTATCTTTCTTTGTATTGAGACTAGGTATAGTTAAAATGCAAATGTCCAGAGCCCAGACATCAGTTTCTGTGAATAATAATTAGTGAACATTCGTAACCTGCTATCTTTCTCTTACTATTTTAAAAATATTGTTTCAATTAGTGTAGTGCAACCACTGTACCTTTTGAAGGTAGTCTAAGAGTGGTTGATTGTCAATTATAATTATTCCTCATTTAATTGGTGTCAGAATTTGCTTTTTTTGGTGCATGAAAGTGTTTCCTTGCTAAGAAAGTGTAGTTCTTAAGAAGAGATCTGAAACTGTGTATGTGTGGCAGTTAAATTAGCATTATTTCATTATATGACATTTAAGTCTTCTATTTGGTCCAGTGTTGATATATTTCCTTCAAAATGAAAATATGCAAGAGTTTAGAGCTGTATAAATAAAAGGGGGTGAGAAAAATTGACACTCCAGAATTCTGATCTACATCTACTTCCTCTCTATCAATTTAGAATTGGTCCTCCAGTTACTTACACTTATGCTTAATCTTAGGTATCTGAGTAGATTTATTGAATTTCAAAGGAGTTTCTGTCTGGTGTCTGAGGTTGTAAGTTCTGCTTCCAGGGACATACCCTTGTGTAAATCTACCTGATGTACAGCACACCATAGGGGCCAACATCAGCGACACTGACATTAGTAATACATAACGAATGCATCTACTTTCCCACTAAGTATTTTAAGCAAGCAGATTTTTATTTTAAAGAACTTACGAGGAAGGTAAATACCAACAGGATACTAGGGTTTGCCTAAGTTAAATGCTAAAGGGTGTGAACCGGCTGTGTACTAGTATATTTTTTGGACAAGACCAGTTTATTTGTTCTGTGTTTGGAAAACACTTAGATCATGAGTATTCCTACATCCTCTTACAACAAAAATTGTTTGAGATGATGTGTGGCAGGAGAATGAAAATTGTACTGACATTGTTTAATTGCATTTAAACATTACATCTACATTTCTAAAAGAGTTACTAAAAAAGTACTTCCTCCATGCTTTATGCAGTAGAGTGTCCTTATCTTACCCTTACAGTACCATCCCACATTTGCCACCTTCTGTGAATATCTCCCCTTCCTTACATTTTTGTTTTCTCTGCCAGACACTGAAGGATGCCAGTGACAATGCCCGCAAGGACTTCCACCGTGAGGCAGAGCTGCTGACTAACCTACAACATGAGCACATTGTCAAGTTCTACGGCGTCTGTGTTGAGGGTGATCCACTCATCATGGTCTTTGAATATATGAAGCATGGAGATCTTAACAAATTCCTCAGGTAAATCCATGAACACATGTTGTGCTGCTGAGCCAGAAGTGGGCAGAGAAGACAGGTGTTCCTGGTATTTAATGTCATGTTTACTACTACCACTGGAAAATGATGACATCTAGGAGTGCGAATTTGTGCAGCTCTCGTCTTCTGTACTGGGATGTGGGGCCCGTTTCTTTGCTTATTTGGAAGTACTATTAAGTCAAGTCTTAGGCTTTGCACCAAAAAAATAGGAACCAAAGAAATATTGTTTCCAATGTATTTCAGCGTATTCTGAAATGTTTGGCTATAAATCTTACAGTGGGAATAATTTTCTTGCAGGCTTTCTGGTAGCACTTGGGAATATCCCACTCAACACCTATTACTATCTGTAGGCGTCTAAGAGCTTTTGAAATCTAACCCTTTTCTCTTCCCTGCTCTGTATTTTGGAAAGACCGCCGTTAACCTGAAGCAAGAAAACTGTGAGCCATGGAAACCAGTGCGGTAGAAAATGCTACATCTTTATTATTATTATTACCCAGATTAGGACTTTACTTCAAAAAGCTGTTCACGAGTGTGCATCAGGAATTGAAATTTGGCAGTAAACCAGTCATAAATAAATAGATGATACCTAAGGTTCACAATAATAGGTAACACATGAACCAGGAAGTTATGAACAGTGGTCTTGTGTTTGTGCCATTTCCACAAGTCTGCACTTGTTGGCATAAAAATAAGCAGTTAAGAGACAGCCTTTGCTCCTATGTAAAGAAAAAGAATTTGCATAAGGGACTGTTCTTTCAAGGTCTTCTATGTCATTTTCATCAAAGCATATTACAAAGGCATTTCAATGTACTGAGATCTCTCCTGCCAAAGATAACTAGGGTTACCACTATTTTGGAAAGTTATGTGTGACAAAGCTGTAAACCAATCAAAACTACTGTCCCTTTAAATGAGTTCAGATTTTGTATCCAACTGAAATGGCTAGTGATTGCTAGTGTCACCATTTGTGCATTTCTGATAGCCTATGTGAAATGAGTTTGCTGTCTCTCTAATCTCTGCTGAACCAGTAGCCACACTGTAAAAGCAAATGACATCAGCTAGCATCCTCCCTTACTGGCAAGGCTGCCAGCTTTGGCAGGGAGGCTAGGGCCTGAACTGGGGATGCAGAGCAAACACTATTACTTTTTCCAGACTGCTTGTCTCTCTGGCAGAGGATTTCAGTATATTGTCAGAGCCAGGTCGGGGCATTTCCATTTGCCTGCTTGGACCTCTGCTGTGGATCAGGAGAGAATCGCAGTTTCCTAAGATGCCATACCAGTACTTTTCAGAACATTGAATTTCCATTAGAAGAAGCCAGATTCGCAGCTGATAAGAAGTAATTTCTTATTTCATAAGAAATACTCATTCTTTCATTCATTTTGTTTGTCCTTTTCATACCTTGTAACTCTGATTTTGAATTACTGGACAGAAAGGTAGTTAGCAGACAGTATATTTCCTACTTTACCTCTTTGTTAAAAATTATCAATCATCATTAATCAGCATAAAATGATTATGCTGGGACAAGCTGTTAAACCTAAGCTCCAATTTGTCATTCCTCTCACATTTGCTGCAGCTTGTGCTGCAGATCAGAGGTGGTGCAAGCGGGCGGTAAGAGCCCGTATTTCTTACCCTGCAGCGCCACCAAAGGCTGTCAGGGAAAAATGAATCTGAAATTTAACCCAAGTGAGCCTTGCTGTCTGCGTGCAGCCAAAGCCTGTTTCAGATCTAGGACTAAAGCCTCACAGTCATGCCGGCCCTGTGCTTGTTCTGAGTAGTTGATGTGGATCCAAAGAAATCTCTGTCAATGTTCCTGGCTGTTGCAGACACTGAGGATCACCTCATTTACAGCCCCCACCATGAGGACAAGGAAGTTGGATGGAGTGTTCAGAATAATCCGAACAGTTTCATTAGATACAGACCATCTTCTCAAGGAAGCTAGCGAAAGATGAAG
>JAVJGI010000057.1:43783077-43797640 GCA_035590275.1 Ibycter americanus
CAGAATAATCCGAAAAGTTTCATTAGATACAGACCATGTTCTCAAGGAAGCTAGCGAAAGATGAAGACTTCTCTAATTCAGTGACTCAGAGCTTCTTGTCTGAGAGCAGTCATTAAAAAAATCCATGCAATGAAAAGGTACAGTACTTTTCAATAGGTATTTGCCTGTGAGTCTTTGTTGGAGATTTCATATCCTCCTGTTTATTTGGCCCCAATCCAGACCAGCTGAATGGCTGCCTGTATGTAACCTGTGGCAGAGTGCTTCTTTGCCAGGTGCCAGATTCAGTCCCAGCAATACTACATACCCTCCTTTGTTTCTTTCTCATATCTGTCACTTTGCACATGAAATTCTTCCCCTGGGGCAATTTTAATATCATATTTCTAATAGGTAGTGTCAGATTTGATCTCACAGATTTTGATTAATTGGCAACTCTTTTCCAAACTCCCGTGCCCTTCCCCTAGGGATGAATTAAGGCCTTAGCTCTATTGATTAGAAAGGTGATTCTTTGAAACTCCTCTTTGTAGGTAGGAATGACTTTTGAGAGAAAATAAAAATCAATTCTGGAGTATTTGTCAAAAACAAGTAGAGAAGGGAAGAGGAGAGGGGGTCTGTTAGAAGCAATAGTCTTCGGGAATGGAATAAAAAAGGCTTTTGAAAACACAGAACAATGGAATGGACGGAAAGGGATATTCAGAATATTATAAGGTGTACTAAATGAGTAATGATTGCCAAATGACCTCATTAATTGGATAAGGACTAGCACGTAATGCTCACTATAAAATGTTGTGTATACAAACATTTGTATCTGTATGTTCAAGATACTAGGTTGTTACACATGTATACCAGAGATAACATAGTTAAGACATGTTCCAGTACTTTGCTGGGGTTTTCAAATGCAAAATGCCTCTCCTTCTGCTGGAGTGTATACAAGTTTCTCATTAATCAGTTGATTATTACATCTTAGGGCCAAGCTAGGTCTTGAAAATCTCCTATTTCTGAAGTCGTTTAGTTGTTCCGAATGGTGTGTGCTTTGTGTCCTCTTTCTGTCGTCAAGAATTCCTGTATCAGGCAGGATTCACCCTTTGTGATGAAATGAGGAAAAAGGGTTTCCTGCTGTGCATTTGAACAGGAAATTAGAAGTGTAAATCTAAAATTGCTGCCCTTATTTCTCAAATGGCATCTCAGAAGGAAGTTAACTGTTTCTTCTTTAAGAGAAGATGGGAGAGTCAATGGCCTGTCTCCCTGTAGAAATCAACAAATGCTGGTCATAGGAAAAATGATGCTATGCATGCCACTTCATTGCCTTTTACTCTATTGCCTTTCACTCTTACAGAGTGATAAAGTTTTCCTCAGTTACTGAACACCTACATTTGCCAGCCTTTCTCCAGAAAACATTGCTAGAACAGAATACAAAGAAACGTGGTAGTATTGGACAGAAGGGTATTATTATGAATGCATATACCTTATTCCAACATCTTGTTGTGTAATGCTCTTCACACCACCTGTCTTTCACACAATGAAGGAAAACAGTAAATGAAGGAAGCCAAGATTTTCTGCTATTTCACCAATGTGTAACCCTTTTAGTTATATTTGAGCAAGTCAGTTGTGTGGTTTTCGGCTCACTAATGCCCTTCACCTCTCCAGCTTACCAAATGGCCTGTCACTTAATCAGCTTGTACTTTTTGCAGGGCACATGGACCAGATGCAGTACTGATGGCAGAAGGCAACCGTCCTGCTGAGCTGACCCAGTCCCAGATGCTTCACATTGCCCAGCAGATTGCAGCTGGTATGGTCTACCTGGCATCACAGCACTTCGTGCATCGGGATCTTGCTACCCGGAATTGTCTGGTTGGTGAGAACCTGCTGGTGAAGATTGGGGATTTTGGGATGTCTAGAGATGTGTACAGCACAGACTACTATAGGGTAAGTGAACTGCTGTAATTGGTAATATCTTAGGTCTCGTTCAGTCATGTTACCCCATTGACGTGACTGATTCTGCTTTACACTTGACCATCTGTCTGTCAGGTAATTTAGAAGCTGGCATATGGAGAACCTAGTTTTGAGTTATGAACTTTTGGTAAATTTGGAGAGAGTTAATCAGAGTAAGGTTGGCATGTCCTGTTGTTGTTATGTTGGCTTTATAATAATAAATCACAGAAAAGTCTTTTTCTCTGGGCAGAAAGTTTGCATGTTTGCTTGGCTTTAGTGAAGGAGAAGCAGCAGCAGATGAAAGTGAAGAATGAGTAAGCAAATTTGGTCCAACACTTTGAATTTATTAAAATATGTTCTTACATATTGCTAAAAAAATGGAGGTATTGTGTCATGTTTCAGTTTACTAGAGGAGTTGTAAGTACTGGACAGCAGCACTGGACCAGTTATTTTACTCAGGAAGACATTAGGTGAGAAACTTTTATATACTTAGCACCTGAAAGGCTGTCAGTAAGTTTTTCCTGCCTTAAACCAGGTCTTTAGTCCTGCTGCTTATGGCTGAAGGTTTTTGTGGTCAGTAAGAGTAGCCTATCATGCTTGTTCATTCCGGCCCAGGCCATTTTCCCTGAGCTTCACTGCCATAAAATGATCTCTGAAGTTTGCAATGGGCTTCTGCAATCACTGAGATAAACAGGACTGTGTAGATTAATTACTGTTGCTGATGTCTTTGTACTATGTGGCAAGTCATGTAATTGACAGCATTTGCTGTTTGCTACCAGGTTTGTGATTTCATGATTGCAACTGAAGCTATTGGGTGTTTGTGGTTTGGGGAGGGAAATCTGTGGCCAGCAGTTAGTTTATAAACCCTAGAGTTTGTCCTGTAAGATAAGCACCTCAGCATCTTTGAGCACATTTTATGTATCTGCCTCTCACATGACTTGTTGCCAGTGAATTCCTTATAAATAAAATGAATACCTCTTCTTTAGCCACCTAATTTGGGCTGCTGTGTCCATAATGGTGAGTATCACCTCAGCATCAGTGTTTGTGGGATGCCTGGAAAAAGATTGTCTACATCTGGCTGGGGCTGGATAGGGCAGAAGAAGCTCCACGCAAGAATTATTGTTGAGTGTTGTTTCACTTAACAGCTGAGAAGTAACAGTCTCCTCTGTTCTTTGTCGTTTCTTTCAAGAGGCAAACCTAGTATTTAGTAAATATAAGAGCCAGATTCCTCTTATACTTTGTTGTTTTGGAAACTTGTCACTTCAGGCTATTTGGTCAATGTAAAACAAGCATGACTGCACTTCAGAACTTGGGAGAATATACAGAATGGTAATGACTGACTCTATTTATGTTTGCAAGGACACCAGTGAGCATCAAAGGCCAGGGTTTCTTGATTTTGTATCTGAAATATGAGCAATACTTTTTGGGACTGGAGGCGTGTCTCTGTTCTGTAGTTCAGTGAGACTAGATTTGTTTACCATGTTCTTCATTACACTTAAGAATGAATGTCCATGCTGTACAGTAAGTGTTCGCAAAGGCCTTGATGAGCAGCATTTTTGAACAATAAATGCTCTGCTTATTTTTGGAAAATAAGCAACAGAAAAACTACCTGCAAAAAGGGATGGAAGCTAAGTAATTGTATGGGCTTCCTGGGAGTGACTGAGACCTGGCACAGGTACGTGATAGTGTACTGCTATGGTGTCGTCTTACCTGCGCGTGTACCTCTGGGTTTAATCCTTGAGTCTTACGCATGAGCACTCAAGGAATGCTTCTACCCAATGAAGCACAAATTTAGAACAAGACCCATGACCTGGAGAAATCAGGGGTTCACCAAAGGAAATTCTGTGTGACCTGGAGAGTCCTTGGGTATCTCTCAAAGGACCTTATTCAAGGGGTACACTGCATTCCTCACTGCCACTTATACAGAATCACTGTCTTCTTTCTTTCTTCTCTCCCTCTTCCTCACTTTTTTTGAGGCCAAGAGAGGATCTGTGTGGTCCAGGGTGGAGCAGAAAGGAGAAGAAAGAGGAAGTAGTGTGAAGAGGGTGCAATCATGGATGTGGGAGAGGGAATTAATAAGGCAGGAAAGGTAAGTGCAGCGAGGTGTTAGAAAAAGACACAAGTGTGAATGAAGGGAGAAGAAGGTAGACAGGTGTCAGAGAGGATGAATTAAGATGTAAAGTAGCATGGCTCCATCCAAACTGATGGTTTAAGCTCTCAGTTTGATGGATGGGTATGAAACTTAGAAGTTGGATAGTTGCTTGTTCTGCACAGTGAGAAAACCAAGAAAGACCATTTCTCTGGCTTCTTGTGTTCCAGCTGGCTTCTAGCTGGGGCAGAGGAGGGACAGAGCCACAGCCTGCCGTGCCACCGTATTTCACAGTGGTAAAAGCTGGAAGTTAACAGTTGAGTCTGCGAGGTTTTGGCCTGCCCTGCTTGGGCCCTGTGTGGGCTGGTCAGAAGCTGGTCATGAAACAGTCAAGGCTATGATGATTTCCCAGACGGTTGCCTGGAGAATTATATCCACAGCAAGCCTAAGTAATGAAACTGTCAGCGATGACACTGGGACGGCACTGACCTCCCATACCTAATTGTTTATAGCAGGCTGAGTCTTTTTAGTTGCTCAGTCTTAATCACATACATAGAAGCAATTCTTCCCAACCTTGACAGCTTTATCTGATGCTTGTTGGAAGGATTTACACCGCTCCAAAAAGCTCTGCAAGAAATGGTTCAGCATTTGTGTTTTTTAATACACTGGAATCAGGTTTTTTGGGGATCCTACTACCCTGTCAGGATGTTAGATTTGTCCAGGATGGTTATTTATAGCTTCTTTCTCTAAGATAAGGATGATCCCTAGTCCTTGTTCACTGTTAAGGTTGTTAATGCCATTTTGCATTGAATCAGCTCAGTTGTAAAGAGGTGCTTCTGGGAAGAGGGGAAGAGAAATAACCCTCGGGCTGGAAATACATGTGATGCATGGCCCTAATTGGACAAGCTTTCCTTTTTCTCCTCCATTCTTTCTTCCTTTCTTTTTCATCAGGCAGGAATCTTGTGGGTGGGGGGACCCCTGGTGTACATGCTAGCATTCAGTGTAGCAGCAATAGTTTTGGGGAGTCAGACCAGATGAGCCTGGGGACACAAAGAAACTGCAGTGGCTTTTCTTATCCAGCACTGCTATCCCCCCCAGGCCAAACTAACACAACTGTCAAGTAATTAGTTTGGTCTATGTGCCGAACAGCTCCAGCAACACTCAGCTGCGCTGTAGTCCTTGTAGCACAGTGGATCATTTCACAAAGTTATGTACTTGCAGAGCTTAGGTCTCAGGTTCATTAGGAGCTTTTATGTGTTTGGTTGATGTCTGGGTTTTGTTGTTTGGAATCCCAATCCCCACAGGTCAAGGTTTCCCTTCTTTCCCTCTGATACCCGGGTAGTATGACTCAGCAGCAGCTTTCAGTGGCTTAAAATATTGACATTCAATCATGGGAACAACTACTTTGCTAATATTTGTTCTTGCTCTCAGAGATAGTATATCAGGCCCTTTTTAGGCTTCCAGTTCAGGTCTGCATGTGGTTGATCACTGCTTGGTCTTAAAATACTTCTCTGCATTTCTTTATCATAAGAAAAAAGCTTTAAAAAGAGAATTAAAAAAAAAAAAAAAAAAAAAAAAAAAGCTTGTCTTATTCCAGTACTTGGAAAAACTTAACAGGGATATGCTTTAAATATCCAGCCTGGTCAGCCAACTACAGGCTTGAGCCAAGATTTTGGATGAAACTGTGATCTCACTAGAGTGAGCAAGAACATGGCCATTAACTTCATTAGGACCAGAATTTCACTGTTCCACATTTTTATGTTTGTCCATTGAAGGATAGAGACTCTGTTTCTGATTTAGATTTATGGAGCTCAGTTGTGTAATCCTTACTTAGCTATTGTATAGCTTACTTGCCTTTATGGAACAGCACAAGGAACAGTGGAGAAAACAAAGACTCCTTTCCCCTGCTTGTACAAACCGTGCAAGAATCTGTCAAAAGAGTGGGCCTGTTAGTGAGGTTTCCATCTTTCTTTAGGCCCCAAAGGGGGAGAGAGGTTCATAAGTCACAGATTATCTTCCTCGACTTCTGGCACAGGTGGGGCAGAAGACCAAGAGGATGTATTTAAGTGTAAAATCCAACGACTCAGTTTCTCTTTAAAATTTTGTACTGTGTTTTGCTATTTGAAGAGAGCATAGCATGTAGGATTGGAAGAAGCAACATAGGTTACTGAGTCCAACCCTTCTAGTCTTGCGGAAAGCCAAGCAGTAGGGTAGGAGGAGGTACATGAATCTCAGACCTCCTCAAGCCACATGGAAAACCCTAACACTCATTAACACTTCAGCCCATTCTAAATAAGGCACCAAACCCCATAAAAATCCCAGTCTGCCAGGGGAAAAGAGTAGATGTCAAGGGTATCAACAGTGTCCTAAGCACCTAAAGAGAAATTATGTTTGGCAAAAATTCCTGAGTTGCCCAGAGTGGTTGTGATGCCCCCTCCCTGGAAGTGCTCAAGGCCAGGCTGGATGGTGTTTCAGCAGCCTGGTCTAGTGGAAGATGTCCCTACCTGTGACAGCAGGGTTGGAACTACATGATCTTTAAGGTCCCTTCCAACCCAAACCATTCTGATTCTATGATTCCTTGATCTTAGGAAATCAGCCACACCTGACACACAACAGGAGGTGACAGCAATCCCCATCAATCTGTCTCAGGGATAATTACGTTCTAAACTGGCAAACTGTGATGTGATGAGTGCATGAGGCAGATGCACCAGCCTGTGGCATTACTGAGGTTCGGTTACAACCCTCAGAGCACATCTGGCCCTGTTGCCTGTCCTCAGTGCCTCAGAGCAGTGTGGGAGCTGAAGCTGACCCAGAGCCAGATCATACAGCAAGAGGGGAAACAAAAATGCAGGTGACCAACACAAGTCCTGAAGAAGGACATTAGTTAAATAAGTCAATACAGAGCAGCCTGCAAAATGCTGACAGGCTTCTTCTCGAGTGTCTCTCAGGTATACCACCAAATTGGATATCAGCAGTCTTGTGTCCCTGAAGCTTGAACTTCTAACTCCTGCATTACTCCTGTCCTGTCACACAGCCCCTTCCATCGAAGTGGATGTTGCAAATAAGTAGGATCATGCTGCCAGGGCTTTCCCTGGAAGGCTGCTCCACAACCTCACTGTCCTAATGGCTGCGAATTTTGGTTTTTTTATCAGCAGCCTGGATTAACTCATGACCAAAGTACACCTCCTTGATCACATTATGTTCCTCCCTTCCTAGCTTTTACATCTCAAGTGCATTTAGAAAAAGTGCTCCTTTCCCCTCCCAAACTGTTTTGGAGGGTTAAAAAAAGCACACTGTTGGGAGAAATGGTTCTTCATTTTTCTTCTCCTCATAATAGCCTTCTCCCATGACTTTCAGTGTGTGAAACAGTAGTTTCTGTGTCTCTTTCTGGTACAAACATCACTAGAACTGTGAGCAGTATTTTCCAAATGAGATTTTGCCCATTCTTGGATCAGAGGTGCTTCCCAGCCTCTAATGAAAACGTGCTGCATGGTACATCCTAGACTTGCATAGCCTTGTGTCTTTGGCACACAATCACTGTATTGTCAAACAGTGCCCTGGGCCATTCTCATCTTCCACTCCTTCCAAATGAAGAACATCCCATTTTTTTGAAGTTTTTGGTTTCAATCCCTCACTGAATGATTTTGTAGTACATACTGCCACATTTTGTGGCTGTTGTATCTCTCTTAATTTTAGCTTCTTTGAGGGGTGCTTTGTAAAAAAAATTTAAAATTCAGGTCTTGTCTGATTTGGTAGTGAGTAAAGAACTAAAGAGACAGAATCCTGGTACCAAAAAGTGAACAGCTGAGGCAGTGAGAAAGAGTTGTAAGGAAGTTTCCTGGATTTTTGTGGCTTTGTTTCTTAATGTTTTGCTTCTTTATTACTTCTATTTAATGTTAACATTAAGTAAGCATTTTGAGAAAGGGTGTCTTTTTAAAACACAAAGTTCCTGTGCACTTTCAGTTAAGATGTGAGAAGTTATTAATTCTTAGTTTTACTAAGGCTTAGTATTACTTCTTAGCCTACCAGGAAGACTTCCAGAAAAAGGATTACACAATTTGCTTTTCTGGGCCAATTATAAAAACACCCAGCTTTCAGACCTTCTCTCTACATAAAAAGGTCAAAAACCCTTTTGAGAAACCATTTTGACACTTGGGAGTATTGTAGTCCTCAGCATACAGTCCTGATTCTGATCTCCACCGTTGCTTAGCAAAGCCAGAGTAGCAGTTTGAAGAAAGTGAAATAACATTAGTTTTAAAGTACTGAAATGGTAAAGAACATCTTGCCATTAGGCATAGTCCTTCCTTCATGTGTGAGTCTAACATTGTAGGATGCTGTATTTCTGGCAACTGCATAATACAATTTTCTGGTGAATCTCTGTATGAAACATTTGCTGAAAGATAGTGCTAGTAAAATAATCACCAGAAAGTGGTCTCACTTGAGCTATTTCCAGTACCAAGTGCCTATATGCAAAGAGAATTAATGCAGGACAGCAAGGGGCTAAAAAAAGAAAAGGCTGGTTTATCATTTTTGGGGCTGTAACTAGCCAGGCAAGCACCACAATACAAATGTTTACAGTGAGGAACAGTGTCTGTCTACTCTGAAAGGGCAACAGCAGCAAACACCTGCAGGTCTCAGCTGTCACTGCAGAAATGAATACCTGTGTGTGGGAGTTTGAAGGAGGCTGCACTAAAGAAAACAAGAAAGAGTTACTGAGAAGTCAAGCAGCTTGTCAAGGCATCCTCGTAGGTGTGTGTATTGAATTGTCACAGTTTGAAGGCACAGTTTGAAGGCTTTTTATTAGCTGCTATTTTTGCATCCATTGCTCAAAAGGAAATTATCTGCTTCCCTACATGGACTTCTCGGCTCTCCTCCTCCGTCAGAGGCTCATTGCATCATGTGTAGTTTGGGAGGACAGAGGGTTCCAGCAGCGCTGGAGGACGTGCACAAATGATTTCATGCAACTGGAAACAATACAGGAAATAATGGGCCAGCTAGAGAGATGTAAATTTGAACTAGCTGCCTTGAAGTCAGTGCACTAACTCTGAACTTAGAGTAACATAATCACAAGCAGAATTAGGCCTAATGATTTTAGAGGGCTTTTAGGGGCTTCCTAAAAGTCACCACAATGTCAGCATTTAGAAACTTGTATGGACCAGGACATGGCATTATCCTGATGCTAAAGGATTAGCAGCATGGCTTGATGCCTGTTACTACTTGCCCGTGCCAGAGTACATTCTGTTGTGTGCAGGAAGCATGCTTTTTCCCCAGCTCTTACCTACCCATCCCTGATCGCTGGTGTTTTGTCTGCAATTGCGGTTTTCTAACCTGCTCAGTTCTACACAGAGAGGCCAAATTCAGCTGTGTCTCAGGCAAGTACAGTTCTGTCTCTTAGCATGGCTATAGATGTAGTCACTTCTCTAGTGGAGTTTTCTCATCATCTTCACACCAGGGTCATTGGTCTTACTTAGAGTTCTGTTCTTTCAGTTTTCACTGTCACAGATCCTAAGAGGGTAGTCCAAGTAACTTTTGCATATCTAGGAGAAGGAACATTAGATGTCTCGCATGTGTAGTATGCTGCATTTAAGAGTGAGTTCTTACTAAACTCCATCTTGCAGGGTAAATGACAAGATGGTAATAAAGAAAATGAGATTTTTAACCGGGAGGCTGTGACACACTTTGTTTTGCCAGAATTAAGCCCCTTCTCAGATGAAATGTGCGAGTGGGAAGCCAGCTCCATGGCTCCTGGAGCACATTCTCCTTCAGTCTGTGAGATCAAAGAGTGTAGAGAGGGCAGAAACAGAAAAACATAATAGCTAGGTTGAAAAGTGGAGCTGATTAAAAGACGAACTAGAGCAGAGTGACCTTGCTTCTGTGACCAGTTACTTGACAACCTATTGTGTTTGGGTGTCTAATTATTCCTTTGTAAATCCATCCCTACTAGATTCACACCAACATGGTCCTCATGCAGGATGTCAAGAAATAGGTTCATCTTGAGAAAGTAAGTTCAGCCAGGAAGCAGCACCTAGAAACATATGCCATGAAATGCAGAAATCCTGTTGAACTATAGCTGAAAGCTTTGAATGTATGTCAATCAAAAAATTAATTCAAAGTGTTTGGAAATTTTCAAATGGAAATTTCACCTCTATTTGTTTCTGTTAAAAAAAGCTTTGAGAATTTACTGTTTGGTTCCATTTTGGTTATAAAGAGATATTACAATTTTCAAATGGATAGAAATTTTGGGTTTCCCACCCCATTTTTAAAGTATTTTAATGGTGTGGTTTCCAGCGGGGTTATCCTGCTGTATGTAGTCGGTAAAGGGCCTTAGGATCCATATGCATGCTATAGAACAGCAGAAAGTTTATAGTCAGCATCAGCAGTGGCTGACACAAGCTTTTCTGTTGAGGGGCTCTTATCACAGATGTTCGTTAACTTAAAAAGTCCTTTTAAAATTATATATACAAAACTGAATCATTCTCAAAAATAACCACACATACGGATATAAATTGCAGGAAAGCAATGATTCACACATTGAAACTAGTTTTATGAACCACAGTTTGGAGAGCTTTGCAGAACTGATCAAAATCGGCTCGTTCCATTAAGTAGCAGCACAGCCCTACAAAGCCATTTTGCAGGTGCTGAAATGATTTCATCACTGTTTAGCATATAAGATGTTTAGCATATAAGAGGGCCATGTCCTGAGTTCCAACCCTGTTCACAGTTTGCTGGATTGTAGTTGGAATATTGGTGGGGGCTTTTTTTTTGTTTCTTTTTTTTTTTACAGAAGCTAATGTTTTGTCTGGTGCTTTAGAAAGTGAAGTTTACAGGCAACATTTTCTAGAGACCAGGCACAGAATGGCAAGAGAAACGATGAAGTGATTTCTGCGGTTTTTCTTCCTGGGCCAGGTCTTTCTGCAGACCATAAATGCTGTTTAGTAATTGTTGGGGGGAACGACATGTAAATATCTGGAGAGGGAGATACTGTACTATAGTGCTACAGATTGTCACTTTGGGCAGGAAATCTGCAAAGCAAATGACAGAACTCCAAAGGTTAGCAGCTGAAGTTGTTGACTTTGAGATGTGGGATGCACACAGTGTGAGGAAAAGATGATGCAGGAATAGAACGACAAAAAGCTCTCTGGGAGCACAGTGAGCACAGCCAGAAACTGGAGCACCAGCTCCTGGCTGCTGCAGAGCACTCATGCACCTTGTGCGACTGTGCCACTGCCCCCACTGATGGTAGGGACAGCACAGAAAGGCCACCCAGAGGGAGCAGGACTATATGGGAGTTCTCCTTTGAGGACTGGTCACAGCACTGGCTCCCAGCGAGTCTTCCAAGGCTTCCAGCTGGAAGGTTTTCTTATGCAAATAGCCTCTCTCCTTGCAACAAGGAAGGCAGTTGCTAGGCAGTTTTCCTAAGTATGCATTTTTTTTCCTGGGCCCAAAGAACAATGGGCACTCTTTTGACTTAAAGAACTCAGGAAGCACAGAAAGGAAGAACTAGACAATTAGACTATGAAGTGCTATGTGTAACAGGATGGATCAAGAGGATAAGAGGACAGCATCAGCTATTAACAGAGCCTACAAATCTGGCAGTGTAGATTGGTGCATGCATTTCAAAGAGCTTCTGATGATGAGTGGAAATGGGGGACAAGGGAAGCAGCATATGATACTGCAAGTCATTTAGAGCTTCATTGCTTTCTGGGTCCTTCAGCTGTCTGATGGAGCACCTGGCCAGCCAGGCAGCTTGCATGTGTCCACTGAAATATAGAGGGGAAGGGAAGTCACTAGCAAAGACCTGTTGGCATGGTGATGGAGAACATGGACATGCTATAGGTTACCTGTGTAGGTGTAACTCACATGACTTTGTGAAGCCTTTTCGATACCAGTCATCATGAATAGTACTGTAGTTTTTGACAAGTCGTCAGTAACAGATCTCCAAGCTTCCAAAATGGTGAGGACCCCAGAACTGAGGCCATTTTGCATCTTGCAGACTCAGGAACTTTGTGATCAGACTTCAGAGATAACTTGGCTTTGCATTAATCTAGTCTTACATAAAATGGAGCCAAAATACTCACAAAATGCTGTCAGGCTTCTAGCTGTGGCCTAGTTTTAGGAAGAGATGAAGGCCTGATTGAAGGTAAGTGAGGGAATATGCATCTGATATCAAGGACAGTAAAAAAAAAAAAACAAAACAAAACAAAAAAAAACCCATGGTGACTCAAATGCTTCTGTCTCCCATCAGGCATGTAAACAAATCTGCAGAAAAAAAGCCACATCAGTGGGAAGTAACTTCATTCTTCCCAGTGTACTGGAATGCTTTCAATAAACATACCTTGCTTAATACCCTTAAATTTACTTTCAGAAATTACTATTTATTTGTTCCTTAACAGTATCCCTGCAAAGCTGCCGTCCAGCCCTTGCGGATTTGAAGAGCTTGCATTAAATATGATATACAATCAGTTACTACCTCTCTTCTCCAGTTCATCTGATCCAGGGCTTGATATTGCCATGGTGATATCTCATATCTTTGGTCTGGGAGCAGAGTCAGACCCATTGAAATGCTCGCATAGAGGTACCAACCCTGAGAAGTGATGCAAAGGAAGTTTCAAAACTATTCCCTTATTTAGTCTTATATCTTTAAGTTGTTCTCTGGTGAGACGTAAAAGTTACCTAGTCTGTTTTCAAGCTATTCCCCAACGCATATTTACGTTGGCCAAAAGTTTAACATGCTGAGTAGATAAACCTTACTTTAAAGCCTATGGAAGCATAACTTTGCTCAGGTTACATCTTCTCTCTTTGTTGATCAATGTAGTTAGCTTTTAAATTGTATTTTAACTCTTGATTTGACCTCGAATAATCATGCTTTTAATTTACTGGGGCATTTTTTTCCATTGTGGCAATTATGAGAAAGGACTGTTGGACTTTGGTTTTGTTCACAGAGCTACATTCCGTAGTACACATTATGTGGCCAGGAACTCTGCAAAATTGGTTGAAACTGATCCAAATGGGTAACAAAACATAGGAAATCAGAATGCTTTTTGTGATTATTTTTACTTCTGGGGAGTTTGCCTAAACCACCTTATTCAGAGTTGAGTCATGAAGAATGGTGATGTGATAGGTGCCGGGTTAGACAGGCAACTAATGAGTGGTCAGCAAGGATTTTCAAGAATCTGTATCCTAGCTGAGGTAGATGAGACCAAACCATTTTCAGCAACTTTAAAGAAAATACGTGTGTTGCCATTTTTTTCCACACCAGGAATGCTACAACATTGCTAGCTCTAATTATTAAAAGAAACAATTAGCTTAATCGCTTCCCTACCAACCAACTGAGAACAGCTTAAATTCTTACATTGAAACAAGTAAACAAATGCTGGATGCTGTATAGTGTGTTTTCGTTCCCGGGCCCTTTTACTAAGGGCAAGAATTGTGAACAAGAAGTGTAATGGGGCAAGATGTGTATAATCAGGAGGCTAAAGAGCTATTCAAGCAGAAGGTCATTACTGTCTCAAAACAAATGTGTGTGCACTGGCATGTTTGAGAGTGTAAGTGACAATTTTCTAAGTGTAAGAAGTCTGGAAAAACCCTTTCAGTGGGTGCAACACAGAGCACAAAGAAGCCCAACTACTTTCAAGGTAGAGATGGATACACTTGGGAAGAAGCTTAATTGATAGTCACCCGTGTTACTTGGGGCTTATCAAACCCTACTTCAGCCCTCTATTCCACATAGCTGTGTTCAAGCTTTTCTCCACAACTGAGAGTCCTGGAAGTGAACATTTTTAAACGAATGTCACTTCAATTATTCACATAATCACATGCTTAGAAGCCAGGCCTTTAAGGAAGAGTTATAGTGCAAGACTTCTGATAGTAGCGTAAAAGGCTGCAAATCTACATCTGCAAAAAAGAATGAACCTTTGTAGTTAAGGAGTACGCAGTGAACATAAAATAGATTAAAAGCCATTTAGAGATAAAGGAACCTTGAGACTGCAGTACTTTAAAGTGCAAAATACTCAGGTTTGTGTTGCTATTGAAAATGAGTATGATCTAGCAGTTAGTTTTGTAGCCTATACAATTTTTATAGAAGACAGAAGGACACTGGTGCGTATTCAAAGAATGAAAACTTGTCTAGTTTCCAGACCAATGAACAAACTTGCATTGACATCACTGGGGACAGGATTTTTACCTTTGTCCTTATTAATTGCAAATTTTTAATGGCTTTACATCTGTTTTCACTTCTGTGCTCACTGCTGTAACTAAAGGGTAAAAAAACCCCACATCAGCCTGTGATCTAATCTTTGCATGCCACAACATGAAGCAAACAAACGATTTGCTGGAAATTTAAGTTAGAAGTTTTTTCTAACTGATATGTAAAATGTGATGCAGCCTGAGCCTCCCTTAGGGGAGACTAGTTTATAATGTCATTTAGTCCATTCCAAGGTGTGTGTGTGAAGGCAACCCTTTAAAGGGCAGCAGAGTATATACTATATATTTTATATATATTATATTTAATAGATAATATAAATCTGGATTTAATGGTGTACACGG
>JAVJGI010000057.1:43797728-43809014 GCA_035590275.1 Ibycter americanus
GAATGTGAGGAAGATGACGAACTGTTCATTAAATATATTGCCAGATAATCTTTGATAACACGTACGTGTTGCAACTGTTTCACACCCAGTATACATATAAGGAGGGGGCGGGGAAAGAAGCACCATGCACAACAGACATGATGATTACAAATCATTTGTCCTAATGTTTTTGTCATCTACCTTTCTCATAGTGCCTCAGCCCAATCCCACAAAATAAAAATGTGATGTTATCTGAAGAATATAGATTCTTTCCAGATTGATTTACCAGATGCCTGTCACCACCAAGTCACTTTGAAAGACTAACTGATAGGTTGGGCTGTATGTAAGTTACTGCTCTGCATGCAGTCCTTTTGCAGCTGATTTTGCTGCCAGTGTTATTTTCTGATGGTGAGATTTAGTGCAGCATAGCTGGCTGACAGTATCCCTGTAGGAGATTTTTCTTGCTTGTGAGCTAAGCGAAGGGCAGGGTCCTGCATTCTTGGCAGCCTGTCATATGCATGAGCTGTTTGTTTTTTGAATTCAGCAAGCAGAGTTTTAAATCATCTTTAGCAAAACAAGACACAGAGAAAAAAGAGAGATCAAAATAGAGCTGAATATTTCATGTCATAATTTTGGCAGCGTGTCTGCTCTTCTACATTGAAAGCACCAATGAAAAAGGGAATTTTGCAGTTTTCAGTCATGTGACTGAAGCTCCTTGAGTATCCTCACATATTCCAGGACAGGTCTCTTACCAGCCATTGTTCAGAGAAAACAATCTAGTGTTGAGTACTTGTGTGGGAAGAGCAAAACCATGTTAAAATAGAGCTGAATACCAATACACAGTGAGTGGAATGTGCCCCTCAGCAGAAAGCCAGTAGATACTACTTGAATCTGCAAAATAAAGTTTATGTATTGTTTAAGATATATAGGCCCAGTATTGCCATTTTCTGCAGAGGGGAATTCTGTTGAAAGTAGTTGAAAGATCTGTCTTACACACTCCCTGTTTGCATAGACACACACACAACTGTGATTTTTTACATCAGTCAGCCTTGGAGGAACATAGAGTTTTGACCAACAAATGTTTCCATAGCAGTTTGCAGAGGGACTGTATCGTGAGTCTGGACCTGAGCCAGCTTGTATATGCCTACATATTATGCAATATTAACTTTTCTGTTTTCTGTCCCAATCAGCTTTAGTTAGTAGATAAAACACTAAATAGAGAAGGAGGGAACTGAAGGCCATGCTGTACTACATGCAGGAAGAAGCCCTTCAAACACAGCCTTAAGCATAGCTAAAGTAGCATAAACTAGCAAATTCAAAGGAGTTTCACAGAGAGGTTTGTACAGCTCCACTGTACAACATGAGACTGAAGGTATGTCTGGTTGCAGGCATTGCTTACTCTAAAACTATGACATGAGCTTAATGCAGACTGCAAAGCCGTTCAGAAGCAGGGTGAATGCTCCTTTTCTGGAGTGTAGACTTCTTTGCCTGTGCTGCTCACAAAGTCCAAGCCACCTACTTTACAGGTGCCTTGTGTTTATATGTTCTCAGTCATGTCATTAAGGATATGGAAAACAGCATTACCATAGAATCGTAGAATAGTTTGGGTTGGAAGGGGCATTTAAAGATCATCTAGTCCAACACGCCATTGTGTATTGTAAGACAATTAATCAGAAAGAAAAAAAGTAAATAATGCTTCTTTCATAGTTATTCCTTTTAATCTGGCAGTATTTTACAACATCTTAATAGATGTCTTTAAGATAAAAGGCAGCAAACATAGAAAACAAAAAACTATTACGTCTGAATCTGTTTAGCCTTCAGATTACGTAAAGTAGGCAATTCTCTGCACTTGTAGTTGAATAATTTCCTATTGTAAGTAAAGCTCACAGGGGTAGTGATGGATTTAAAAACTGCCTGGGATTCTCAGAACTCCTAGCTTTGGAATAATTGTGACCTCAAAATTTTGGGAGTACCTGTTTTCTTACTGTCCTTCTACTGCTGTTTCAGAGGGCCAGCTCTGAGAAGTGGAAGGAACTAGTTGTTAGGATCAGCTTAATTACAGGGGAAATGTGAATTTTCTTTAAATAAAGGTGCAGAAAGTAGTTGGAAATTGTGTCCCTATATCACGGGAGAGGATGGGGAGCAATAGGTTGCAGAACTACCTGTGATTTCACCTCATGAAGGACACTGGGAGTAAGCAAAAACACACAAAAGGGAAAGACTAATGGACGAAGTGGGATACAGTGAAAAGTGCTGAAAAGAATTTGAGGTTGACTTTGAGAAGAATATTAAAATAAACAAGAGAAGGTCCCTTGACTGTTTAAATGTAAAGAGAATGAGGAGGAAAGTGTCACCACTACAGACATGGTGATGTGGGAAGAATAGTTAGTTTGGCCTGGAAGCAAAATTAATTTTTAAAATCAGGTCTTGAAAAGACAGTGATGAATGTGAAGATATAGGCAAAGTGGCTAATGGGCCTGAGAAAGGCAAAACCTGGAACAGGTACAGTGAAGACATTCTCGATGTGGGACATGGACACCCTGTTTTATGGCGGGAGACAAGGAGTTCAGTGAACACTTTAAGCAGCTTAAGCCAGGCCTGCTGCCCAAAGAGAAGGTCCTGCTTTCCTGCAAGGCTCGACAGCTAATTCCTGCATTGTCTGCTTTCCTGTACCTGCACAGGTGTTTCTGCGGCCACTGAACAAACTGTAGCGATGAAACAATCCAGCTGGAAAACAAGCATTTTTGTTTTCCTGGTTGTGGGGAGTACAGAATACTTCTCCAAACCCAAGTACAGTACCAGAACATTCCTGCTTAAAATCTCTGTTGGAGGAGAGTCTAAAAGAACTGTGCTCTATGAGTGCATCAGAAGAACAAATAAACATCAGGGAAGGAAAAGTACTATTTAAACTAAAGGATGATGTTTGCATAAGAGTAAATGACTACAAGCTGGCCATGAAAGAATTTAAGCAAGAGACTTTGAAAGTTTTCTAACCATCAGAGGAATGAGGTTCTTGGACAGCCGGTGAACTGGGAAGAAAACTATCTCATTTTAAGGTGGTACTGTGTAATTTATGAAGGGAATGATATAATGTAGGTGAACTATCTGATGGGGTGCAAGAGGACCAGAGGACTCAGCATGCCCCTCAAAATTCTTAGCTGGTACCTTAAAGCACATAAAGCACCAAAACTACTGATTGTGTCAGAAGTATTTGGTTCAGCAGAGTGTCAACATGAGTAGCAGTTTGAAGCACAGATGCTTCATTTTGTCTGGATCAGTTCAACCCACATTTAGTTTGCACAGAACATTCAAAGTAGAGTTACTAGTATTTGCGAAAGACAGCTTAAAGTAGCTGATTTTTCCTAGTAAGGAAAATATTTTGAAGGTAAAATATTTCTTATTTATGAAAATACTTGCCAGTAGCTCCGCAACTCTTACTTGTAACTTCTTTGCTTCTCTCACTGCTTATGAAACTACACACGCAACAGACAATCAGGTCTGGCATTGTATCCTCTCTATAACTTTGGGAAAATTTGTTCTTGAATTCTGCATGCAGTTTCCCTTGACTTTGATTAGGTTTAATTAGACTTTAATCCTCCACGTTCCAGGCAGGTTGGGTTCTAGTTTTACAGATGCTTCTGTCTGACCATAGGCAGAGCAAATATTGCTTTGACCTTGTTCTAGTGTCCTTGGTTATTATTAGGTAAAGTCAGAAGAAGATTTTAAAGGATGAAAATATGTGAACAGTTCTGCTCCATCTGTATCTCCCTTCTATTTTCTTCACATTTTCAGTTTTTTCAATCAGGGTTACAATTTGAACTTAATTTTTTAGCCCATGCCCATCTCAAAAACATGAGTGGCTTCTATTTGTGACAAGGTTTATTACAGCCCTTGCTGTTCCAGTGAGGGGGAAGTTACCCCTTAGGTCAAAAAGCTACAGCTTCACATGCAAAGTAGGAAATGCATAGGGGCTTCCATGCTGCATTATGTCAGGTTCTCACTGGAGTCTTAATGTAGAGCAGATTCATCACATTCATTATTGCATATTATATGCCCTGCTCTAAACTTCTTTCACAGAGAACATGAAGTCATTACAACCTTAGCCACTGTCTAGAGATTTCAAGTTCTGGAGGTCTGTTCAAGTGCTGAAGATCCCCAATATGATGATGAAGGGAGCAGCAGTCCAACACTGATATGACAAACAGGACACCCATATGTCTTTCCTGAGTCTTGCATGGTAGAGATGGAGGAACGGATGAAGGCTAATTTTGCTGTTGGGTTTAATAGCAGAAGATATAATAAAGCAAACCTATACCTGTTGTTCTCAAAAGTAGAATAGTATTTTTGTCTCACTCCACCTTTCTGTACAACAGTTAGAAAAAGAATATTCTATTAGAAAGGGACCAATGGAAGTTGCTTTAAAGTTCACTTAGTGGTTCAACCTTTCTTCTGTTGCTGAGGCTGGGACCAGGTTAAATAGCATCAAGACCAGTTGCTTGCTTTCCAGCAGGTATCTGGGTGCATTGTTCTGGTCATGCTCTTCATTGCAAGCACTGGGAGCCTTGGGTAGCAGGAAACAAGACCCAGGGTGGAGCTTTTGCTCCACATTGAAATCCCAGAGAGTATCTCTCTGCAGCTGTAATTTTAATTATGTAGGATGGTCGTCTGCCTTTTACGGAATTGAAAAGAAGTCTGGAGACTTCTGGGGACAGGCAGGTTAAATTATAGTTATTACCAGGCAGCTATTTCAAGATTACTACCCTCTGAATAGCAAATCCCCAACCGCCCTGGAACACAAACAAAACAAAAAGTTTACTTGCCCTTCCAGAAGGCTTCTGGCATTCAACTCATAACTTGCAATGTCCAGCCCTTCACCTCAACACTGTCTTCTGCTTTGTAGAAGAAACCTGATCATTACAGTTTCCAGTATGTCAGACTAAGGTCCTGAAGTTAAAAGACACAGACACTCATTTGTTTTCAATAGGTTTTGATGTGTAAATGCTAAAATTGGTTCTTTTATGTGCATGAAAGAGCAGAGGGGTATGCATACGCAAATCTGTTCATTGGTGGTGTTTTCATGGGGGTGGGTTGCTAAACACTTCCCAGCATAAAAGGTTCTCAATCCATCTCCACTGCATTGCTTATGGTTGGACTTGCATGACTGCCCAAGCCATGCCAGCACACTGCTGAGAAGGACTTGTCTTCCGCATCAGGCTCTGTTCCCTCCTGCCTCAGCTCTCCCGTTGTATTCCTACCAAGGCAGTGTATCCTCCTCCTGGGCATTCCACAAGTGGGATGAGCATCTGTTCTTCTGAAAGTCGGGCAACGAGTTTGCTGTAACCACTATGCTGACGTTTGGTGCCAGTGATGACCGATTCTACATTCTTTTAGTATGGCAGTTCAGAGACAGTGTAGTTAGTCTGGTAGATTAGGAATCAGGTGCCTCTGCCTCAATTTGAACCTTCCATAGTCAAATCCCATTGTTGACACATTGTAGGTAACTCCTATTTTTGCATAAAGTTAGATGTCAAAGGAGTAAGGCAGGTGGCCACACACTGATGAGATTAAGAAGAGATATTTAACATTTCCCTCATTTGCTGAGCACAGTCTAGCAAATGTACAGAATTAAACAGAGGTTCTGTGGAAAAACATTATTAGATCCTGTAATTTAAGATATTTTCCATAATGTATATTTAGATTGCTAGTGGCACTGGAATCTTTCAGTCCAGAACAAAAAAAATCACTTATATATCCTATATGTGATATAAAAAATATCTATACAGAAATAATACAGATGTAAACACGTGACCAGCTGCGCTGATGAAGTATATTCGCAAACGCTTCTGCCTTTATCCACTACCCACAAGCACAGTTGCCTGCTCACAAACCCAACTCCCCAGGACTACTTGTAAAATGCCAGAAATCTTCCAACATTTATTTATATTTTAGTTCAATGTGCTAGGGAGATTTTTAATTTCCCTACCAAATGGAAGGTTTAACTCAGTCCTCCAGATGTGAAATGCACAAGGTACATGACAGTAAGCAATAAAGTGAGGTGCAAACTGGGCCCATCTTCAAAATTGACATTTCATAGGTATAGGGGGCTCTCCATTCTGGCCTAATTCTCTCTAACAAGGCTCTGACTGTCCTGGCCTATCCAAGCAAGCTCAGTATACAGGTGACTCTCCAGCTGAGCATGTTCTTAAGTGCAATCATATTTGTTTGTAAGCTATCCACCCTACCTCTGGCCACTTTTTGTAGCTGTTTTCTTATGCAGTTCCAGAATGTATAATCTGTGGATGAGGGATGTTAGGGTGCATTCCTGCCAGTTCCCATTGCTATCTGTTTACAAACCAGTTCATGAATTTGTCTAATCCTTGTTTACACCTACTGATACTGTCTTCCTTCATAACTGTGGCAGCAAGTTCCAGAAGCTTAATACCCATCATGTAAAAAAATACTTACTCATATCTGTTCTGAACTTAACTCCTACTAATTTGAGTGTTGTTTTGTTACAGTATTTCAGTTTTTGTTAATAACAGTTCTGTAGTTGTTGCTGATGGACCACACTTTTATCATCACTTTAATGATTTTGTAAGCCTCAACTTAAGCATTTTAGTTCTCCTTTTCTGCGCCTCTCCAATTACATTAGATACTCCTTGAGCCATGGAGACCAGCACTGCACACAGCACTAAAGGCATGTGGGAGCCCATGGCTGTGTAAAGTGGCAGAATTATGCCCTGTGCTGTGGTGTTAGTACCTGTGCTGGTGATGCTCAATGTCTTGAGTTTTTCTGGCAGCTGTTGGTGTCAGAGATGGCTCCAAAATCTCCTTCCTGAGTTGTGGCTGCCAATGCTGGCTGTAACCATAGGTTACTAGGTTATCACGCCTATTTATCATGCATGTAGTTAACTGCATTGAGGCTCCTCTGCCGCCAGCTCTCTGTTTTGTGAGATCCTTCTCACAAAAGCCTCTCCAAGGATTGAGTATCACCCTCCCACCTGGGCTAATTGACAATACCCTCCCGTCTTCAGGCCATTGATGAGGATGCTGAATGTAGCTGGTCCTGAATCTGACCTCTGGACACCCCACTACTGCCTCCTCTTTATCCTGAGAAGTGACCTTCAAGTCCTACTTGCTACTTCTTGTCATTTAACCAGCTTTCAGTCCATAAAAAGGCCTTTCCTAAACCTTGCAGCAGCTAAAAGTCTTTCCAGGAGCAGTTTTTTAATAACCTTTGATATACATTTTAAATAACCTTTTAATAGCCTTATCAAAGGTGTTTTGAAAATCCACATACGCTTTGTCTGCTGGATCACTTTGTTCACATTCATCGTGACTTCCCTGTGGGCCACCACTGGGCTGGTACATGGGAATCCCTTTTTACAGAAGCCTTTGTTTCCCACTCTGCTCAGAAAGGTACAGAAAGACTGTTTTTATCCATGCATCGGCTCTCTGCCATAGTTGTTCTTTGTGATGATACTCATACACCTGCAGTTTCCCACCTGCATACCTCCAGACTCAGGTGAATGCCATTTGGTCCTGGTAACTTTAACAGCCAACCTCTCTGTTGGCTTGAAAATAAATCTTCTTCCCTTCCTGTAATCCTCTAACATTTTCTGTTTCAAACATTATTTCTTATTTAAGGAAATCACTCCCAGTTGTGTGGGAGGGGAGGCTTACACAAATGCTGCAAACCCTGTAAAATAGTTTTCTGTCTCAGTTCACGCATTCTTGTAAGTGATTTTCAAACACTCCTTCTGCATTTCATCTTTCATGCACCAGTTTGTGCTGTGGTAGGAAATCATGTGTGACAGACCTAGTGTATTGAAATTTATAATGGGACAGTCCTCTTCAAGTTGGTGGGAATTCTGTCTCCTTAATGGCAAGATCAGGTGCAAGACAACATAAAGTCCCCAAGAGGAAAAATCCAAGTAGGAGTCTGCTTTTGCCGGTCTTAGCTGAAGAGGAAGTATCCCTGTGGGAAGCAGGTTGGGCTGTGCTCAGTTGTCATGCCTGAGACTTGTCCCACAGTGCTCCCCAGGCTGCGCTGCGGTAGATTCCCCTGCCTCACAGGAATACCAAGCAGGGCCTTTGTTGGGTGTCTTGGGTACTTCAGCTCCAAAACCTGCACAACTTCACAGCACGGCGCATTCTGACTTGGATCTGAAGTAAATTCCCAGCATTAAGCTGGTTGTTCAAGTGGTTGGAACAGAGAATGAGACTTAACATTTGTTAAGTCCCTTGCATGAGAGGATCTGCCTGGGACATAATCAGCTCCATCTAGTCTTCAGAAAAGTGCTGACCCAGTGGAGTTTTTTTCTTCCTTGTTTTGTTTGTGTACTTTTGGGAGCATGCCCATTTTATTGACCTTCTGAGGACTCCCTGCATGAATAAATCATATCATGGGGAACTTTGCTTAGAAAAAGACACCCAAGGACATTCTCCATTGCTGGCCTGAAAGCTTACAAGGAGACTGGGTGCAAGTGACGGTGTCCTTTGAAGGCTGAAAATTGGGTGCTAACTCAGATTTAAGTGTACACTCATCTTACCCACATTATATGTCCAGAAATCCTCAGGAGGCAGAACTGAGAACAAAACAGCAGTTCCCATTGCCACATGGCCTGAATCAAGGTCCAGAATGTTTTTGGACACAGAGCTGGAGTTGAATTAGGTGCCTGCCCAGAAAAGGCATCAGCACACACAAACAGTGCCACAAAGGCTGCGTTTCCATGCAACTGCAGTCCCACAGCTAGCCTGGGAAAGGGAGGCAGGACTGAAAGGCTGGGAACAGGATCACAGTCTTATTGCAGGGGTTTGTCCTCTGCCAGCTTGTGCTGTGGAGAGTCTGAGGCCCTGCAGAACCTTTTGCTCACCTTAATCAGCATTTTTTCTGGCTACAAACTGTCCTTCAGATTTGTAGGTCATATACGGGATTGTCAAAACCCCTTTGATGACACAGCCTGTGCATGCATTGAGGGTATTTGATCCAGACAGTAAGCGGATGGGAGGGAGGGAGTTGAGAGGCATTTGAAACATTTTGAAGAAATATGTAGGTGATAGAGGGTTAATCTGTTTTTCCCCTGAATGCCTGCTTTCTTATGGCCAGTATATGCTCAGCTTGTGCAGTGCCTTGGCAGAACAGCCCAGACCCGCTTCTGCCATGGTCAATATAATCCCTTCCCACTCTGCCTTTACACCCCCTCAAGCATCCCCTTTTTTGAGTTTCACCACCGGAATCTTCTCCAAAGGTTGGTACAGCAGGTTCAAGGCGTTTGGAGGCTTGGTTTCCATGGCAGCCGGGCTCCTCTGCTCCCAGACGGCAGCTCAGGAGGAGACAGGAGGGAGAGCAAGAGAAAGTCATTAAATGTGCCAATTAGTATGCAGAGCCAGGGCTGCCATGGCAGGCAGTGCTTGCAAAGGCAGACAGCAGTAGGGGTGCCCTGGCTGCACAGCAGACCAGAAGATGGAGTCACAGGCAGGAGATGAAGGGCAGCTGCCTCTGGCTGGGGCAGCAAGGAGGGTACCACACCAGGCATATACCTGCTCTCTTACAAATGAGCTCTTCGGCATCATTAACACCCTGCAAGCTAAATGCCCCAGAAACAGGGAAACCCCTAATTTCCTATTGTGCAGGAACAGGGACAAAACCTGCGCATTCTGAAATTTGTGCATTTGATAACCAGTCAGGTGTGATGGTGACATTCAGCTGGAGAACTGCAGAGCGGGGAAGGAGAAGGAGAACTTAACTCAGATGAAGATACAATATTTTCACTGCTGCCACTTAGCTTGTAGCACATGACAGGATGTGACTTTTAGAAAAGATGCAACTTGAAGACCAGGGTGCATTTTCATAGGAACAGACAAAAGGGCTCTGCTAGATTCTGGTTGTGATGCTGAGCGACCTGCTGCTCCCTCCTCTAGAGCATCCAGTTTCTGCTGGACATAATCTTTTTCTTAATTTCTTGGCCTTTTTTTAGATTTCTCTGTTCAGTTAAATGGTTGCAATGTTTTGTCCTGGGCTGACAATATTTCAGTAAGAGATGCATGTTTTTGTGCAGTTGTACAGGAGCTGTAAATGTTTTGCTATGTTTCTGAATAAACAATGCAATGTGTCACTCAGATTGTTAAAGAGATTAATTCTGTTGTGATATAGATGTGCTAAAATATTTAATCTCTAAAAGAAACACATTCTGAGTATGTTAATAGGACACTGACTGGTGCTATTTCAGATTCTGGTGTTCTTTTTAACAACTGCTGATCACTTTCTCCCATCATTTCATTTTCCATAGAAAGAATCTGCCTAGAGAAATTTCAGAAGGATTTGCCTATTAATTAATCATTTTGTTGTTGCTTGTTTTTGTTTAGGCTGTAAGATAATCCATTCCTTTCCCAATATATGTTTGTTCCCTATAGTATGTTTTAGTGCTTTATCTGGGATCCAGTTGTTTTAAGACATGTTTTATTGATCTTGTGTGAAACTTTGTTTTTCGTTCATTGGGTTTTTTTCATATGAGTCTCTGTAAAACATGCCTTCCTTCAGTGCAGAAGTTGAGTACCTGAGTTGGATCAGTTCTGAGCAGGGGAAGAATTCCTCTAGAAATTACTCTTGGAAGTGATAATGAAAATAATTTATAGACTAATGGTATTGCATTGAGCTGCTCCTCATGCCCCTGCCAAGCTCTCACCACGCCAAAATACGCAGGGCCTGAAACATACGGGGAATCCCCTGGATGCTGGACTCCCTCATACTCAAGGGGTGCCACTGTCTGCAGGAAGCTGCCCTCCAAAAGCATAATGTTTCCTTCTACTTCCCAGCCCTCCAGCAGCAGACACTGCTGAGATTTTTTTTAACAGACATCAGTAGGTCTTTGTTTCACTTCAGAAATGATTTAAAGGATGCATAATATCAAAAAGCATGCTGTAGAATGTATGACCTAAATTGTGTATCAGTCACATTTTATTTTTAATTATCTGAGTACATTTTGTTTTAAGTTTCCATTCAAACTGAAATCTTTTGGGAGCATCTGGCTGTTTTGTTTTGCTGGAAAACACCAGTATTTTTCATTTCAAAGTTTCTTCTCAAAACTCTTCCAAGTATTTTCTGAAAATGTTCAGTACTTTTGCCTGGTATAGAATCAAAGGCCTTTCAAAACATCAACAATTCTTAAAAAGAGCAGAACTACTTTTTTTAACCACTGTGATTTTGTTGAATAGACTAATAAGGCTACTGTAAGTAGCTGAGGGAGACGTTCATATAAATCAGTTTGGATTTCTTCAGAAAGAGAAATTTAAGGGGAAACATTC
>JAVJGI010000057.1:43824619-43834690 GCA_035590275.1 Ibycter americanus
TTTTCTTTTCTTTTCTTTTCTTTTCTTTTCTTTTCTTTTCTTTTCTTTTCTTTTCTTTTCTTTTCTTTTCTCTTTTCTTTTCTTTTCTTTTCTTTTCTTTTTAACTTACTTGGAAATACTCAAAGCTGTCTTGATGCAAAATTAATCAGAATATCATAGAATCACAGAATTGTTTGGATTGGAAGAGACCTTAAAAATCATCTGGTTCCAGCCCCCTTGCCATGGCCAGGGACACCTTCCACTAGACCAGGTTGCTCAAAGCCCATCCAGCCTGGCCTTGAACACTTCCAGGCATGGTGCATCCACAACTCCTCAGGGCAACCTGTTCCAGTGTCTCACCACCCTCACAATAAAGAATTTCTTCCTGATATCTGATCTAAATCTAGCCCCTTTCAGTTTAAAACTGTTGCTCCTTGTCCTCTTACTGCATGCCCTTGTAAAACATCCCTCTCCAGCTTTCTTGCAGGCCCCCTTTAGGTACTGGAGGTCTCCAGTAAGGTCTCCAAGAACATTATGGATTGCCTAGACCCTGCTGTGTTGTTCCTCCAACAGATATCGGGTTGATTGAAGTCCCCCATGAGGACCAGGGCTTGTGAACTTGAGGAGGGTCCTATGTGTCTATAGAGGGCTTCATCCACTCAGTCTTTCTGGTCAGGTGGCCTGTAGCAGACCCCCACTATAATGTCACATGTCCCTGCCCCTGCCCTCCCTTTAATCCTGACCCATAAATTCTTGGTCCGCTCCTCGTCATCCCCAGATGGAGCTCCACGCACTGCAGCTGGTTGCTGATGTAGAGGGTGATACCCCCTCCTCTTTTCCCCTGCCTGTCCTTCCTAAAGAGCTTGTATCCTTCCGTTCCAACACTTCAGTGATAAGAGTCATCCCACCATGTCTCTGATGCCAGTAAGATCATAGCCCTGCAGGTGTGTGAATGTCTCTAACTCTTGTTTATTCCCCACGCTACATGTGTTTGCATAGAGGCATTTAACTTGGGCCCCCAGTGAACCTGACTTACTGTCTGGAGTGGCTGGAATTCCCTGGTGCTGCTCTTCAGGTGCTCTACCACTGCCCTGTGATCCCTCTCCAGGCTTTGGGCATCTGTTGCTGGCACTGGCACCAGCTGGTAGGAGTGGGATGGATTGAGGTTTCCCTCCCACAGCACCTTTAGTTTAAAGCCCTCCTCACCAGCTTGGCAAGACTGTGACCAAAGGTGCTTTTCCCCTTCTCTGTCAGGTGGACCCCATCACCCCCAGTAGACCAGGGTTCTCAAAGTGAGTCCCATGGTCTAAGTAGCCAAACCCCTGGCTGTGGCACCAGTCCCGCAACCAACTGTTGATTTGCCAGATTTGACTGCTCCTTTCAACCCCTTTCCCTTTGACTGGGAACACTGAGGGAAAACAACCTATGCTCCACAGTCTCTTACTGCTGCTCCCAGGGCTCTGTAATCATTTTTGGTGCCCCTCAGACTGCTCCTGGCTGTACCATTGGTGCCCACATGAAACAACAACAGTGGATAACAGTCAGTGGGCTGTATGAAGCTTGGCAGTCTCTCGGTGACATCCCTGATACAAGCCCCTGGTAAGCAGCATACCTCTCTAGAGAGCGCATGTAGTTGGTTTGCATGGCAAGGTTTTGGTAGCTAGAGGGGCTACAGGCGTGGCTTCTGTGAGAACCTGCTAGAAGCTTCTCCTGTGTCCAACAGAGCCAGTGCCAACCAGCTCCAAGAGGGACCTGCCAGCTGGCCAAGGTCGAGCCCATCCGTGACAGTGGTAACACCTCTGGGATAATGTATTTAACAAGGGAGGGATGGGGGGAAACCTGTGAAACAAATTGCAGCAGAAGTGAGACTGTGTGACAGCAACAACTGTGCAGACACTGAGGTCAGTGAAGAAAGAGGGGCAGGAGGTGCTCCAGGCACTGGAGCAGAGATCCCCCTGCAGCCCATGGTGAAGCCCACGGTGAGGCAGGCTGTGCCCCTGCAGCCCATGGAGGTTAATGGTGGAGCAGACACCCACCTGCAGCCTGTGGAGGACCCCATGCTGGTGCAGGTGGATGCCTGAAGGAGGCTGTGACCCATGGGAAGCCCGTGCTGATGCAGGTTTGCTGGCGGGACTTACAGACCCATAGAGAAAAGAGCTCACACTAGAGCAGGTTTGCTGGCCGGGCTTGTGAACCCATGGGGGACCCACACTTGAGCAGTCCATTCCTGAAGGGCTGCACCCCATGGAAGGGACCCACGCTGGAACAGTGTGTGAAGAACTGCAGCCTGTGGGAAGGACTCATATTGGAAAAGTTTGTAGAGAACTGTCTCCTGTGGGAGGGACCCCACACTGGAGCAGGGGAAGAGTGTGAGGAGAAAGGAGCAGCAGAGACAACATGTGATGAACAGACTGTAACTCCCATTCCTCATCCCCCTGTGCTGCTCGGGGGGAGGAGGTAGAGAAATCAGGAGTGATGTTGAGCCTGGGAAGAAGGGAGGGGTGGGGGAAAGGTGTTTTTAAGATTTGGTTTTATTTCTCATTATCTTACTCTGATTTGAATGGTATAAACTAATTTCCCCAAGTCGAGTCAGTTTTGCCCGTGATGGTAATTGGTAAGTGATGTCTCCCTGGCCTTATGTCAGCCGATGAGCTTTTAGTTGTATTTTCTCTCCCCTGTCCGGTTGAGGAGACGGGTGATAGAGCAGCTTTGGTGGGCAACTGGCATCCAGCCAAGGTCAAACAACCACAGTGCATCAGGTCAGCAGATGGATGCCTCTGTCCCTCTGAGAAGAGAGTCGCCTACTGTTTCACCCCTTGCTTTTTCTTGGTTGTGCTGGTTGTTATACGACTGGCAGATCGGGCTGCCTTGCTCGGCTCCAGCATCCTTCCTGATGTGACAGGTCTCTCCTCCTCAGTTGGTCTATCAGCAAAGCGCTTCTGCAAGGGCACCTCAGGCTTTGGGGGAAGTCTCTTTCTTGTGCAGGTCCTTGATGTTACAGTTTTCCATTCTTCTGCATTATTGGCCCCCTCCCTTCTGTGTGTGCCCGTGGGGGAGTTTTTGGCTGCCTGGCTGTGGGCTCTGGGTCCACTGCAGACCGCACTTGGGACCAGCTGTCTAACTCCTTCTCAGCCTCCCTGATGTTACGCAGCCTTCTCACCGCCTCCTGCAGCTCAGCCACCTGCTGCAGGAGGTCCTTCACCTGGGCATGGTTTTGCAGGCAGGTCTGCTGCCTGTCCCTGCTCCAGGAGAAAGGTCTGGGCATGTCCTGCAGCCTGAGGTCTGCACTGCAGCCTCTGCCTTCAGCAGCTCCGTTTGGGTGGAGGCATCAGCCACCAGTGGGGTAGATGGTGCAGACCCCCCAGCTGGAGCTGCAGCCTTGACTCTGAGATAAGCACCCACCATTCTGCTGTGAGAGTCAGGTAGGATGAGCACCCTTGACCTGTGCAGTAGACACAGAGCAGTGCCCGGCTGCTGGGTTATATGTACATCAAGTCTCTCACTCGGCCAGTGGAGTGCCCCTCCTTTGCAGCAGTGCCCCCCGTGCTGCTGCCACACCATGCCCTGTTTGTCGGCTCTGACCTGCTCGAGGGTGCTCCCTAGGGCTGCCCTTTGTGTGTGGAGGGGGTATATCTGTATCACAGCATCTCAGCAGTTACACTATTTTAAAAGTACTTGAGTGGATTTCTTTATTGATGTTATCCAATCGGAATGGGACTTGAATAAATTGTTTAGAAACTGGAAATAAGAGGTATTTTTTTTAATTTAAAGTAAGGTTAGGAAACCTAGTTTTGAGGAAGTACAGCATTCTGGGGAAAATGAAAAATGTTCAGAGAGATTTTTGGAAAGGCATTCTTTTAGTGAAAGACCCCATTCAACATAAGTTGATTTGGGGTAGGAGTCCACGTCTTAAAAGTTGTTTATTATCAAAAGAATATTATCCAAAAGGCTGAATTATTTTTTAAAGCTGTGTAGGACTGGGTAGTTAATGTGGAACAAAATTATTTGATGCATTAACTTTGGAAATTGTCAACAGAAAAGACCATTGCTTTAATTCACTCAAAATTAGGATACAGATCCTGATCATACTGCGCCATACATCCAGACCACTGTGTCTTCTTGGATTTCAGTTGATGTCGCTGAGTTTCTGGGAGAATCATCAGTGCAGATTTCATGTAATTAATCTTTTTTAGTTTACTGAGCATTAAAATGAAGAGTAAAACTGACCTAATTTAAAGTGGGTTGATGGGCTAAATTAATTAATGATTTTACAGAGCTTCCTGTTCCATGGGTGTGCCAAGTAAATGTTAAAGATGAGTTTGCACTTCAGAAATAATGTATTTGGAGATTCTGTTGAGAAACCTATCATGGTAGTGAGTGTTGTTGCAGGGAGAGGAGTTTGGACCATGAACGTAGTTCTTAAATGCTCCCCAAGGTGAATGGTATCAGGTGGGAAAAAAAGGAACTATGGATTCTCCTTGTTTAATGCCTTGATAGTCTTCCTTGTGAGGGTCTGGAGGAATTATTTCTGACTCATTTGTTTTTTTCAGGTTGGGGGTCACACCATGCTGCCCATTCGTTGGATGCCTCCAGAGAGTATCATGTACAGGAAGTTCACCACAGAAAGTGATGTCTGGAGCCTGGGGGTTGTGTTATGGGAAATCTTTACCTACGGCAAACAGCCATGGTATCAGCTCTCAAACAATGAGGTGTGTGTAATACATTCTCAAACTGCTTTGGGAACGCTGGCACAGTAACTGTTGGTGTAGCTTCTCTGGACAGCAACAGATTTATTTAGTAAAGGCAAAACCTCCCAATATCAGGTATTTATGGTATTGTCACAAACTTCGTGGTTGAATTTCTTCCTTTTCACCCTTTTCTCCCCAGTGTGGATGGAAGTTGTCCAAGCAGAACTATACCAGTTGGTATTTAGCTTTTTGCTTTGTATAGGATAGTCTGCTCTGGGTATTGGGAAAAACCATGAGGCAATGAGAGAAGCTTAGCTGTCTCCTGAACAGGCTTTGAGCAATTTCATTTCCATATTGTACATGTCATTGTTGCAGAGTGGTTGTCCAAAACCATTCTTAAGCAGATTGAAGTAATCTGGAGATCTCTTGATTTCCAGGTAGTCACAAGTAACCTTTTCCAGAGACTAGCCACAGTGGTACTCAGAAGTTTAAGGAGGGAAGGAGGGAGAGGCACTGATGCTCTGTGTGAGCAAGGTGCAAACTTGGCCTCCCTCTGGGATGAGGTGAGGTTGATAGATGGGTAGAGGGAGGAGATGTGGGATTACTTCCTGGATACCATTCCCTCATGAGTGGAAGGGGCAGTGTGCGTGAACATAAATAACATCAGTGAACTTCTTGCTCCTTGACAACTTACGTTACAGTGATTTTTCCAGATCGCATCCTGCTGCTCCTCCATCTACCTAGAAACGCAGCCCTTGGCAGAGCTGGCTGGGTGACTGCCACCAGTGAGGCTGCTGCGGCAATTAGCAGTTAATTCTTCCATGGATGACCCCCAAGTCGTTGGCACAGCTGCACTGATCCTTTCCTTGTGATTTCTCCTAGGTGATTGAGTGCATCACTCAGGGCCGAGTCCTGCAGCGACCTCGCACATGCCCGAAGGAAGTGTATGACTTGATGCTGGGCTGTTGGCAGCGGGAACCTCACATGAGGCTCAACATCAAAGAAATCCATTCCCTTCTCCAGAACTTGGCCAAGGCATCTCCAGTCTACTTGGATATTTTAGGCTAAAGTCTCCTAGCATTTCTTCTTATGGGCTGTGGGAATGAATGTGTTCAACGGCCGCTGAACTCCATTAAAATGTGTTCTTAACTTTGACAGTATTAATGACAAAGTTGCGGAGAAGCTTTCAAAGGGCAAGCAATGTGCACTTCTCCATCTGTAGACACAGTATTGACTTTTTAGACATTACTGAGATGTATCTGCTTTCTCTCTCTCACTCTCTCTCTCTTTCAGTTTCTATCATTTTTTTCTTTTCTCCTGTCTTTCTAATCAATTTGGCTTCTGCATTATTGTAACTCTGCATAGACAAAGGCCTTAAATACCCGATCTGTTATATCAGCAGACTCTTCAGTTTGCCCACCACAACTAACAATGCCTTGTTGTATTCATGCCTTTGATGTGGATGAAAAAAAGGGAAAAATATATTTGACTCGAACTTTGTGATTTCTGCTGTACAGCTACTGGGAGTTTCTATGGATTCACCTCAATTTTTTTGCTTTGGCATGTGGGTGGAAAAAGAAGACTGGTGTTCTCTACATGAAGCATGTTCCTTGCGGAGATAAAGCCAGATGGAAAGAAGACAGTGTTGTGTGATACACTATCTGGAGGAACTAGGGGATCAGATGGCATCCAACCCCACAAAAAAACACTGAAACGATTTGATCGAAGGCAAGAGGGGATTTAGCACTTTCCCTGAAGAGTCTTTCTGAGGACTAAAGGGATTGTTCAAGGAGGTGCTTTGCCAGCACTTTTTATTGCCAGATACAAGTGAAAGGGGAAAAGATGCTGCTTTCACTGCACACAATTACTTTACAACATGATAAACTAAACACATGCCCTGATTTTGTCTTCTGGTAGGATACTGTCATGCCACTGGTATAAAAATGTTCTCCAGCTAGTCTTTTTAATAAAGGCTGAAGCCAGGCTTACTAATGTACAGTATTAATTTCAGGATCACGTGTTGAAATTAAGGATTTTGATAAGATAGGACAAGCTATAGGTGCTGAGGCAGGTGTATCTTATACTGTGCTTGTCCAGCAGTATATTCCTTCCTTCCTCAATCCCTTTTTTTTTTTTTTTCTGAACCGTGCAAGCAAAACTGTGCATGGTCGATTAATGCCCTTTGTGCAGAAACTATCACTCATCTTGTAGTACACCCTGGTAGGCATAGCAAACTCATAACAATATAACTTATATTTCATTAGAAGGGGCTAATGGAGGACATTAGCCATGTTAAAATGCCTTTACAATGTTACAGATACAATAGACTGATATAACATCAATAATCTAAAGCACGGAGATCACTGGTTATGTTTGAGCCATGACAGGGGATAGAGATCTCTAGAGAAAACAAATTACTCTGAGGTTATGGCTTACTATTCAGAGTGCAAAGACCCTGAGCTCAGCACCATGTTTGTATTGGTACTAGTGCTGTCATTACCAACATCCACTCTTTCGTAAATGACTCATTTTTGGTTTGATTGGCATTGTACGTGTACGACATTTGCATGGCCACTGTGTTGATGACAGTTGCATGGGCATACCTGTTATTTTTCAAACTGAAAGTTGATGATTTCAAATTTAGAGTTAGGATTATTTTTAATATGAATTCTTACAAATGAAAACCTACCTTACCTATTCCTCAAGACTTTTGCCTCCCTCTGTGAGGGGGCGTTACTGCAAAAAAGTGATCTTTCTTTCTGTTTTCTCTTTTTGTTATTTCTTACTGATATGAGCCAGATCAAAATAATCCTTCATCTTTGTGTTGGGGATATTTTATTTAATAAATTAAGCATTTTATTTTTGTAAGTGTTCCCATAGCACATTTAATATATAATTTGCTGGCATATATTATTTATTGAGGCACTTTAAGTTTTTCCTTCAGAAGCTTTTAGAGCTAGCTTATAAAGATTCTGAATATTTTCAAAAGAAAACAGTTCACTGGACACTGATGAAGTTTTACCCTTCTCAATGTCATTGAAAAGGCAACATTACAAATAAACATGACAGTGTAAATATAAAGCCATACTCAGTATTTCTTTAATAAACTAGATGTTATTTCTTAACCACTACTGAACTGGAAACACACAAAAAGCCAGAGGAAGATTCCTACAAAATAGGCCTTAAGATTTTATCTAGACTGTCTTGGAAGTTCACACAGAAAGCTAGATGAAGACTGAGCATCCAGTGATACCCATTCTATTGAGAATCTGAATGTTGTGTTTTAAAGGAATTTGAAATTGATTTTCAAAACAACAGTGGTGGAAAAGAAAGGTGTCAGAGTCTGCTCTAACTGTGCAATGGGAGGAGGCTGCAGGTGATGGAGGGGGGTGCTGAGTTTCTACCTGCTGTATTCTGTCTTAGTTTCTTATGAGCTGAAGAAAAAGGCATCTGAGATGCTTCTTCTACTGGAAAGCAGGCTCCAGCCTGAAAGCAAACAGGTGGGTTTTGTAAGCACTGAAAGAATGTATACCAAAAAAAAACCACAAAACCCTGAAAATGTGCTTAGTGGCATCTTCTTTTTGATTTACTAGTGAGACTATTAGAGTCATTTCAGAGAATGAATAGTGTTACAATGCATTGTGCAATAACATAGCAGTATGTTAAACTTCTAAAGGACCAAATGTTCTACAGAGCCACCAGTATGGATAACCTTGACCTATATCATTAATGTTCTTGATAGCGCATAAAATGTGTAATCACAGTAGACAAGCTATAAACTGTAGCTATACATAGTTTGTGTTTGTTTATTAAAAGGTGGCTAAGTGTAGCAGAATGAGCAGAGAAGAGGAAGAAGTATGTTCAAATCACAATGAAGGGTGAGTATATGTGCATATTCATCATGCTTGCACTGTCAGCTAGGTTGTGTACACTGAGTAAATATGACAATCAGGCTCATTTGAAAAGTTTCTGGACTGTGCTATGAACTGATCAGATATATAATATATATTATATATGTGTGTTTGCATATGGCATATATACACACACAGAGCATATACATGTATGCCTATGTTGTATTTTATTTATATATGTGCAGACATGCATGCACATTATGTATGGGCTGTGTGTATATGTATAAATTTACATACACCTACATTATTACAAATGATGATTAGAGTGCTACTAATAAATTGATAAAGTCTGCTGAGTAACCAAAATATTTTTTTTCTTTTGATATTTCTTTTTCTATGTTTGTAAGATTCAACTTTTTAACTGGTGTGCAGCAGAGGCAGTGCTAGAATGCCAGAGATATAACAACAAGCACTTTTCTTGCCCCCATGATTGCATAAAAACATTTCTTCCATTCCCATCTCACTTGTTGATTTCTTACAATGAAATGAACAGACAGGCTTCCAAGCTTGGGAAAGGATTTGTTTTACTGTCATTCCTGGGTTTGTGCTATTGTTGTTTTATTGTCCTAGAATAACAGTGCAGCTCCATTAGCATTTTATACTCGTCTGCAGTAACAAAATAATTCCAAGAATGTGCTGGACTATTCAGACTGCAACACGACTTGTAGGACAATGAGAATGCCAAAATTCAGCAGTAATAATAGCAGCATTTGCCACAGTCTGTCCTTCACTCTCAATAGAGCTGCAGAACTCAGAACTAGCCATGGAGAACAGATACTTACAAAGCAACAGCAGCCCATGATGCATGATGGAGTGTACCCTTTTTAAAAGGACTTCATTCATTTTGATTTGTAAAACAATATCTCTCTATATTGCCTACAGTTAGATAACTGCCTTGTTTGTTTGTTTTTTCTTGCCATTTCTTTATCACTTTCCTTCTTTCCCTTTTCTGTTCTTTACTTTTCTCCTTCTTTCCTTCTTTTCTTTTCCTTCCTCTCTCTCCCACTCTGTACCCTTCCCCACCTTTCTGAGAGATTGTTTTTGTTGTGGTTGATGTAGACTTTTAAAAAACACTTTAAAAATAAATTAAATAACCCAATAGAATTGTTAGGTCACTGGATGACTAAGGTATAATGCATATGTGTTAGAACAAGTCTGTGTCTGAGTTGTTGCAGCCTGTAACTTAATATCAAATACTGCTATAAAATGTAAGGGAGGGGAGTAGGGAGGGGCTGGGGAGTAGGTTGGGGTTTCTAATCAGAGATGGAGGTTTTGATAGCACAGGAAGTTGTATTTGCTTGTTGTGAGGGCTGGGATGAACCACTGCTGCTTTGAATCTAAAGGTCCTTTAGAGCCTTAGTTAAAACACCTTTATTTGGGTGGGGTGGGGGGTGTGCTACATTAATCACAAATATGAAGAAAAAAAAAAAAAAAGTCTACATGTTGCAGGGAAAACACTGTGAATTTCACAATAACAACCAAGTGACTATTTT
>JAVJGI010000057.1:43844972-43859727 GCA_035590275.1 Ibycter americanus
AGATGTGAAAAGATTGAATACACAGAAAAGTATAACTGCATGAAATCTTTACACTTTTATAATTTAAAAAATAAAAATAAAACACAAAATTGATTTGAGGTATCTTGGTCATAAAAAAAAAAGAAAAACAATGTGGACATGATTGGCTTTTCCACACTACTTTGGCCATGGACATGAGTAATACAGTACAGAATGGGAGAGAATTTGGTATTCAACATGAAAAACTGCCTGCATTGCTGTTTAGTTGTGAAATAGCTGGTTTTATTCTGACAGTGAAAGTTCATTTCGTGTGCTTAGTCTTCAGGAAAAGTGAACCAAAAAACTGGTGTTTTCTGGTGGTTAAGTGGTGTTCAGGCAGCACCTTAAGTCCTGGCAGAGTTTTCATTTACGTCGGTGGAAACTTTCCTGTTGATTTCAGAGGGCTTTTAATCTGACTACTGTGAATATAATGCTTTCACACACTCTATGCCTGCAACAAGCTCCCAATAGGTATAAGGCTTCCACCAAAGAGAAATACTGAGGCGCCCTGGACATAAAAGTATGTCTTTCTCTAAATCTGATATAATGACCATGCTGTCGCTCAGTTCATCTGCTGTATTAACACCAATGTAAGTAGGAATTAATATGAAAAGAATAGAGAAGGAACATAAAATACTATTGTGTCCCTGACTAAACCTTTACTTCTTAAATGCTGCATGCATCTCAAAGAGTTCTGCATAACTGGAGACAATTCAAAGGGCCACAAAGAAAATCCAGATTATGGCAGCAGCTATCATGCAAGACATGCCTCGGTAGCATTCTAGATACAGTCCTAAGTCTTCAGACTTGAGGAGGTTACAGTGAAGAATTGATAAATCCCGAGAGGCATGGTGAAGGTGAGTACAGCATGATTATTCATCCTTTTTTCACATGCAAGTGCGGAGAGTCATCAAAAAGAAATAGGAGCGTGTTCTGGAAGCAACAAGAGAAGACACCTCTCCGCATCTGCAGCTTAGCTGTGCAACATGACCAGAGCTTCTCACGGGCACCAGGAATGAAAGTGGGTTCAAAGGTTGCTGGACAGATTTGTTATAAGAAAAATCTACCAAGAAAACTTTAAAAGCTAAGACATCATCTCTGGCTGGGAAGGTAGCCACAGCAATTGGTTTATAGCCCACATGAGGCTGAGAAAAGATTCTGGCTATTACAGTGCGTTCCTCCTGCCTTTGCATCCTTCTCCAGGCACATACCACAAGCAGCTCCTGGGTTGGGGAGATCTGTCAGGGTACAACCGCTCTCACCTGATTATTTCTAAGAAAGAGGGGTTGGGATGACTGCAGCCATGGGTTTCAGCAGTACAATTTCAGGCAATAAGAGTACCACATGAATTATGAAGTATTAGTTGCAATACTAACAGTATTCTTCAATATCATTGGTATCTGACAATATTGTTTCTGAAGTGGAATTAGATTATTTTTTCCTTTAAATGTGTATTTTTGGTGATGAACCAAAGAGAACCAACAATGACATTTCAGGTTGAATAATTAGAATACAATGCTTCTGTAATCACGCCAACTCAATCTCAAATGAAATGTCCTCAGACACAGTAAGTACACAACCTCATTAAAACGGAGTCCATGTTTTTATTTCTCTTGCTCATGAGCATTCTTTGCATTTTAATTATATTTGTATAACTGTTTTCCTATTTTCTACTTGTTTTTCTGATGTGAAAGGTGCTTAGAAGTAACTGGAATCTGTAATGAAAGTGACTGTAGCAATATGCAAATTACCAATAAGTGTACACAAAGGAAACAAAGTGATGGAAGAGAAAAGTCTGTGCTCATAGACTTTTCAGTTATCATCTAGTCATTTTCTCTGAGATTACCCAGACATTCAACTCTTATCCCCTAAGTGACTTAAAAATAAATCTTAGCCAGGTGTTTGTTGTACCGATGACAGGTTGAAGTCCTCAGATGGAAGCAACATTAAGTGAATAGTTCCCCTTTTAACAGTCATGTTAATGACAATGAAAAAAAAAGCTGCACATTGTATGATCTCTGTTCAGATCCCTGTGCTGCTTGGCTGGGGTCCCCCAAGCCCCCCAGGCTGCAGGGAGCAGAAAATGGTCTCTGCTCCAGGTGGTACTGTCAGTACCATCCCAGGCTTCTTATACTGTGAGCTGATCACGTCCCAAAGCTTTCAAAACTGCAGATTATGTGTGGGGGACTGCTTGCTAACATACCATGTACGCCTTTATAAATACCTGTCTCCATAGTATGTAAAATGGGGAAGTGGTGACACTTCTCTGACGCAATGACGAGGACAGCTCACCATTATCTTCACTTTTGACATTTTAACTAAAACTAAGGCTTCTTTTAAACTCTTACATGTTTATTCATGTGTTTTGTATGCCACTGAATGTTCATCTTTAAACCAAAATAAACAAAACACTGGCTTTTCCTGAAGGCTGATGAATCTGGCATAGAAAGAAATATTTAAGACATTAATTCCAAAGTAAGATTATCCTCCAAATTATTTTAAAAAATATGATTTAGAGAAATAAGAAAGGAAAGCAGCAAAATCTAAAAAGAACTGCAAAACCTGCTGTATTTCTGCCATACAGTACAAACAACTATGAGTAAAGAGAATACTCACAATTACCTTTAAAAATGAAAATAGAACTAAAAAAACCCCAAGTAATAAATAACAGCCGCTTCACTGGTGTTTCTGAAGATGTTCTTTGGATGAGAGCTTCAAGCTGAGGTTTACATTGAGGATGGCTACTTCTCTGGTGGGAATGATATTTATCTCAGTGCATCAGACAGAAACAAACACAATTTATAAACAAGCAGATATTTTAGTCTGTAGTGGATCCTAGATTGCTTATTGGGGATAACGTAATTAATAAATAACAGAAGTGAGTGAGGGCAAGTGAGCCTCATGCCACCAGAGAACATTTTAAAATCATCTATTTACAAGAAATCATTTAAAGGGTTGAGTTGACACAGATGAATTGTAAATCCTACTGGTTCTGTCTGCAAAACATGTAGCTTCTTTCTAAGGAAGATGGAGTCTGGTGTTCATGTAGCCTGATGTTTGTTTCTCTTCAGAAACACTGTTGAGCAAGAGTATTGCTTATTCTTGATGCTTTTGTGGTCTTCTGTTCTTCTAAACTGCCCTTTTGCTTCTCTGTTCACTTGTGTTGAGCTCTGAGTTTGGGGAGGTAAATAAATAAAAAAGCACGTGCAAGAGTGCGTGAAGGTTTAGGAGAAATGGAGGATGTGGGTGCGGAGGATTGCGGATGGAATAGTCCATCGTAACAGGATGTACCGGGTGAGTCAGGCAGAAAGGGTGAGAAATCTTAGCAGCCTGGAAAAAAACTGCCATTAACGTCAGAAACTGAGTTTCTGTGAAGAGGAACTTGATTGTCTTAAGTGACTGGGAAGCTGCAGGATGTTTCACACTGTGCAGGTCATTTGTGTTCAAGGCAGCAAGGGATCAAGAGCATTTGTAGCTAGCACTGACAGAGGCAATCTGACACAGTCATAAGACAACCAGCTTATATGTTCCCTATTTAAAAAAGCCACCATTCACCCTGTTAAGCTATTTATACGTGACAATACTCTGAATAGGGAGAAAGTTGTGCTAAGTTTCCTTATGCTGTGCGCTACATATACATTACATGCCACCTATCACATGTAGCAGACAACTAATTCATTCCCACTTGAGCTTGGGAAGCTATAATTCATTCCAAGCACATGAGCATTGACTCCTCTTCCCATGAGCAGAGCTCCATGCAGAAATGCTGCAGGATGGGGTATTGGCTGTAACAACCACTAACAAGTAAACAGCTCATAATCTTCAGAGACCATCCCCAGAAACTTTGATACAGGCACTGTGCTTTTTTAGTACAGTGAGATGGTACTACAGTTCAGGACTGTGCTGCCAGTACAAGTTGAAGCATATCCAGAATCCTTTGCCATTCATACTGAGCAATAGCCCTGTATACTGGACAGCAAAGGTGACAGAGCAAAGTTACTTAATAACCGGAATTAACGGCTTTTCTACTGCCTGTATCCACAGCACCTAAACCAGAAAAATAGTGACATGCCTCTGAAGCTATGAGCAGGACAGCTCATCATTACCTTCATATATGACACAGTAATTTAAACCAATGCTTCCCTTAAACTCTTATATATTTATTCCTGTTTTGTATGCTATTTTTTGTTCTGCTGTATGTATCAATTTGTCTCTCCTAACTATCACCAGAAAATAAGGACAGATTCATGTAGAGGCAGAATGACACCAGTAGGAACAGGGAAACAGGGATATCACGCACAGCTGCACACCCGTTCTTAGAGAACTATACAATGCAAACATCTGGAAACAGTTAGCACATTGATTCCCAAATCGTACTCCGTCTTTTGTCAAAGTGATCACAAAGCTGTCTACAGCATTTCCTGCCAATTTTATCTTTTGCCCAGCCCAGAAGCAGCCTAGGGTTCCAAACACTGCTTTGCCCAAGTAAATGGGGAGAAAGGAGGTGAAAGGTGCATGGAAAAAAACCAGTGTATTTTCAAATGTTGTAGTGCTAACTAATTTTTCTTAGATGTGATTCAGCTGTCATAAAAATAATAGTTTAGAACATTGCTGGAAACGCTGTGGAAGAAAATGAGATGAAAACTGAGCTGAAGAGAAAACATTAGTTGTAGCTGCAGCAAGTAAAAATTTCCTACTGAAAAATCTAGTACAATAAACCGTACATTTTCCAAAGCAGTAACTATGTTTTAATCTTCATCTGTTAGCTCCCTCCAATTTCATTAACACCAAGGCTGTTACAGTCTGTGAAATCACCTTCAAGAGGACAGTGGCCTTCATCAAAATCTCAGTGCTTTGTTTACAGAATTGGAAAAAATCTCACCAAAAACACAAAGGTTAATACTAGATTAGCAGAAGTAGCAAGGGTTGCTTAGTAATCTTGAGAGGTCTTCCCTAGACATATTACATAAATTCTTGCCAAGAGCTTCATTTTGTTTAAAACCAGTTTGAAATATTTTTTTTTTTCTCTATTTTGGCCTTTTGTTTTTGTTTTTTTCCTAGAGACGTAGGAACAGCCTGCCGAGTTCATCTGCTTTATGTCATTCAGAAATGTCTCTGTACACAGCTGAGGGAAAGGAACATTGCTAATGGAAAATACTCATCTTAGAAAAGCAGAAAAATTATTCTAAATATATAGTAATTCCTTTTCAAAATTTGAAAATTATGAAAACCACTGAAAAGAAACTATTTTAAAAAGTAATTAAATCCATAAAACAGACCAGGTTGAATTTCTAGTTGCTTTTGTACCATTCACTTAAAAATGGCCTAATAACACATTTTGCAGAGATATATGATTTTTTCAGAAGCATAATTCACAACCAAACTAATTTCTTCCTTGCTTAAATTTTCCCAAAATATCTCAGCTTGATTAATTTCACTCACTTTTGCTGAAGAAAAAGATTCCATACATTTGGATGCAAGTGCAGGACTATGATTTTCAAAAGGCTTTGAACATTTGTTCGAATCACCCATAGTTTCTGAAATGTGCTGCATTTCCCTAACTAGACTTTGAAAAATTTTACTTTGTTGATGGCAAAGGATACATTTAAAGAAGATTCTCTTTCTTCTGGTGAAAAGCTTGACATTTTAGGGTGCTACTCAGTTGCTACTGCACACCATTCAAAGTGCCCCCAAAAACTTGCAGACAACTAACATGGTTTTACTTTCCTTCATACCAGCTTTCATACTGTAGGGAGAAGAGAGCAGAACAATACTAGACTTAGGTCTCTTGTTCCTCTGGTATGGTGCGCAGTGAGTGCCAAAGCCCAAGATCTTTCTGTCTTGTATTAAAGTGTGTTAATTTGTCCAAAACCCAGGGAAGTCCCTAGGAGTATTTGCAATTAGCTGACTGGCCTGAAGTCAGGCCTCAAGTCAGATGAGACATTAGTAATCAAAAAAGTATTTAAGGACGGTTTTGTGGTTACATTTTATACATATAAGTATTTTGGAACTTGTGTGGTATCTCACATAAATTTAGAAGTAAATTTTTTTCCAGTTATTTCTGAAAGAAAATAACCATAATTTTACTTTTTATTGATTTTAATACTTTAAATTTTTAATTGCAGTAAGTTTTGGCAATTGGGAAAAAAAAATGTGCATTTTATACCAGCACAGAAACACACACACACACACACTTATTACATCTTCGAAGTGCTATTTAAATTTCTCTGCTCCCTTTTGCATTCAGCATGTATTTAATGTAATGGCACATGAAGGATAAAGTACCCAGTTAATTTTTTTTAAAGTGAAAGATAATTTATCAGCTGTATTATATGAGCAAATATGTCTCCATGTATGTATTTCTACACTTACAAATACAAGCTAGCAGTGACTTTTGTGATCAGCAAACTGCATCGGACTGTGATTTTGAATATAACTAAGTCACCTACTTGCTTACATGGAGGGCAAGAAGGAATAATTGTGTTAAATAATTAATTAAGAGGATGAAAGTGTAACAAAGATATCTGAACAATAGGGCAGAATTTCAAGGTCTCATCTGGAAATAGACTGCACTAGTGCTTTTGCTGATTATATTTAGATATAATTTCCAATACATTAGAGAATTTATTATGCCCTTCAAGAGCTGGGAAAGCATCAATCCAAGCCACTTGGTTTTGAAAGTATTTTAGATATTACCAGGGAGACAATTTTCTTCCTGTCTGATGACATCCTTTTGGCTCCAGTATCGAAATCATTGCATGTTTTTTGTAACCATAAAGCCATATCAGACTGCCTTATCCTTCACAAATGCAAGTTAAACTTCACTTCTGATTAAATTTGAATGAAAGTAGATCACTAATTTCGAATAAACTTGATGGACATCTGTCTTTGTTGTGATGCCTACAGAAATTGAATCTCTTAACAAGTCAATCACTCTACACAGAAATGCTAATATATGGGAGAGCTTGGCAGGATGAAGATAAAAAGTATTCCCACTGCACAAAGCCCCTGAAGCAAGGAGTAGCCACCTGATGAACAAAATGATGAGACTGTTTTTCAAATGAGACAAACAGCCTTAAGGCAGAGTGTCCCTCTACCTAAAATGCCTATCCTTAGGATATTGTTCCACAGAGGCCCCTTCAACAAGGCCCCTTTCAGCATGGAGCTGGAGCAATGCCACATGGAGGTGCACGTGTGGCCCCACAGATGTGGGTACCAGCTCACGGGCTTTCCAAACAATGAGTCTGGAAAATAAGATCTTTTGATGGATGCACTTGTCAGGGGATAAGCTGGCCAGGACACAGAAATCTCAAACACCAGCTCCAGAAACAAACAAATAAACAACCTGAAAGCCAAGTCCTATGCACCACTGCATTGTGCTTCTCCTGACATGTGTGGGAGGCCAGGTGTGAACCTCTCCCCAGCCACCTGCACTGCTCCGAGCCCTGAGATTGTCCTGGATGCTACCATTGCAGTGAAAATGGAGTAGAAAACTCAGCATCAGCTCTGGTCCAAACAGGGAGCTAGCTCATTAGGGCAGCTTGTGAGAAATGATTTATGAAGTTTAAGGCCAGGAGGGACCATTAGAACATCTGTTGTGACCTTGTGTACATCACAGGCCATTACATTTAATCTAGTTATGGCTGTATTGTGTTCCATTAACTTTGTTTTATTCATGTGTGCTTTCCTGGCAGGCAGCTAGACTTAAAGTCGGGACAGGGAGAGGTGGATGCTCATCACTTCCCTTGGAAGTGTGTCTAACAGCTTGGATCAAATAAGGAAAGGTGTGTCCTCAGTTTTCATCTAAATATATTGGACCTTTTTCCATATGCTGGCTTTGTTGTGCCTTTCTGTACTAAATTAAATATCCTGTGAACATTGCCTATTTTCCTTCCATCATCAGATTATTTCCTGTTTATTCGCTTCAGTAGTTTTCTGATAAGATAAGCTGAATTTATTATGTTTCTGCCTGGAAAATGCTCTACTTGTTTCAGCCCTAGTATCAGTTTTGTGTTTCTTTGGGTTACTTCAGCATCATTTTACAATTGTGCAGAATTCTCCTAGTAGTCAGCTTTGTACTGTACAGAGAGGTAAAATTACCTTAATCTCTTCTCCTATTCACTTCTTCCTTGTTCATACACTCAATGCTCTTATTAACTTTGTTATCACATCAGTGGAATTTCTCATGTTGAATTGCTTTTTGCATTGTGTCCCCTAATGCCCATTCAGGGCCATTGAGCCCAGGGATATGTTTCCACATACTCTCAGGACTGCCTGCTTTCTTTTCTCCTAAGCATACAAACTAGCACTTACCATACATTTTGTTTAATAGCCCCAGGGCCCTGCTGTATGGTTTTTTATTTTTTTTATCACTTCATTCCTTTCTGTAGTAAGCAAACTATCAAATTCTATAGGGCCCTCCCATAAATGACATCTTTCCGCCTCATGCCACCTGATGATCACATCGGAAATGAAAGTGTTAGTGCACCACAAATTAGCTCTGAGGTCCCTGAATTCAAGGCCTGTTTGTGTGCTTGGTCTTGGCAACCTCAGGCATTTGCAGCTCAAAAGCTTGAGACCGGACATAAAAATTAAAATCTTGTATGTTATTACCATTCTTAGTTTTGAATCCTCCTTGTCTGTGAGATCACATTTTCCACGCTATTTCCATTAAAACTGAAAACATGCAAAGAAGAAAAAGAAAACAATTGCTTATTCAGATTAGAATGTAAGACCTTAAAATTGAAACTACTTACCCTATTGAATCAGAGACCTTGATGGACTCATAGAAAAAAGTTACCAAAATGTTTACTCTTAAAGGTCACTATATTTTCAAACAAATTTAGCAAGGCCAACAAGTAAACTGTTAACTGGAGAGACGCACCATGGGATTTCTTTGTTCATGTCAGTTTGCTCATCCTAAACATAAGGTCAATGCCATGATCCTCCTTTTCTAAGACTACACAACTCTCCTGTGAAAACAAGAGATGTTGTGGTTTGCATTTGTATTGGACACAAAGTGGAATTAGCAAACTCGGTCAACATCATGTCCCATTGTTATAAAGCCTATTTTATTTAAACGCATATGTGCGTCTGCCTTTGTTTCACGGAGGTGTACTTTAGCTTTTGAATGCATTGTTGGAAAACAAGAGACAACGTGCACTGAAGCTGGAAAAATCTCATGCTTTGTAAATCAAGGAGACAATCTGGCCTTCATTATGGAAAACTCAGGGTGAAATCCTGGCTCCATTGGAGTCAATGGAAAAACTCCCATTGACTTTACAGAGGTCATGGGTTTGCTTTGCTTTCTAATATGAGTGTTGGAGTGATTAGTTTGCACCTCACATGTTTTCCCAGGTTGTAAACTTACCGGTCTTCAGTCTGCAAAGCAACAAATTAATTGAGACACATCCAAATAATTGTCATCTTCAGTTTCTCTCTTAGGGCCAGTTACAAGCCTCACTCCCATACTTGGTAATAAATCCTGATGTTTAGCTAGCAGACCGCAGGGTAGCATTTCCTGAACTCTTTCACTTCTTCTCAAGATAAGTATTTTCCCCCACTCCCACTAAGTTTCTCTTTCACCTCTCTAGGTGATGAGCCTGGGATGGAGGATGCAGGTACAGGGGCAGGCTGCCTTCTGCCCCGACGTGCAAAGCCTTGGCGAAGCAGCAGCGGCAGAACAGTTTTACTCTGTGATGGATGAATGCTTTCCTCAGTGTATTGCTCCCAGGACACATCACCAAAGAAGCTTGTTATGCCAGATGAAGCAATGGAGTAAGAGTGATTGATGCATGTGCTGTCAACTGAGTAGATGTACTGACATACTTTGGGTTAAAAAACACTACTACCGAAGCTCATTACCCTGAATACCTCGTGGTTATGCACACCTACTGCAGCCAAGCTGTTCTCTCAAGGCTTGGTCATCCAAAAAAACTGCAAAAATCTTCATGCGTGCAAGAAGAAAACCTCTTCCCCCCACCCATAACAAAGATACCTTTAGTGAAAAACTTCAGAAAAGTGCTGTGACAGGGAACCACATTTGGACAGTGCACATGGGGGCTGATACTGCCTCATTTCCTGCCACAGAGAAGTACTGGGAAGGGTGTGGAGCAGCGTGCAAGGGAGCAATGCTGCCCTCAGACCTGCTCCTGGTCCCCTGCAGCCTTTCACCATGTTTGTTGCTTGGCAGCTCGTTCTTTGACCTCCTGATGCCTCCCTATAGGTGCCTGTTTAAGTGAAATGCTACCTGAATAATTAATTATCCTTCTGCATCTTCCTGCTTGTTATCTTTGACTTACCAAAAATCAAAAACAAACCCAAAACATAAAAGGGCAGGCAAGTCCTGTCATCTGGCATTGATTGACACTTCTTTTGTGTTTTCAGCTGTCACTCACAAAGATGTTGGGGAGAAAACACCACTGGTCTCCTGCTGAGCCAGGGATTAAATAGCATATTTGGACACAGGAGATCTGGCCCGAAGTCCGGTCTCAACAACATTCAGAGCTTGGATTAGAGACAAGTGCAAAGCCTATAATATTCTCACTGCATGCAAACCCTGCATGTCCTTGTGATTTTTAAGTCCAAACCCAAAACAAAGCATTTTTGCGCTTCCAGAAATGTTTCTTTATTTTCTTTTTCTTCAGCCAGCAGTGCTCAACAAAACAGACCTAATTTCACAAGTCACTTTGGTTGATCCAAAAGTTAATCTGTGCAGTCCTATGTGAAGCAGACCAGTGGCCAAATCTCCAGTTGTTATCAATCACTGACCCTCCATTTAAGTCAGCAGTCAATGGGGGTAGATATCAGCTTTATAGTCTGGTTCCTGCTATTTCCCCGGTCCTATTTGCACATGCCAAGTGGGTACCACAAGGCAGAACAAACATGGCCCCAGACTTACTTTTCTGTGGGCAGTAGCTCTGTGCAGGAAAATGTAGAGACAGGCCAGGCACAGGCTTTCACTTCTGTTGTCCTAAAGTGCAGTGTGAGCTCTTTTTCCTGGCTATGCTTAAATGTTAAGAGAGGACAGAGACTAAACCTAAATCGATCCAAGACACACATATTTCATTGCAGCTGCCAGATTCTCCTGGGATTCTCCATCAGTCCTAATGTGCAGAAGTCCGGGGCTGCCACTATCTAGACGACAGTTTCACTTATGCTTACAAAGGGTTGCTCAAAGTTCAGCCCTTTATAAATATTTCAGTAAGGGATACCTATTAAGATGCTGCTTATAACGACTGGGAGTAGTTAACTGTGTTGCTACAAATCCATGGGGATCCCTCCTCTGACACCATCAGTGTGATCAGGCCTGGCCTGCTGTACAAGGCTGGAGAGCATTAAGGCAAGGGGACACACAGGCTGGTAGAAGGACCTGGAGTGGCCATGACCTGTGCACGTGTATGCCTGTGTGCGCGCACGCAGGCAGAGGGACGCTGGCAGCGCGGGGCAGGGGGCTGCCTTCCCAGCGCCTCCTCTCATCTATCCAACGTCTCTAGATTGCACAAGTGGGCACGACAAAATCTGGCCCTGAGCCTTTGCAGATATTTTGTTATAATCAGGAGCCCATTAGCAGTGAAACTATTAATCTTCTCATAGACATTTAGAGAATAAACTGCAAATGGCACAGCAACAGCCAGTAGGATGGGATGAAACATTAGAAGGTGGTCCATCTGGCAGAGCCCGGTGTGAAACCACAGCTGCAGAGCTCAACTGAAGAGCAGTGAGCTGTTACCCCTGCACCCCCCTGGCTCCCAGCATGGACAGGATTAGAAAGTGAAACGTGACCTGCAGGACAGACCTGATCTTGCAAATGCCCACAGCCCATTTGGCTGCAGGGGAACTCAAGGAGCCAGTCTGGCTAGGCTTGGACAAGAGACCTTCAGAAAGACTCAGTGGTGGGTACAAGTTTGGGTCAGCCTTGATTAGGCTGTTGAGGGTCTGTTCCAGATGCATGTGATGTAAATTAATCAGCTTTTGTCTTTTATGAGAAATTCACCATGGAAGAAGATTTTTTCCAGGGTATGGCTCTTTTTGAGGAGCACGTGAAGATCTGTTCAGCAAAAGCACCATTAACCAGTACACTTCTGATTTTTCTATTTGATTCCTTTTAAATATTATTCACTGGTGCTGTCAAGGCATCACATGGCCATTTGGCAGCTACCCAGGAAAGCAGGAATTAGCATGTAGCATCACTAAGATGCTGGTGTCCTCATCCTATCTGAGCAGTCTCTGGCCTCCGGTGGCTTGACTTCCCCTTCCCGTTACACCACCCCCAGCAGACCAAAAGTAACTGCCTCTAGTCCTAGACCTAAGTCAGCCAAGGAGGAACTGTGAATAATGTAAAGGAGGCAAACTCTCACAATCCAACAAGTTGAAAATATTGATGACTTCCTCTAGTTTCAGCAGGATTGGCAAAAGCTGAGTTTTTTGTCCCTCTCTGTGTTGCAGGATGTCTTCACTTCTCACAACTTTGTCCTTGACAGTAGGAGAGGTCACAGAGATTGACCTCCCCCTGCCAGTATTACTTAGGAGGATGGATATTTTCATAGGATAAGGAGGAAATCGTAAGTCAGTGATTTTTGCTTACCTTACTGTGTCTGAAAGTTTGCCCCACTGGTGGTGTTTATTTCAGCTTCATGTAAAGTAGGATGGGCTCCTGCTTGTTGAATCCGAATGTCTTCATAAAGCAGTGGTTGGGTCTTCAGGATCATGGGACGTGGAACACACACACCACAGTCAAGATGTAGCTGCACCTTGAAATGCACTGGAAGGGAGTTACACAGGACAGGTAAGATAGGGGTGCACTGATTAACAGGGACAGCAAAATCTGTCCTAAAACTAAGGCAGACACTCAGACTGTGGCCTGTACTCATCTCCATCTTACTGCTGCCACAAAGGCAAGAGAAATGAGGTGTCTGTAGAACAGTTGAGGTTTTAGATGTCAGGCAGTAAGGACTGTTCAAAGGAAAATCTTGCTGTAAAAGAAAACTGAGGACATCGCTGATCTGAAGATAACAACCATCTCTTGTTTGCTTAAACTGTGATTTGTACACAAGCCCACACATACACCACAGCTGATTAGACTCCAATCTTTCTTGCTGGATATGAAAAGACTGCACAGACACAGAGGGTAACTAACTAACTATCCAGACCACTGGTATCCAAGATACAGTCTATGAAGATTAATATTTGCGTTCTCCCTTAGAGTGAGAGATAGTGGCCTTAAGTAAATTGCACTGAATTGCAGTAATGGACATCAAGAATAAATCAGTTTGTTATTTCATTTCCAGCCGTATTATATAATCTCCAGCTATCTAAGGTGATTTCCATAGCTGGCAGAATACAGTGATTACCCCTGGCTATGTACTGAAGTTGGTTATCTCTTCAACACAGCAGTAAAGACTACTGCAACACCAGTGGCTTCTGCTCTCTGAACCCCTCCCCTCCCTTCCCCGTCAAATCCAGCACCACCAGCTGTGGGAGATGAAGCAGCGGTACTTCCAAAGGTCCATCTGCCTTCCCCATACCCATTTTTGACCCCTGGAGACAATGCATTTTCCCTGACAGTGGGCAACAGGAGCTGCGAGTGAGGTGGTGGGATAGAGGGAGGGTTCCTGCAGGGACCTGGCCCACACGCGGGCTGCCCCATCCCAACTAATTCCCACCTGCTCTCAGCCGACCAGCTCAGACTCATGGAGTCCGACATCAGCCATCAGTGTGAAGTGGCAAAACAACAATGTCCCTGAGGGCAAATCAGCAGGGACGGAATTCCTCAGTGTTTGCCGCTCATCAGTGATGGTCACTGCTGAGCAGCAGTCTTTCCAGTGTATGAAGCTGCTATGCAGGCAAATGCTGAAGAAGGCAGTAAGGCCTATAACTCACAGAGAAGCAAGTAAAAATCAAATAACGTGAAAAAAAGAAAAAAAGAAAAAAGAAAAAAAAAAGGAAAAACAGAAAAAGAAAAAATAATGAAGGCTGGCCTTGTGACAAATAGTCACAAGAATAGGTAGGAGCTGTATTTGCAAAATATCTCTATAAATATGTTTATTTATGTTTTGGGTTTTGTTTTCACTCTTGTGCACACAAATAAGACTGTATCTGAACTGCCCTAAAATTAAGAATTTCCTGGCTGCTGAACAGCTGGTAAATGTAGCTGTTAACATTACAGGTTCCTTAGCAGCCTGGGCTGAGCAGCACAGATCTTCCCCAGTATCCCTAGCTGGAGAAGGTCTGAGGACAGCATGAGTTACACATGCGGTCAACCTGATCTTGGGACAGGGAATGCAAAAGATGTGAGCCATGTCATGAACAACTCAGCTGGAGGCAAGGTCAAAGATAGCAGGATGCACTGTTGTAACACTGAAATCAGGTGCCAAAGCATGCATAAGGCCATGTGTGCATATAATTGCATATACAGAGTGCAGCCTGAAATGAAATAGCTTTGAAACCCATACTCTTTTTGGAGAAGTGGTCCAACAGTCTGCTTTCAGATTGGAAATTGCATCTAGCACATTATCTGTAGTTATTGGCCATCTTAGTGTTGGCCCAGAGGTTGCCTGAATGAGTAGGACTGGGAGAGCTGGCAATAACAAGAATTTCTAGATGTATTTTTGCCAGTCTTAAAAGAAAAAAAGGGTATGAGTGGCACACTGCAGGTGAAAATGGGACCATGCTGCAGTTATCTTTCAGTTTAAATACTTTTGGAAGTGGTCTCGGTGTGTCGTTTTTTGTCTTGGTG
>JAVJGI010000057.1:43890658-43924980 GCA_035590275.1 Ibycter americanus
TATAGCTGTCTGTACCACTGCAGCTTTTGGTCCCTGCCATGCTGCTGGGCTGAAGCTCTTACCCAAATCAAACATAAATTTGAGTTCTGTCACAGCTACAAGAACAGAGCACTGTGCATGTTTCCTTATCCATGCATTTAGTTCCTGAAAGCAGCAGCAGTGACTTTTACATGTTTTCTGTTTACTAACACAAGCTTCACATTTGCTGTCTTCCATTCCATCTTCCTCTGTTGCTTCTATGCACATGTACATACACATAGGAATGAAAGAATAAGCTCTTATTATGCATTGATTAAAATTCTGTAATTTAGCTGCTATTTCATTTAGTGAGGGCATACAAAAAAATCATTGCTGGGAGACAACCACTCCACAGCTAAGTCATGAAAGGTCTTTGGGAGGTAAGGCAGTTGGAGTCTGCCCAGAGCAGTCCCAAGAGATCCCTTTGGATGGCAGCATTAATTTCTGTGGTTACCAAACACTGACAGTTCAAAAAGGGAATGGAAACCAAGGCCCCACCTTTGAGAATGCTGCACCCATCACAGATGTGGCCTTCTGTTAGCAATCACCTTGCCTATAGGCTGTGGTGGATGAGTGGCACGAGGGCTCACAGGACACAAAATCTCTGTCTAAAACACAGACCAGAATGAGAGACACATGTGAAAGGCATGTCTGCAGAGGGAACTGAGGGATGGTTGATGTATCAGGGAAAGGAAATCTGGAAAAAAGAGATCTTATCAAGAGTTCTAGGCTTTTTAGGAATGTTCTCAGTGCAGGAGATGGTCTGTTCATTCCTCATGTAAGCAAAGGCAGAGCTGCTATGGATTTGGAGGGGAGCTCTCCTCCATACCACTCTGGAGAGCAAGCTGATGACCTGCTTCCTGAGTATCACACTCTCCCTTTGTAGTCTTGACAAACACTTGCCCTGTGATTCCGGAGTACCTTTGCAGCACTGATAGACAACCACAGGTCTGAGCAATTGCTCATTTCCACTGGCCTGGGCTTTGGACGACTCACTGTGGGCTGAGAATATCTACCGGGGACCCTGGAACTACATTTTGGGATTGCTTTAACTACAAAGACATACCCCCTAGTGCCCTAATCTCATGATTAAATTTGGTTGGTGCCCTCCTAGGAAAAGCAGAAAAACTCTGGAAAACAGGTGAACAAGGAGCCATGTAGAAGCTGCTGGGAGGGTTCGGCTGGAGATGGGGAACCAGCAGGAGCCAGATGAGGAGTCTAGAGTCTACAGAACTTCCTGATTAAATTTACTAAGAGGTATGGTTTCAGATGACAGAGATTTGCAACTGCATGACAGAGATTACATTTAGCTTGAAGAGTTGTATAGCTCAGCGCAGTCTGTGGACCTTGATAGCTCCCCTCTGCTCACACATGGGAGATTTCTTCCTGTAGTTTGGGATGCAGCTTGGGCATCTCCTGTGGAATGAGGACCTCACCAAAGCCCAGAGTCAGGCAGCAAGCAAATGTAAATCCATGGAGCATTGAGATTGCTTACTGACACCTTCATGTTTCTGGTGCAGTGGGTCCTGTGCAAAGCGCGTGATTTTGCATGCAGAAGAAACATTGACTCAGAAACCATTGACGAGAACAATGAGCTATGAAACATAATGAACACTGACATCAACTTGTGCTACTGGAAGTATATATATATCCTAAATGACTATAACCATTTCAAGCCTAGTGTTAGCAAGAACAATATTAATAGCAATAGTGACATAACAGATGGGGACCCCATACTCATCCTTCATTAGGAATCTATGATGGTACATGGAGAGATGTTCTTGTATTTACAAGCCAGAAAACATAAATACCATTGATTTGCTTGTGGTTTTCCCTGATAGACTAGACTGTCTAAAGCTCTTCTCACAGAAATGAAGGCAATGGTGTCTGTAAAGTCTCACTAAGGATTTTGCTCACATCTTGCCTTCAATCATGAATCACATCAAACAAACATAGCACCATCTCGGCCTCACTGAACACTGTTCTGTAGATCATCTGAAAAAAGATTCATTTTAATTTAGTTAGGCAGTTTCCGCAAAAATACAGCAAAGACAGGACATTGTTTAAGTAACATAAGGTGGTCTGGGCTGACCCCTCCAGTAAGCAGAGGCTTCAAAACCCACAAGTAAATGGTGAGGTGTTATGCAAACAAAAGCCTAACTTGTCATACTTTAGCCCACCACAGCCATTATGCTGGAAGTGTTCTTATGTGTCATGAGCCCTGGCTTCTCCAATAGCTCATTCACTTTCAGTATGTTCATTTCAAAAGTAAAAGCACCTTGAAAAGCTACCAACCTTTTCCAAGGGAAAAGGATGGGGCACGATGCATGCTGCAGGGAAAGTGGAGCTGTACTATGTGGCTCTGCAATTCGAATGCTGCCCTTTCCCTTTTGGTGGCCCTGCTACATGAGAGAGGGTAGCAGAAACACGAAGGAACTTGTTCATCCCTGTGCCATGGTCACGTCATGAGACCCTGCTCCAAAGAGTCTTCTGACCTGAAAAGAAACATACAATAGATGTGGCAGGCTCTGGAAAGAAACAGCACTGGAGCATTTCTTCATCCTCGCTCCTCACTATCTTTAGCAAGGCTTGACAAGCTCATGTGCCTAAAGGGAATACTAGAGTCACTGTGGGATAGACATGAAAAGAGCTTACTGAAGGAAGGAAGAAAAATTGCAGGTGAGAGAGAGGAGTAACCAAAGTGTTATTGTACATGTTTACCTACTAGCTCTTAATAAAACAGGGAACCACGTCTCAGTGAATCATGGGACAGAAGATTAAGCTGAACACACACCCTTGCTAGTCTTCTTAGTTTGCCTTGGTAAATCCATATCTGTATTAATGCTTTTCTTTCCTATCAGTTTACACAGAAATAGCATAAAGCACTATATCACAAAACACTCCTCCATTTATATAAGTCCTAACAGTAAACTTTTTCCTTTTGTCTGTTAGTCCTTTATTTTCTAGGATCAATTATTTTTAATCTAGCAATTCTAAAAAGAACACTTAGCAGAAGCTCAATCTGCACTCCTGCTATAACGCCCCAAATTCATATGCTGGTAACTTTAAAACATTCTTCCACAGAAGAGTGAAGGTTTTCTATCACCTACACTGTATTTTTTTCCCCTATTCCAATCTGACAAATTCTAGTAAGGGTAGAAAAATATTTTTTTTTCTTGCCTAACAGTAATTCAAATAATCAAAACAAAGAAATTGGGATGTGAAAGGAATCCAAAAGAACTGTATACCCAACTCCAAGTGGAAAGAAGGTGAGCGCATAGATCCTCTTTGTTTCCATGAGATCACAGCTACACACTCCAAACTGTCTGCGAATGTTAGAAAATAGACCTGAAGAAGCTCTCAAGAGGTCATCTTGTCCATGCGCTTGTCCCATAGCAGGATTAGCACTCTTCTTATTCTTGAGAAGTGTTTATCAGCTCTATTCTTAAAAAACACCACTAGGCAGAGACAACACGACCTTTTCAAATGTTGATTCCACTGTGTTACTGTCCTCAGACAGAGAAAAAAATGCTTCTGTTTTACAGGGGTGTTTAGTATCTTTTAAGACTTGTCATGGCGCTGCATTCACCCGATCTCTTTTGAAACTAAAAAGCTAGATTTCTTCTATATTTTTGCGTATCACATTTTTTTGAAAGCTCCAAACATTTTTGTTGTTCTCTTCTTGCCTCACTCTAATTAGTCCACAGCTTTCTGGAAGTGCCATGTGCAAATGAGACACAGTAACCGGATTAAGCCTGTGTGGAGTGGAAGGATTATTGCCCATGTTTTGCCATAAGTCTACTAAAACTCGAGGTGTCTGCCTTGTTCACAATAGCACAACATCACTGACTCACATTTGGCTTTCCACCTATCATAACTCCTATACCATTTCAGCTATACTACCTAGCTCTTCCATCTCCCTTCTGTACTTGTGAAGCTGCATTGCACTCTTCTATACTCCATCCTCTCTTTCTGCAAAGTAATTTCTTCAATTTCTCCAGGTGTATTTTTATTCTTATCCAGTTCTCCCAGTTGATGCCAGTGACTCCCAGTTTGCTTACATGTTGCATGTTTGCAGACATGCTTTCTATTACAGCAAGTTGGTCATTAATTGCAAATCCATCGTCTAGGGCAAATCCTCTGTGGTACCTCACTCAACACAACCTTACAGTCTGATGATAAATCACTGCTAACAGCCGTCTGTCTCTTAACTCACAGCTTGTACTTATACTAGAGAAATTTTATTGTATGTTTATGTGAATGGTACTCAGCTAAGTTTGGGACTTAGAAAAAAAAGAAATGGGGAAATAATTTGTGGTCATCATTTAGACATAGCTGAGATTTAAATAAATCAAAACACGAGACTGTTTTCTTTGACTTGTCAGTGCTTGCAATAACTTTACCATGGCTTCAAGTCCTCTTGGTATTCATCTCCTCCAAATAGACAAGTTTTCCTAAACTGTGTATAACATACCTACAACTCTTTTTTTTTATATAATGACAATAAAAATGCAGACTCACTTAGAATTTCTACAGTTTTTGAAGGGATTGCTTATTCTGTAATGCAGATGCAAATGTTAATGTTCAGCATTTGCTAAATACCACTTTAAAACGGCTGGCTGGGGACACAAAAAGACCTCTGATCTGCCTTAAGTCTTTGACTAGACTTAGCAACAAGTGCAATATTCAGTGTGTATTCAAGCTTTGGACTTGCAGGATTGTGCAGGGGCTCTGCAAGTCAGAATGCCTGGTTTCCTCAGGCAGAAAACCAGCTCTGCATCCACACAGGGAGAGGAGAGCACAAGGGGAACGTGGAGTGCCGTGGAGTGCCGTCTCATTCCACTCTCATGGCTCCAGGGCCCACAGTGGCCAGGTGTCATTCCCAGATGGGCTCCTCAGTCACGTGTCCTTCAGTTTTGTTCTCATTGCTACTGATAGTGGCGTTATTTGGGTATATTTGTTCAATGAAACCCTAAGTGGCAGTTTTGGCCTCATAAAGGTTGCTGTCAAAGCTCAAAAGATAAAATTTAAGAAGATAGAAGCAACTACATATTCTTTCTGTGATTCAGTCAGGATGAAGCATGATGAATCAGAGTTCATTATTTTTACTTTCATTGTATTTAAGCATTTTGCAAGAACTTTATAGTACATAAGTGCATGGGGTAAACACACACAGCTGGCATAATAGCACAGATGCAGGCTCGTGCTACAGTAATCTTTTCTGTCAATTCTTCTAGGGGCTGAACGTACAAATTACAGTCTCAGCAATTTTCCATCACAAGGAAGTCAGCAATGTCGCATCCAGAGACACAGATTCACAGCACAGACCTGTTTCAATGGCTTTTTCAGCAAGCTCGCTCTCAGACCACAGCTGTCAGTTAATAGGATGACATCTTCACATTTGCCAGGAACCCCATTTCTTCCTTCAGAGCATCTCTTTCACATCCAGGGATACGTTCAAACTGTGTCCCTGGTGAACATCCTCCAGGGAAGGTGCAGGCACAGAGTAAGACGAAGGAAACAGCAGGTCATTTCATTTCATTGCCCACATTTTTCTTCTGTGAAGAAAGACAGGGTTTTGTCAAAAAGCACATTGAACTGCCAGCATTTTCACCAGGTTAAGGTTCCTTGGAGTGTTGATTCCTTATTCTTGTTTTCACTCCATTTCAGATTGATTGCAACCATCTCAGGTTTTTGTTTTGGTTGGGCTTCTTTGGTTAGAGGATCTTTCACTTCCAAGAAGTACTCAGTGTACTTCAGAAAAGAGGTACTGTTGTCAGGCCATGAACATCTGAGAGTTATATTTAGAGAACAACTACAACCTAAGGAAAGAGGGTACAGAGATACTATTTTTTGCCTTAACTTCTCCACATAAAACAGACCCGATGACACAAGGTCACAGTACAGAATGACATGAAGAATTCATACTGAAATTACAGAAACTTTTAGCCATGCTGGAACGCCATTAGCACTCCAACTTCTTTGCCTATGAGGGGCATGAAGAATTTAAAAACAAAATTTTGATACTGTCAGACAATTTTCTCTTTTTAGAGCGGTGCATTTCTAATGGATCCATTTGTTACTCATGGCAGTTACCCAAAATATGTTCTGTCATTTGTCAGTCAATACACAGGGTTTTTTCTTGTGGGCTGTAAAATTCAGTATTTCAAGAAGAAACTGAGTAGGGGTTAGAATAAATATTTGCCTCGAAAGAGACTTCTGTTACATAAAATTTAAATGATGCTATGATACTCTGGAGAAATCCAATGCTTTTTGGGGACAGCACCATTCTTTTTGAGACATAACCACTAGATAAACCATTTCTGATACACTGACATCAAATTAAAATTGAGGAAAGGCTCTGCTATGCAAATATTTATTACTGCTCCCTCAAAACAAGAATACAGAGTTGTGTTCTGATAGTCGGTTATGTAATGTTCTTCCGAAATCTTTGAAGTGGAAGAGGTCGTTTTCATTTTTAAGTCTGGATACTCTCTAAAGAGCACACAGGAAACAGTACTACCAAAAAAATCTGTACATTTACTAATAAAACTTTTCAGAAAGTATGCTGTGAAGGTTCACACTGTGCCGTATCAGCCTGGGAAGAAATTAAAGAGAAATCTGCAATGACTCCAAACTATGCCAACATTTCAAGATCAATTTCATCAGGCAGCCCCTGTGACTGCTTGGTTTTAACCATTTTAGCCCTTTTGTAACTTCGGTTGGCATGAGAAAGGTCGAGCCTGCTGTGGTCAACAGGCTCAAAAGAGCTGGATAATTGGTAATCTTATCTCACAGTCATTTCCATTTGACTTTTGTCAAAATGTTTTTGAGGTTGCTTATCAGGTATTTTGTCTGGAATTTGTCTGTAACTCAGACTAAAATATTTGTACGGACTGAGGGCACTGGAATTAAGGGACAAAAAGTTGACTCTTGAGCTGCGACAGTCACCATTAGTCACACACCCACAGGAATTTTATTCTAACATGCAAACACATCAGTGTGATGTTAGACATGCACTCTTAAAGAGCCCACTTGATTATTCTAGCATCACTTTTTAATTGCTTATAGTGAGGTGGCCTGCACAGTGCACCATGTCACTGGCTATTTCAGTGTATAGCCAGATCTTTTGGCATAGGCAGAATTGCAGTATGCAATGTGTGCAGTATGTAATCCCATACTGTGTTACAGTGCTGTAGGAAATAGGAGATGCTGTACCCTCTGTTTAAGCTGCTCTCCATTTTGTGCCCAACCTGGAAATTTGAAAATATATATGTGAAAGGATGGTGACATGTCTCCAGGCAACATGTTTCTGCGTATTAGAACAAAACCCAGGGACCACGTAATGAAATTTGGCTTGAAGCTTTTCAAAGCTCCTCTCTAAGGCATTTTGAGGTACATAAAATAGATGCATGCTCTTCAGTCCTGTATTGGGTTTGCATGGCAAGGTTTTGGTAGCTAGAGGGGCTACAGGCGTGGCTTCTGTGAGAACCTGCTAAAAGCTTCTCCTGTGTCCAACAGAGCCAGTGCCAACCGGCTCCAAGAGGGACCTGCCAGCTGGCCAAGGTCGAGCCCATCAGTGATGGTGGTAGCACCTCTGGGATAATGTATTTAAGAAGGGAGGGATGGGGGGAAACCTGTGAAACAAATTGCAGCAGAAGTGAGACTGTGTGACAGCAACAACTCTACAGACACCAAGGTCAGTGAAGAAGGTGGGGGAGGGGTGCTCCAGGCACTGTAGCAGAAATTCCTCTGCAGCCAGTGGTGAAGCCCACGTTCAGGCAGGCTGTGCCCCTGCAGCCCATGGAGGTTAATGGTGGAGCAGATACCCACCTGCAGCCCTTGGAGGGCCCCATGCTGATGCAAATGGATACCCAAAGGGGCCTGTGATCCTGTGGGAAGCCCCTACTGGAGCAGGCTCCTGGCATGGACCTATGCACCCATGGAAGGAGGAGCCTGTGCTGGAGCAAGTTTGTTGGCAGGACTTATGACCCCACGGGGGACCCACGCTGGAGCAGTTTGTGAAGAAATGCAGTCTGTGGGAAGGACTCATGTTGGAGAAGTTCATGTAGAACTGTCTCCTGTGGGAGGGACCCCATGCTGGAGCAGCGGAAGAGTATGAGGAGGAAGGAGTGGCAGAGACAACATGTGATGAACTGACCATAATCCCTATTCCCCATCCCCCTGCGCCGCTCAGGGGGAGGAGGCAGATAATTTGATAGTGATGATGAGCCTGGGAAGACGGGAGGGGTGGGGGGAAGGTGTTAAAAGATTTGGTTTTATTTCTCATTATCCTACTCTGATCTGAATGGTAATAAATTAAACTAATTTCCCTAAGTCAAGTCAGTTTTGCCCATGACAGTAATTGGTGAGTGATGTCTCCCTGTCCTTTTCTCAACCCATGAGCTTTTCATTGTATTTTCTCTCCCATGTCTGGCTGAGGAGGAGAGTAACAGGGCAGCTTTGGTGGGCAGTTGGCATCCAGCCAAGGTCAAACCACCACAAATCTTTCAAATCTCCAGTGGCCATGATAGTGTGGTTTCAAGGAGCCGTGCCAACAGAGACTGATGCATACAGACTGCTCTCCATATCCTCCAGAAATGGCCCTTATGTGAAAGGCTGAAACACAAGGCAGCACATATCTGTTATGCTTTCTCTCTACTAGCAGGAAAGGTGACTGCACAAGCTACTTTAGTAGGACACCTTTGTGCATCACTGCTGCTATGTAGTGCAGAATTACAGCAGGGCAGCCAAGGATGTGCCCTTGCTTTTAAGAAAAGAGCCAAGTACTTAAAAAAAAAAAAAAAAAAAGCCTCTGTCACATACTGTATTTCAGTTCCATCCCACTGAATTGGATAGTTGCAAGACTATTTGTATTGAAGACTTGATCACTAGTGATAACACCATGAACAGCATGGCATTGCCTCCTATAGACAGCAAAGAAAAGCCAGTCTTCGATTGAGCAGCTTTACAGAGCTTTCTGAATTATTTTGAGGACCATATCAGAAATCCCACAGAGACAAGAGATGTAAAGGACCTGGTGTGTCCTCCCAGACTGGAAATTCTGTTTTGTCCCTGAGATGTGTAAGACTGGGACTTATCAAGGAATTTTTGTTGTGACACAGTTTTTACAAATCAGAACAGTGTCCTTTCCGCATCACTCTCTATAGCACATCAGCCACTGGTGAACAGATTGTATGCCAGTTTGGAAACATTTTAGCTGTTCACATTTTAAAAATAACAGCAATAATTTGCAGCCAATCTAGTATTTGAAAGCTGTGGACAGAAAGGTGCAGGGAGAAAGTTTTGGGCAGCCCTAATTTAACTTCATCAGAAATTCTCCAATTCCCATCTCTTTCAGATGGACAGAGTAGAAAAAGTTGGAGATATTTAGGACTCCAGCTCCTACAGAATGGCTATTTCTATCTAGTCTTTCTGACCAGTCATAGTGTCAAGCATCTCTCTCCCTTCCTAGTTAGCACTTCAGGATTACTTGTATAAAAAGATACCCAACCTGGAACTGTCACTTCAGTGAAGCATGGCTAACCTTTCCTGAAACAGTGCCTCTGGCTATATATACGGTTTGGAAAGGTAGTGTATTGTCAAGACCATCTCAAGAAAAAGCAAAATCAAGAGGCTACAGCTAAGGTACAAGGCTGTAGTTCTTCTGTGTGCTGTTCCCCGGAGGGCAGAAATCACTGTGCTCTACCCTGTTCAAAAAGGGTCATGTTTTCAGCTGTGGCTGCTGATTTTTAAGCACCCACATCCACATTTAAGCATTTCGATGAAAGCAATCTGTTAACATTTAAGCTAACAAGTATCCCAGGTTTGATGTTGCAGGTGTTCAGTATGGCTAATAAAATAACTGACAATTAAGAACCTTCTTGGTTGACATAGATATCCATAGTTAATTGCATAACTTTTATCCCCCACGTAAACATTTGGGTTGAACTTTTCCGTATAGTATAATTCTTGTGTGTTAGGCTAAGGTCTACTAAAAGATTTGTAAGCCACGGCATGTTCTTAGGTACATTTTCAAAACAGGGAAAGATGCTCTGTTTTTGACAGCATGACATAATTCACACTTTAATTTTATTTAGGTTTGAGAATCTCTAAAATAACCAACAGTAGGTAAAGTCTGTGAAACCAAGTTTAAAAGCATTATAACTAATTTTGTTTTCTCATGTTTCTGCCAATAAAAATTAATAAAACAAATCCCTAGAAAAGTTTCACAGTTCTGTAATGTTCACCAGTCAGACAGAAGTTATTCCATTAATGTGTTTTTAATACAGACTCCCCATAATCTGGGACCACTCTGTCACACAGAGAAAGATGGCTTTGTCCTTCATGCATTTGACGTATAGAATGCTTCTCAAGCGCTCTCATTTCAGTCTCTACATGAGAATACATTACCATGAGGGTAAACCACCTACTTAGGCAAATTGCCTAAGTAATTCAAGTACTGCTAGACAGAAGACTGTCTGGTTATGCTCTTTCACTCATTAAAGTCAGGGTCCTTCAATGAGGAGAGGAAAGAGGGGGAGATCAGACAGAACAAGAAGATTGCCTGAGAGCTTATTTGATCTTTGCAGTCTTGTCTGGAAGACTTTATGAGATGCAGGTACTCTACAGAGCTTCAGAAATACTGAGCTGAACACTTTAGCAGGTCTTGCAAAAACAAATTCTTGCTGACTGTGTAAACTTGTTTAACTTTTCATTTTGTAGCACTTCACTTAGTACAGTGGTGCAAATGTATGGAAACCCCCCACAAATTACATTTAATGAAATCCACAATAAAGAGATAATGAGAAAGACGCTTGTATAATGGGAATATATAGAACATGAGGTACCTTACCTGGGGCCATTACGACTGAGACAGAAAGTATTAAATACTACACAGCCTTTAAGAGGACTTGTCTCTTTATGTACAATTCATTGGCTTCCTTGGTAAACCTGTGTACACACTGGGAACCCAGAGTTATAAAGCACAGGGAGGAAAAGGAAGGTTTGACCAACTTAGATGTGTTGCCCAGACATTCATGGTCAACAGGGTTTGTTAAAAAGCAAACAAACAAGCAAAAAAATGTCATTTATTGGGATCTTTTGCAAAGGAATTGAAGCTCTTGAACAAGATGGTCATTCAGTGTCTGCGTGGTGATGAGAGTCTCCATTACAAAGGTTCTGGACTGGACTGTGAATTCTCGTACTTCAGCTGAGCACCAGTCCCACCTGAGCAAGTGGTTCCTTGCTGTTGATTATCTTAAACTACATAAAAAATATATCCTAATTCTCTTAACTATGAACAAAAGACTGTCCTACATGTCTGTTCCTGCATCTGCAGAACCAGGTTCTACTTACTACTTAAAATCATGTGCGGCTTGGTGAGTGCTGCAGTGGGAAGTGCCTGGGGTATCACTGCGTGGCCAGGCTCTTCACCCAGGGTGTCAACAACACACAGGTACACACAGGTGGTATCTACCCACTGGCCTTCACACAACAGGACTGTCTGAAATCCCTGCCTGGAGACTTCTGCAACAATGCACTGGCCTGCTTGTAATGAAGCTGCACAGCCCATCACCTTGCCTGCGCTCAGCCTGTGGGCAAAGGTGGGCTGGGGAGTTTCAGAAGGAGGAAAAGTTTGCTATGATTCTGCATTTAATTAAATGCATTCAATTAAGTTATGTTCTCCTAGCAGATTGCAATCTTGGACATTCCAAAGGAAAATAAATCCATACTTGTCAACCTTCAGCTCAGGATACAAAAGTCAAGGTCAAGGACTTTGTAAATGACCCATTAACAGCCAACTGCACATTTCACCATAACCGGTGTGTTTCCCAGACATACGTCTCCCACAAGGGCTGTTCCTTAACTGCTAAGTGCACAGTGTGTATACTGAGCCATTGCACTATCTGCCTCCAAAATTAAAATAAGATCGCCTCTGGCAAGTGTGGATTTTCCATTATAGCTTCTTATACAAAGAACAAAAGACAGCTTTGAGTGGGATGACTTCAGGTACAGACTGAAGGGGACAAAATGGAAGCTAAAAGGAAGAAACAAAGTGAAGTAGCCCAGCCAACCAAACGAACTTAAAAATAAGGAAGCTCCAGAGTCCTCTAAATATCATGAGATTTTTTAAAAATCTGTGAGATTTTAAAAATAAACATTGGCTCTTTCAGTGTACCTTGGCTGGGTCTCAAAACAATTTGCGAAGTGGAGACCCTGCTATTATCATAGTTTCTCAGACCTCTGAGCACTAAGTAGTAAATCATTCTGTGATTCACAGTAAAACCACAAGAACTGGCAGAATGAAAAAACTGCACATGAGCAAAATTTTGGAGTGTGTGTCCCTCCATGCAAATAACCATATCCATCCTCAGCCACCATCCCAGCCCTCACAGGGACAGGTGACCAGATTTGGAAATCTGCATATGCAGGATCCTGGTAGCTGGTACATAGCCACTGTTAAAAATCACATTTCCTCCCCAGACTTGAGAAAACTGCAAGGGCTGCTCCAGCTACCCAGATTAGTACCAGATATTTGGCTTTTAGGTTGTATTCCTAGCTATGAAAAAGGAAACAAGTGTTACTGTTCCTTGCATTGCTATTAATATATCAGATTGTTTATGTCTTTCTCCCCAAAGGACAAATTATCCTTGAAATGCTGAGTGGTTCATAAAGTGACAAATGGTGGAAACTGTGTGGCAATGTATTATAGACAAAAATAATCTGATAGTCAGGACATTTGGAGGGTCTCACATTTGACAAGGATGTTTCAAAAGCACCTGTATTTATAAACTGGCTTGCTGTGCCAGCAGATAGATTTCTAGTCAATCCGTTGTTTTGTTTTTCACTTTACAATCATTCCCAGTCTTTACAGTGACGGTTATACAAGCAGTGGGCAGGGATTCCATGGCCAAATTATATCCCTTATTGGTAAATTTAGATTTCATTCAGCATATAGGAAAGCAGGAAAAGGAAGAAAGCTTTATATGGCTCCTTTCAGGAGCAAAACCATTGTAATCTACCCTTGTGATGCAGTCTCTGTTTAACATGCTGATCCAAATGAAACAGGAGGATCCTTGGTGGAGGGTCAGCAGTTTTAGAGTGGGGGCAAACCCTGAAGCCATGAGTGGCAAGGCTCCAGTGCAGAAGAGCAGGGCAGACCAGGAACGCGTCCTTTCAGCCAGGCCCATGGGCAGGCTTGGGTGACAACTGAGTGCCAATGTCAAAAGAGCAAGGAACAAAACAAGATGCTAATGAATGAGAAAGAAGGAAAAGCAATGGATATGGAGAGAACAATTTATTTCTCTGCAGATCCATTTCAAAACGCTTTTTGGCTGAAAAGCCTTACCCTAAACTCTTCACTTATTTATGGCACCTATTTAAACAACCTTAACAGAAGGTCAAGAGTACATCAGATTGCTGTGGGCCTTTTGTTTCCAGTCTGGTGTCTTGTTTCCCTCAAAGATCACTCACCTAAAGCCTACACAGCAGCAGAGCTGAAAGGCTAGGAGGAGGAGGTGGAAGGAGAAACAAGAAGGTTGGTAAAGAATCAGGATTTTTGTGCTACCATAAAAATTCACACCCTGCTCTACAGAGATCTCCACTGATTTCTAAAGTCAGCAGAAGCAACAGCTCTTTGACAACCACACTCTGTTGCATTTACTCAGTAATTTGCTGTTTTTTCACAGCTCTGCCCTAGTGCCTGGCTGACCATTAGCGAGGTAGAGCTGAATCCCGACATCAGTCCCAAACTCTACCAACTGTCTTTCCTCTTGCCCTCCCAGGACAGGGCTCACTATTTTCTGTTTGAGACATCTATCGGCAAGTTTATTTCAAGGGTTCACTAACCTGCAAGACGAAAAATTCTAAAACAATGTTTTAAACGGCTTCTGCTCTGTCTATGAAAAAACAAGAAAACAGTTGCTCTCTGATACTCATGACAACAAAAGCCATTCCAACTGACCTCTTCTATGAATAAATAGAAGTTATTTCCTAATAGTACAAAGTATTTAAGAGGAATAACAAAATAATTTAAAATATCTTTGGGAAAAGTTTATCTATAAATGGCTTCCAAGTGTACTGGGACTTGCTCCATAGATGATTACATCTCTCCAATGTAATTCTTAACCAGCTGAAGGCTTTCTGACTCCAGCAATGTACTTAAGACCACCTGCTTTTAAGCACATATTCTAGTCACTCTGACCTCAGTGGAATTGCTGTGTTTAGGGTAAAACATGTGCTGAACTCCTGCATTAAATAGGCCCCTGAGTAGAGGACACTTCACTGTGCATTTGCTAAAGGAGAAGGCCTTTCACAATCTCCATGGCTTCTTAGCCAGTGTCTGTTTTTAGGAAAAGCTTCTCAGCATGGGTAAAGATCTTCTTATAAAAATATTGCACTTATTTACAACAATGTTCCCCAAGCATTGTGTAACATCACAAGACTACTTTCAGATGGCTTACCATAGCACTGTAACACTTACTTTCAACTAGAATTATTCAAATCTAATACCTAAAGGCGTATATAGCCACCTACACAAGATTTTCAGCTTTACTGAGAAACAGGAGCATCTCGAACAGAAAACATAGACATACACACAGGTCTGAAAATAATGTTGCTATTTAAGTCCTCAGATACAGATTTTGTTTGGCATTTGATATGGACACTTTTACTCCAAAATCGCAGTTGGCTGACTTTGAATTGTCTAAGATGCCCCATTATCTGAACAAAGGTGTTATCCTCAAATGTCAATAAGTTCTTCTGAAAATTGTCTTGATTACCATAGCTTCTCAAATATCAGTTGAGTGGAACAATTCAGCATGTTATTAAAGCAATAAGGTTCCACATTGCATAGTGTTTTTTGCAGTTATAAGTCAATAACCTTTAAGTGTATAATTAATCATACAATTATAGTAATTAGAACTATTTGCATTTTTCATGTTGCTGCTGTAACATACAATTGAGTGACACTGACCTCTTTCTATGTTGTCTTAGACATACACAAAATTCTTCTTTTAGCTGTAGTATATCTTAGTGTTTCTGTTCTGAGGCACAAAAGGAAAATTCCAGGTTTTCAGATTTTTGAAAGGTTTTGTAATTCCATAGCTTTCTCCACCTTCCTTGTCTGATACAGACTTTCACCTGAGGCTTTTACAAGAAGTGCAATATTTTGCACCATTGCAGTAATTTAGCCAGAGGTTCTACCACAAACATACTAGAAAAAAATTACTTTTAAATAAACTGTAAACGTGTGGTCACATTGTGGACTGAAAATGCAGTGTTGATTCATTTTAGGTCAATCTGTTATTTGTGGTTTGTAGCAGATATAAACAATATTGAAAACAGATGTCTCTTTTATTTCAGAATAGAAACCTGGGCCTGGAAGACACCAGGTCTGCAAACACAATTCACCCCACTGATGTGGGATACTTGGCTGTTTCCCATAGCTACAGCTAGGGTGATCCCCATAAAGTTCAAATGACAAGGCCATAAAATGCTTCCCTGTAAAAAAGCTGAAAGATTAAAAACTACAAAACCTGCAAGACACCCTAAGAAGATTGCAGGAGACACCAAAGCTTTTTCAGTATTAAGCACCAAAATAGCCATGGCTGTAAGTTCAGTCAGGATGTGTATCTGCAAGTCTGTATATATATGGAAGACTAAACCACTACAAATCCTTGTGTGTATATGCACTTCACCTCAAAGACAGTATTTTTAATTTCATCAGAGATCTTTTCCTGATGAAGTAAAGTCAAACGGAAACAAATTGCCTTTAAGAAGGGAACAATATTGTCCACGCACATTCTTTATCATAGTTTTAACAGCTAAATTTGCTGAAAGTCATGTCTGAGATCCATGTTGAAGTGTACTTGGGCTGCCAAAGAAACTTAGGAAGAAAGATGGAATGTCAGAATTGAAAAATAATTTAGTTCAAATGGGACTTCTGGAGGTTATCCAGTCCAACCTTCCACCTGAAATGGGTATAGTTAGGATGGGTTGCTCATGGCCATGTCCAGCTGAGTTTTGACTTTCTTGCCTCAAAGGATGGAAACTCCACTTCCTTCTGGGCACCTGTTCCTGTCTTTGGCTAACTGTATGGTGAAAAAGGTTTTCCTTGTATCAGATCAGAATATCCCATTTTCCACCTTGAATCTTTTGCCTTTTGCCATCTCACCATGCATCTTTGGGAAGTCTGGCTCCATTTTTCTTTGTAACCTCCATCATCTGTAGAGAGCAATGCTGGGCAGACCAGAGAAAAGTTACTTCTGAAAGAAGAAAATCGACCAATATTTTTTGTTGCCATGGGTTAACTTCCTCTGGTCTTAACAGAAGTAATGCAATGGGAACCCAGATGTGGGTAATGGGATGGAGGGGTATGTAATTAACACCAGTGTGACACGCTGCCTGGAAAAGCAAGAAATTGACCTAACTGGGGTATCACAGTCCTTGTAATAGTCATGCCCTAGCAATTTACATTGTTTTATTGACTGAGTGAATAGGATAACAGATGCAATAGGGGCAGAATAAAGGCCACACACTGGTTGGGAGAGTGGCTAAAATGACAGGTTAACTAGTTCAGAAGGCCCTGCGCTGGAAAATGCAACATTACTTGAACTCTTCTCCGCTGCAATATAGGGAGAAAAACATGGCTAGTGAGGACACTGGCCCTAATCACCAGTATGAGGATGACAAGCTAAGCTGAAGGCACCATGACCCAGAGAACATGGTTCAGCGGTTAAACATTTCAGTTGGGTCCCAATCTGGCTTTTGAAAACTGCCTCCCACATAGTCTGCTTTTTGCTTCTGCTGCTGAGCAAAGGCTGTGATTTGATAGGGATATTCCTCTGTTTACCCTTCTCCTCTGCAGGGTCAGAGCCAGCAGCCTTGTGAGGACAAAGAAGTGTGGTCCCAGGAGGGTCTTCGTTCCCTGGCCTTGCCTCAGCTGCTCCCTTCACCCCCTGCACTCAGACCCTTTGTGCTTTTTTTGACAGAACATTTCTGCCTGGGGACTGAAAGTTTAATTTAGAAAAGCAATAGTCAGAGGTGAAAAACAAGCAGATGGGCCTGGACACCTGATTTGGGGTCTCATTTGCATTTTCTAGGACAAGAGATTAGAGACAAGGGGAACACATCTGCCTCCTGCATAAGCAGAGAGCCAAGTTTAGCAGTGCCTGAGGATCCTGGCTGAAATGCAAGCTCCCACACAGAATTTGTTATTTTGGTCATGTTCATTTAAAGAAAAAAGTAAGAAAAAGGAAAGGGTTTATGTGAAACACAGTCCAGTGGCTTACATAAATGACGTCTGCTGCAAAGGCAGGTTGCAGTCCTGCCCTGGTCTGTTCTTGTTGGGAATAAGGATATGCAGACAACACCTGTATTTTCTGTTGTGTGTCCTACCTTTCTCAAGGCTGATGCTAACACAAATCACTTCACTGGCACTAAAACACAGTTACGTCTCCCGGAAAGTTTTTAACACGGACTACCAGAAAGTATCACATTCTTATAAGTGTAAGAGCATCACATATGCCTAAAGGCTTAGTAGGAGTCAGATAAGTAGGTTGACTTCTGATGGATAGGAGCTGCAATGGCTTTAGGTCAACACAACCCTAAAAGCAGCACGGGACTTTATTGACAAATATAAGGGCAGGCATTTTGCCCACAGAATGGCATGTCCAAAACAGTAGTTTGCCCCAACATGATGGGCTGTTGGACTTGGAAGTTGGAAGGTGTAACATCACAGCTTTTCTGAAATGATGGGTGACTTTTTCAAGCGGTAAAGCAAGGCTGATTCACAGAGCTGATCTGTTGAGCCTTTCAGAAGCTGTTTGTTTTCTGATTGAAGTCATGTATTTTCTAAATGGCAGCATGTGGAAGGTACCCCTTTCTGCCAGGTTTCCTACTGCATAGGTAATCCATCAACATTATTTGACAGGCATATTTTATTTATTTCTTTTTTAGAGGAATAGCTTTTATTTCAGACCAGGTAGCTATAGCTTCCTCAAAAACAAATGACTGTAATGTTCCCTGTTGGTTTCCTCATGAGGTTCCCCAGGAGGACTTCATCTAAAGAATCAGCCTTCCCAGAGGGACATGGGGAACTGGCACTTTCTTTTCGTTCAGTATTACTTATATGGGGTGAGCAACTGAGCTGAGATCACAGATCCTGCAGTTTGGCCAGGCAGGCAAAGAAAGGGGAGCAACTGGCTTTGCAGCAAAATTTGATTGGGCTACTGTGAAACTAATGCATGGGATTTTCATCTGAATTTCAATCAGCTGGGTTTTTTCCTCAGTGTTGATGCTCCCTCTCTGTATCTACAATTATTTTACATATAAAGTATTTTACCTCTGTTTCCCTTAAACTTTATGAATATCTTTGTACATATACATATACATACATACACAGGTACAGACACAGACAAAACCTGTATATGTAGAGGCTACCCTACCTTCTCTGCTGTCTCAATACTTCAGAGAAAATTCCTCCAATTGGCATCCATTTTTTAATGTGTCATCTTCCAGCTAGCCCATTGTGCCTTCTAAATTATCTTTGAGCCTTTAAGCAACTGCAAATGAAAGAACAAGAAAACGAAAATCCTTCAGCATTGAATCTGTTTTTCACTGTGAACCTGTCCTCCTGTATACACTTGAAAGACTTAAGCCTACTGAAGAATTTGTTGAGATGGCCTGCAAGGAGCTGGTTGAAATAATGAACTACCATATTCTCCAAATGAATGTCCAAGCTGAAGTATGTCTTGCTGGAGAAACAAAGAGAAAGAAAAATGATTTTGTGCTATTATTAAATATTCACCCACAATCTGCCATTGTGTTATCAACGATGAGCAGAATAAACATGACTCAAGTATATTTAAAGATTAATAATACAAATTAAGGTAATGGAAGAAAATTAATCCACTGCATTTTCTGAAAAGGAAGTGAAGTTACAGGAAAGTTGCTGGTCAAATGCTGTATAATGACACCTACAATATATTACTTATATGTATGTTAAATCTTATAGAAGGAAATGGCTCTGCATTATTTGACAGGTACTACCTATGATACTAAAATTTATTTAGAATACTGTAGGACTCCAGTAAATCTCATAGCATTTTTGTCTTTGCTTTTAATAAAAAACTTAGCCTAATGAAATGCATAAATGAAAAAAATCACTGGCTAAAATACTGGTTTTGTTGGGGTCGGTAGCAAAATGTCCATCCAATGTCAGACATGTAGTAAATTATTCTACGTAGCTACACAGAAGAAACTTAAATAGATTACATAACTTTTACATAGTATTGTGGTTTACGCAGAAGTTTACATAGAAATTTCCATGCACAATTGCTGTATCTTGAGGCAAGATTTATCTTCAGGTACAAGAAAACATGTAAGACACGCCCATTTTTAGTATCCCAATAAATGAGATTTCTACTAAACTAGAAAAGAAATTAAAATATTGACTTCTGAAAAATGTGGGACTTAATTCTGTTTCTTTCAGGCTTGATAATTCTGGCCCATTGGCTATTTTGGGGGGGAAAATGTTAGGAGTTCATTTCTGACTTTCAAAAATTTAAGCTCTATTAGGAAAATGTGTGTGTGTGTGTGCACTTATACCTATATATGTGAACTGATGGATTGTGCCCATACACAAATTTTCACACCAAAAAAATTAACACTCTATTATGACTTTCAAGTTGCCTTCCCTCTACTTCCTTTCTGTTTGTCTGCTTTCCCTCCCTTGCAGTCTGCTCTTTGCACACAAGCTGGTGCACTATATATAGCTCTGAAATTGAGTGGTGTCTTTAAAAATGCATCTCTTGTCAAGTTTTGCTGGAAGCAGCTCCACATGGAGGGCTTGCTGCAGTCAGACATTTACAGGGACTGTGAGGGCAGGCAGGGAGCAGACTGCAGCTCAGGTGAGTGAGGGGAAAGGAGTTGCTGACACAGACTTTCCTTGGCATTTCCACAAATGTACAGACAATTTTCCCCATGTCCTTTGGATTTCTTCCAACTCCCTGCTCACCCCAGCAGCCTTCAGTAAGCACATCTGGGCATCGGTAGGACCTTCCTGTTACTAGTTTCATTTGGTCTTGCTTATGTACAAAAGGGGAGACATGACAATCTTGACTTTTTTTTTGTTGAGGTTTTTTCTTAAAAAAATCAGCACTGAATCGTTTCAGTGGTGTGTCTAAATAGGTATGTACCACAACCTGTTGGACTTGTGATGGCCATCCCTTGCCTGTGGGCCAGCACCTACCTGGTGGCAGTGGAAGATGAACATGTTCACATGGAGACCTTGTGGGAGGAGACTGTCCCAGAGCACAGGGGGCTCATGCTGCAGACCCACTCACCTCCAGTGTCTAAATCTGTTGCAAAGCTCTGAACCAAAACAGAGGCACACCCCAGAGGCTGTGTCTAATATAAAAGCAACACTTTCCCATCTGCCCCAAACCCCATTCTCAGCTCTCCTGCCACAAGCACTGAAGAGTTTCAACCCTCACCTTTCTGGAGGACATGTGAATTTCAGCCAGAAGTTAATAAAGTGGGCTCAATTGTATCATTGAGGTTTGAACCTCTTCAGAGTGACCTGGCTCAATTTTATGAATCCCTAGTCCCTATTAATGCATTATATTTGAATTCATTTCCCCCCTTCCCCTGTTTCCACAGGTATTATTATACCTTATTGCAGTGACATAAATTCACTGCTCTAATCCCATCTTCTTGGTTATTAGGTAATGTGGTATGCTCAAAGGTGGCTGGGTGATTGAAAGTACATTTGCTTCATTTAATATCCTGAAATAATGCTTAACGTTTGAGCTGTTGTGGTATATAAAACAAACAGAAAAGACCCAATAACATCAGCATGGAGGCATATTTGTTCGCAATGTGACCAGGCCAGTTTCCCACAGACAGTAAGGAGAATGTCAGAGGAGAACCCCCTCGCTGCAGTACAAACTGGCAGCTCTTAGAATGGCTGTGAATTATTCCCTTGAACAAGTCCCAAATCAAATATGAGCCAACAATTGACACAGAGGCCAGAGAAAGACCCAAGTAGGATGCCACCATTATTTGCTCCACGGAAGCACTGATTTTTATTTCAGTGTTCCTCCATTAAATGTTTTTTAACTAAGAAAGAACTCTTTTGACATGCAATGCCACTAAAATGTAGCTGGTTTAAATCCATCAAATTACTCAAAACCTTTGCTTGTCAGTCCCAGTAGGACAGGCTACCATCCATTTGCAGAACAAGACCAGTCGTCCTTCAGAGTCAGGGAAACATCACATCTGGTTGAGGTGCTGGAGAAGACTCCACTGGTAAGAGTTCCTGCCATAGACTGCAGTCTTGCACTGACCTCAAAACCTGTAGCTGCTGGGAGTCCGGCGTGGGCTGGTGGCTGGAAGGAGCACAGCAGAGCGGAACTGGGAGGAAATGCATCTGCATAGGCAGAAATCCTTGCACGAGTAGCAGGTGCTGCCAGTTTTATGTTCTCAGGGCCAGATTTGGCACTCGTGTTCATTTTCCACAGATCTGTTGCTTTGGTTTCTTTGGTTTGTTCGGTGCATCATTTTAAATCAAATTTTATTGCTGTTTCTGAATGACCTGAGATAGAAAAAAGGACCCTTTGCATTTAGACCCCTTCTGTTCTGTGAAGCATTACCAAGCTGCACTGAACCACAGCACTACTTGTTGGTGTCAGAGGAGGAAAAAATGCATAACAGCAGAAAGTCCCTGTTCTGCTACTAAAATCTGAAAGTGGTGTTTATGAAGCCAGTAATCCTGTTGTGGACTGGTAGGTGTAATTATCATAGCTAGTATCAGATCTCTGGGATTTGTGGCCCCTCATGAACTAAGACGGTTTTCCTCAGTTTTATGTTTTCAGTAATTCAGCTTCAGTGTTAAATATAACAGTATTTATCTAACATTTTTATCAGTTCAAGGTATGGAATGTGACAATAACTGAAAAAATAGTTTGAAGCATGCCTGAAAATCCCCCAACAAGATGGTAGAATACAGTAGATACCTGATCAGCCATCAGGAATCATTACTGGGTTAATTTGCGTGAAATGAAAGAAGTTATGAATACAATCTCTTTAACAGCACTCAGCTAAATGAGTTATTTTTCCATTGGTAGCAATAGTAGCATGTATCTTTAGTTTACTGCAGGAGAAAACAGCAAAAATGATCACAGTTATCTTCATTTTAATGCTGGAGAAACATGATGAGTGGTGAATGATTCTTAATATCATAACTGTCTATATAAAAGGAGATGAAAGGGTAACTGGAGAGCATTGTTCTTTTTCATTTGTTCTGAAATCCATCATTCTAGCATGCTCTTTTCTCTTGCCTTCCTAATACTTTTATATTTGATCATCGAAACATGGAGAAAAAAATCGTGACATGCAAATAGTTATTACTTCAAACATCTCGAAAATCAAAGAAAACATTGTGGGCATTTCCAATAAAACAAACTATTAAGTTAAAATGAATCGAAATATATTTTCTGTTTCCTCTCTTGTATGGTATAAGCAGGTGTGCAATTAACTATATAAGTGCACCATACAAGTACATAGAGAAAAGTATGTTGTGGGTGGAATGCGCAACTTGCTGTGCAATCACCTAGTATTGAAAAACCACCGCATTTTCGGAACACACAGGCTTCTTCCATCTGCTGCAGCATTCAGCTGAAAAAGCTGCAGCTGTAGCTAAACTGCTTAGTAAAATCTCCATTCTCAGCACTAGGAGGGACATATACCATACCACTTCAGAACAACTGCTGTTGCTTCTGATTTGACCATTGAGCTGTATTGATATGGCACGTGATAAAACAGAAGTTCAACAACAAATATCAAAGTGCTATCCTATTTGCTGATTTTTGTTTAATGATCTGGTAACGCATGACCAGCAAGATGGGCCAGGGAGAGGCCCTGCAAACAGGGAATGCTATGGATGCCAGATCTTGTTCTGTTCAGGACACTGCATGTGGCTGCCTACCACAGCCCCAGGAGGCTGCTCTGATCTCTCAAACGTCAGCTTGTGTCAGCAGAAGTGTAGCCAGGATGCACTGAGGTCCTCAGGGGTCAGTCAGGTACAGTGTGAAATGGAAAGCTTTCACTTCTTCTTGACTTTTTGGTGTGGATACTGAGGGTTTTATTTTCACCCCAGGAGAGCATACGCATGAATTTATTTCAGTGGATACCATTCCTTCTTATAAAAAAAGGTATAGCTCAGTCATTCCTTTTCAAACATAAAATGTCCATAGCAATCTTTGGGGAATAAACAAGGGGCATCTTGGAATTCATTTTCCCTCAGCTGTGTTATGGACCATCAGTGACAGTAGCCTGGCTCTTAAGACCTTCCACCAAGGCAACTCAGGCTGCTCAGATGCTGTCTGTTCCCTTCTATCCCTTACAGCTTGAATTGTTTTCCTTAAACAATGCTTCAAAGAAGCAAAATCTTCTTTGCTTCAAACGAAGCCGATGGGTAGTGCACAAATCTTTTTAGCAATCATTCATATTGTGGATCATATTTGCTCCTTCAGTTACACTTTCTCAACTAAGGAAACACATTTCGTTCAGTTTTTGTGTGGCAGTGATGTTCTGTAGACTTCTTCATTTTCTTATTTGTCTCCTCTAGTTTCTCTCCAACCCTTCATATAGATTTCCTAAAGAATAATGCCTTAAATAAGATGTGTTCATCTAGCTGAAACCTGCCTAGAAAAGAATGCATAGAAAAGAATAATTTCCTCCAGCACCTTACACATGACATTCTGCCAGTATACTACAAATTGAGACTTCCCATTTTTTTTCCCCAGCAACATCAGACTGCTGACTCAGGTTGAGTTTGACATCAGCTGTAACTCACAATTCCTTCTCTGCATTACTGCAGCTTGCTAGTTAGTCTCTTCATTTCTATGCTTCCTGCTTCCTCATCAAAATACTTCACACTTGTGTCTGTCAATTTTCATCTTTAATTTCAGATCATTGCTTCATTTTATTAAGAATTTTGATCCTTGATTCTTCAATATAATTCAGCCCTCCTGGCTCAGCATTATCCATGAATTCCAAGTGTATTCTTTAGACCAAATCATTAATGAAATTGCTAAATGAAGCAAGCTCTGCAGAGACACCTATATGTTTCACTAGAATAAGCTGTTAGTTAGCAATCTATTAATAAGTTTTTGTGTCATAGACCAGCCAGCTGTGTACAGTATGATGATCTCTTCTATACTGGATTTTCCTTTACTAAAGAGCACACCAGGCCTAAAAACCATGTAACTTAATAAACTCAATACATGTTTTCTTTATTCATGTGGCTAATTATCCTCTCAAAGATGCAACCAGATTGGTCTGATGTGACATATTCTCAACAAATCCATGTTGAAAGTATTTTATCACATTCATTCTCCTCTAAACCTTTACAAACTGATTATGCAGTCATCTGTTCTAGCACCTTCCAGGTATTAAAGTTATCCTGATGAGTCTGTACTTCTCCAGGTCATATTGTTGTCCTTTTATTAATAGTAGGTCCTGCATTTAACCTTCTCCTGTCCTTAGAGATTTTCTTTGTCCTTCACAAGTACTTGAAGGCAATCACTAATGGTTCAGAAAATCCTTTGGCTACTCCTGGACTTCTCTAGGTTGAATTTCAGAGGCCTCTTTGCCTTAAGTGTTTTTAAATTATCCAGACTTTTCTAGCCTTTCTTACTATGCCCTATATTTATCCCTGTGTTAAGAGTATTTGCACTAGGCAAACACCAATGGCCACATCAGTTTTCCACCAGTAAAATGAAAACAGAATTAATTCTCCAAGGTCTAATTTAATATCATGCAGCTAACCTGGGTGTTTATCATCCCTTCATATTTATTTTTAATCCAGTGACAGCATGCAGTTAACAGAAAAATTTTTGGCACCTCCTGCTTTCTCCAGCTGTTTAAATACATTGTTGTGGTTTCAGCTTCTTTGAACTGTGCTACAGATTTGTTTTAACTGATTGTTTGTAGAGCATTTTTAGTCAGAATTTGCTGTAATAGTTATTAATGGGTTACAGTTCATAAGCCACATCCATCATTATTTAATTAATTATTTCTGATGGTATTTTGTTTAACCTTCTTGTACAACAGCTGCATGTCTCTAATGTTTTGAGGACAACAAATCTTCAGAGAAAAAGGGCCCTCAGACTAGCAATGGCTATTGTGGTTATTTCCTTAATTTTTCAACATGTGCAGAAGGCAATGTGGCCAAGTGAGAAGTAGTGCAGCACACTTTTCCAAAACAATGTTCTTTTTGTGGTTTTGGGAGGTCTGGTTGGTTGTTTTTTTTAAATGGAGACTGAGACGGAAAGCAACATCTGGCTGAAAAGTTTCCCCAAAGTGGACGTGTGTCTCCTAGCTGCACCAGTACAGCAGAAGGCTGGGTTCTGTGCCTGGAGGAAAGGTGCCAGGATGCTTTAGCTGTGTATGTAGTTTATCCTGGGTGAGAAATGCAAGTGAGCATCTTGCAAAACATTTCTCCTAGGGGCTGGCAGGAGGGGAGGCAGGCAAAAAAGTGAGAACAAGTTGATCAGAAAGACTGTAGAGTCTCCATCCTTGGAGATACTCAAATCTAACTGGAGGTGACTCTGAGCAACCTACTGTAGCTGACACTGCTTCAGCAGGTCATTAGACAAGATGATCTTCAGAGGTCCTTCCCTATCTCTGTGTTTTGGTGACCCTGTGAGGTGGGACTTACCTCAGTCCTACCTGAAGAAGCGGCCCTTCCTCTCAGATGAAGAGGCCAGAACAGTTTCCATGATCATACCCTGTTTTCTGTCACACGTATTTTCCCAAAACTTTCGCTAGTTCCAGATGAAGTCCACTGTGCTGGGTTTCTGGTTCAAAGCTGATTTCTTAATTATAATAATTATTATTCTATGTTTCACTTCAGAATGAACAAAATGACAATAAATCAAAATTGTTCTAATTATATGGCCAAAGGCATACCCTTTGTCCTTGGTACAATAAATACACTTTACCGTATATACTGTTCAGTATTTCTTCTTTCTGTTGCTCCATTGTGAGCTTTTCCTTTGAGTCGTTTTTTCAATAAACAAGCAATTACTGGGAAACTACTTTTATCCCAAACTGTTGACTTTCAAGATTAATAAATCTTTCTTTAACTTTTTGTTGTATAATTTACCTCACAAAATCCAGCTTATTTTTCTTTCCTTTATTCTTTCAGACTAGGTCCCCATCAAGTCATGTGAAGGAAATAACGAATCAATTGATAAATTAGTTGGATCAATAGCTCTGTTTTGACATTCTGCATTAAGCGGTAACTAATTGCCTAATCCTAAATGCTTTTAAAAACATATCTAGGAAATCAATAACACAGTAACTGCATTTTAAACAGAAGAATGAACACAGCTATGCAGGAGGAAATGGGCAGCCGTAACTGAGGTATGTGCCACAGCAGTAGGATTTTCTGTTGTTTTCTTTTTTGCTTTTATGTGTCTTTGTTCACATTCTTCTTCTGATTGTCACTTTCATTTGTATGAGGGAAATCAATAGCTCACCCAGAGCTTTAGTAACAGGTCACCATAGCAGCTATGGGCTTTCATGGGAACTAGCAAGGCAAGAATGTTCTCCTTGCTGTACCACATGGTCTTCCTAATTCTTGGTGAAATGAAAAGTCTTAGAGCTGGGAGGCGTATCCAGTCAAGGTAACACTTGCTGGCCCAGCCTACTGTCTCTTCCTCTGTGTTTAAACTTCCTGTTTCACTCATTCTTCATATTTTTCCACCCCCTGAATAGTAATTTCTCCTGCCCCATTAAAGTGTTGTTTCAATCTGTGCTGTGGTGAGGCTCAATACATTGTTACTTGTTCTTGTGAATGTCTCTTTTTTCCAATATATTCTTATCTTTAATTTTTGAATTGTTATGCTCTTTTATTTTATTTGCTCTGTGACCAGTCATTGAACAGTAACAGTAAAAAATTATATAATGTCAATATTACAATTTTCAATAATCCTTCAATGGACAATTTTCACATTTGGAGTCCAAAGTATTTAGGGAACTACTGTAGTATATGCTCCTCCAACCCCTAATCCACTCAGGTTTTGTAATAGCTACCTTTATACCAAAATACTATAAAGATCTTAGAGTAGAAACAGACAAAAAATATACTCAGAAGTGATTTAGTAAGCACTGATGTTCTCTGGTAAATTAAAATTCCTGTGTGAAATCCTGTCTTCATCAAGGTATATGAGAATTTTGCTATTGGTTTGAATGACTCCAGGATTTACTACTTCTGCCAAGTCAGGCACAAAATCTCGTGGGGTTTTTTGTAAGACATAGTTTAACAAGCAGTCTGAGAACCAATTTCTTGACTGTGACTTCTAGTAAACCCGAGTCTTCACAGAGGTCTGTGATACCACATTTTTTGTGAACAAGAGATGCATGACACATTACCACACATGGGTATTATGCTAGATTTGCTCCCTTCCCTGGACAGGACATATCCCAAGAGGTAGTTCCCACAGCTCTGTGTGTCATGTGTGTGTTTTCTTGTTTGTGACAGATATCCTCAATGAGTGAGCAATTCAAGGCAATTCCATATAATATGTATCATCTTCATTTAATGAGCAGATCAAGATGATTTCACATGGTGTGCTGTAATAGAAGGTAAACGATGCTTTTCATTTTAGCTCTTTCAAAATCTTACACATTATACAAAATATGTCAGAAATGGAAATTGCCTATGCAATAGATTTGGACTTGCCTGAAGTAATTTTGGAATATTGTAAGTTGGATTGGTTATTGAGCTGTCTGCTCCATGCATATGTATTCATACAGCGAGTTAATTCAATAACTGGATTGTCAGGAAATGTGCCCAGGAAGAGTGAGAATTGAAACCAGATATATACTCCCTAGCACATACTTCAGACACAATACAAAAGCTGTTCAATTTGATGCTTTCAATTTGATTGCAACTCCCTGATGAGCTCAACAAGTTTAGTTACAGGTCCAAGCATATAAAGGAGCAAGGAATTTCAGTTAGGCTTAAAGAAGGTCCCGTAGGGAGAAAAGGGACAATAACAGTGCAGTAAGATGACCCTAGACTTGAAAGAGTACTTGAGAATTTAGACCTTATTCAAGCACTCAGCTGACTCCTTTAGTAAACTAGACCTGTTGCAATTTTAAAAATCTTCTTTTAGATTGTTTCTTTTTTCCTGCTGCTACAATTAAGTATTTATTTGAAGACAGCTGTTTGGTCTACCACATTTCCCCATGGTCACAGCTTCCTACAGGGAGGAACTGCTTACCTTGCTATGTCAGACCTGAGGGTCAAATGTGGTTGTGTCTTAAGAGTCTGGTCATCTGGGGCCATCTAAAAGGGAGCAATTCTAGTAATCTGCTCTAAAAAGGATAAAGGCAGAGGTCTGAGATAAAGGAAAAAGTCCAGCGATGCTATCACAGGCATCACTTATCCAGGACAGTCAGCTAACAAGAGAAATTATGGATCAGATGATGAAATTGTGAGTATTGTGCTGGTTAAACAGGTTAATTTTCTGAATTAGAGCTAAGCAATTTGAGAATTTGAGATAATGGGAAGATACTGGAAAGAGAAAAATCTAAACTAGATAAATACATCAATGGCATTTTTCAAACAGATCACAGCAGCTGAACCTCCAGCAAGACTGTATTCATTCCCTCAAGTATATCAAATCACCAGACAAACAAAGTATCTTTCTTGAATCTACAGAAATTCACAGATGTAATTTTCAAGGACACTTTGCAAACCATATTTTACTAGACCTAGAGATATTTTACATTTCTGTTTAGTCAGTCGCAACCCTCAGATCTATGTGTAGGTGAATAAGCTTGCAGGAACCTGGGATTTTTTGCCGAACACTACAATATCTCTGGAGTGTGTTTTACAATGTGGTGAGTGTTGTAAAATGTGTCCTACTGTGAACTGTATAACAGTATGTATGGGCCTTCACCTGTAGTGTTAGAAGAACTCTTTTTTGACTGCAATGGTCAAGCCCAGAGTAATCTCTGCCAATACTTTTTTCAGTATTCTCTGAGTCTTCTGGGAGATTGAACATTGAAACTGCAGAGGGAGAATTCCCCACAAATCTCTCTTGTCCTACACAAGACCTTGTATTTTATTATGTATGTTGTCAATGTCATTTATCAGTTCCTTTGCAAAAAACAGAAGAGTCTTGATACAGAGCTAGAATCATGGATGTGAGTTTGCAATGGAAGGTGCTTTATGAAGCCTGTTCATTCTGACCAAATTTCTCGCTACTGTGCCTGTTGTCCTCTCGTTAACCACTATCAACCTCTTATACACTATGTTTCCTATGCCGGGATATTCACTGGTTTATAGGAGGCCTGATCCATGTGGTTTTGGGGCTGCAACACTAGCATTCAATTGCTTGGAATTTACTTTTGCAGAATAAGATAGACACAAAGAGGAACCTGTATCCCCGACAAAGATGGATGTGCCGTTCATCACCCTCTGCTCCCAGGCAGAGACAGAGACCACAGAGATGTGTTTTCTGCTTCTGTGTGCTGGAGATGCAACAGTGCCGTAACAGATACTTCCACATATTCATCTGTTGGTTTGGAAGACAGGACATGAATTTTGAGACAGCAGAGGGCACAGTACAAGAGTGTTATTCCACTCATAGTCTTACCCATCTTCTATAATTAGCTCATAAAAATATTTTATTTTTTCACTTCTAAGGCAAGACGATAAAAGAAGAGCCTGCATGCAAGCCAGACACCATATCTAGCTTCTTAGGTAACCGATTAAATAAGTAAAATTCACCTTTAGTGTTAGGGATGTTAATATAATAGTCTTTTTCACTGTCCATTTTTCTTCATAATCCATAAATTCATTCGTTGCCTTAACTGTTTCTCTTTGTACTATCCACCATTCATATCATCCATTCCACTCAGCTCAAGAATGCTGCTCTCAAAAAGAGCTTGCCTTCGGAAGATTATTTTTCCATGAGAAGTACGTTAAAAAAGACCATCAGTGGAGCAGCACAAATACATTGTGATGTATTTCAGCTTGAAACCACCTGTGGTGGGAAATGTTTTACTGTAAAATGTGTTTTGTCTAGGGTTCCTCTATGCTTTTCAAGTCCGCAACTTTCTGCAATACAAGTACACAAAATATATCCTATGGAAATATAATTACATATGAACACTGCCATTCAATCCAGAGCGGAGCTAGTATACTGGACCCTGCTCATCTCTAACACCATTGACTCCAGCAGGCAAATCCCTTGGATGAAATCAGCCTGATATTTTTTTTAAATACACTTCTTTTGCTGACTTCCTTTCATGAAGGCAGAAATGTGAAAAGAGACTCAATATCTTACAATCTGTAGCTCCAGGCCCTTGAGATAAAACTATGATTCAAAATTATTATGTAGAACACAGGGGAAATCAGGTGATTCCAATAAACTTGGAAGTAGTTTTTTCAGAAAATTGTCAATCTGATTGATAAAGGCAGCCTGATGCTTTCTGTGAGTCTAGACATTCTTCAAAATACTATTCAATGCAAGCATAATGCATTAGTGCAGGAGCTCTTCAATGAATGAATGGCTGTCCATGATAAACTTGAGATCTCCAGTTACAAGTCTTTGTAAAGAATTTTGATTACTTGGGTGTAGTCTGGAAGGGATCAATTCATAGATGTTTGGGCGGAAAGAAATCACCGCAGATGCAGTCCGTAGTAACTCAGACATTAGAGAAATTATAAATAACCAGGAGGATATTACAGAAAGACATAGTAAATGCTGCAAACAGATCCATCAAATGATGTAAAATAAAAACCTTAACATCCAACAATTAAAATTATAGGTGTGTACTTAATGACTGAAGTCTGTATTCTGGGAAACAACAATTCTGTGAAGAACTTGGAAGATATTGCAGATACCCTGGCAGCAAGATCTCTTTTTATCAAGATCAGGTATCTGCTGAAAGCGTTTATTCTACCTCTATCCATTAGACACTGGGCTTCATGCAGGAATTATTGAGTGAAATTTTAGGATAGATAGATCATCAGGGAATGATCAGACCTCCTCTGCCTATCCTAAAATTTCTAGATAGGTAGAGGAGGTCTGATCAGGGAATGACTGGTCCCTTCAGACTCTAAAAATCTATGCTCTGGTGTCAAAATCTAGATTGCTTCAAATATTGTATTTACTGAGGAGAATCTGTCACAGGAGGCACAACATGAATACAATTACTTCTAGGAATGTCCAGCTGTGAGGTAAACAGAATTACTGCAGTAGATCAAAAGTCTTTTCTATAAAAAAAAACAACACACAAACAAACAAACAAACAAACAAACAAAAAAAACACCAAAGAAACACCAAAAAACCAAACCAGAACAACAAATCCAAAACATAACAAGAGAGGGTGATGAAGATAATTTTACCTAAGAAGTTCAATAAATATACTTTTAAAAAAGAAAACACATTCACTGCAGGGATCACATTATTGTGCAAAGGCGGAACAGCCAAAGATTAAGCCTTATTCTGCAAGCTTGAATCACTCAATTTGATTTTAAAAGTCATTTAATGTTTTAATAATTATTAGACATGTTCAGGTTTAACATGGAGGAATCATAATATTTCAGCATTCTGCTCTCCCCTGGTTACATTCAATTGAAAGACACTAACCAAATATTAAAGAAAAAGCCATCACTTTCCTGAAGTCAAATCAAATTGCATTTTGTGGCAGCAGCACATAATCAAATTGCCATTTATTTCACTGCAGAGCCTATTCTGAATTGATTTGCCAATTAAGCTATCACTTGCTTTTTTTGGCAAAAATAACTGCCTTTGAATCATCTGGTTTGTCTAAGTTCACAAGACTGTGCAGGACATTGCACATCCTAGCCTAGCTCAGATAGAAAAGTAAAGTGCTGCTTGCCTTAATGGCAAAGGAGAAGCCTTTGAAGTAGCTGAGTATAGCTAAAAAGATTACATCCATTGCTTGCTAAGTCTTTTCAGACCTTTGATCACTAAAAGACCAAGAGTTCAAGATGAGGGTCACCTATATCCTCCGAGTGCACTTCCCCTAAACTTCCCCCTTGCCTCCTGCAGCAGGGCTAACAGCAGCAGACCCATCCCTCCAGGCAGCACAGCACAGTGCTTTGTAGAGCGCATCCCTAGCCTCTTATTGACAAATCAGTATCCTCCTCCACACACCCTAATGACTTGTTTCTGAGGGTTGGACTTTACCCATGAAGTCTCCAAGCCTGGGGTGGTTTCTGAGCACTGGGGCTCTCCACAGCGTCCGCTTTTGAACAAGGATTTCACAGCCACTGCGAAGCCACATGGCTGGAATCTTCATAGAATCACAGAATCATTTAGGTTGGAAAAGATCTTTGAGATCATCAAGTCCAACTGTTAATTCAGGACTTCCAAGCCCACCACTAAACCATGTCCCTAAGCACCACACCTACAAGTTTTTTTAACACCCCTAGGGATGGTGATTCCAGTACCTCCCTGTGCAGCCTGTTACAATGTTTGACCACCCTTTCCATGAAGAATTTTTTCCTAACATCCAATCTAAACCTCTCCTGATGTAGCTTGAGGCCGTTTCCTCTTGTCCTGTTGCTTGTTGTCTGGAGAACAGACCTGCCCCCACCTGCCTACAACCTCCTTCCAGGCAGCTGTAGAGAGCAGTAAGGTCCCCCCTGAGTCTCCTCCTCTCCAGGCTAAACAACCCCAGTTCCCTCAGATGCTCCTCACAAGACTTTCTAAATTTCTGCACAGCCTGGACTTCCAAGTGGTTAAAGTTCAGAATAATCCAGGTCCCTTCTTGGTGTTTCCCATCAGCTGAGATTCTCTGAAGGCCCAAGAGCAGCCCACGGGTAAAACCAGACACAGGGATGTAGGTGGCTTTCTGGTGTGAATCTGCACTAATCATCAGTACTTCACATTCACCCTGCATTGCAAGGTACATCAGTACAGTCAAGGCTCAGATAAGCTAGACTGAGGCGGAGCTCTGCAGGAATTTCTGGAACTGCATTTTGGACAAACAGGTTTGATCTGATTTCTTTGACAAGCAGGTGGTATCTCCTTTCTTTAGATATACAGGTTAGCTGAATTTTATTTCTGCTCCTCCTGAAGATGTAGTTTAATAAACAGGAGCCAGCAGCAGACTGAAAATCTGTGAGGTCATTCTCCAGGAAAAAAACTTATTGCTTTAATTATCTGTGTAAACGTTTCTTTTTTGTGTGCGTTACCCTAAGCAGCATTTTTGGAAGGCTGCTGATTTCTCTCATTCTCCAGAGTTTTGGCAGCTGGCCTGTAAAACCAGAGTCACTCCCCAAAAAATCACTGAGATGATGGAGCAGAGGACAAAGCATTACCTGGAAATATAAAATATTTTCAACCATGTATTTTTCTTGGAAAGTGCTCTGTCCTTTGGAAAAACAAACAAACAGAAAAAAAGAAAAAAAAAAAAACCACAACAAAAAAAATCCCACAGCAGCCAAGCCATCTGGTTGTAAAATAGCTTGGGGAGCCAGAAAGGCTGTAGCAAAAGTGGACATTGCTGCTTGCAGTAACCAGAAGTCAGATAAATCCTCATTGCAGCTTGGAGGATAGTAAATGAATGTTCATTTACATTGGAATAGTTTTATAGTTCTTATCAACCACTGGACAGAAACGAAGACCTTTGGTCCTGGTTTACCTTCTAGACGTGCAACTGAGATAGCTGACTACGAAAACGGATCTGTTGTGCTCCCCAAAAATCAGAGGAGAAACAGGCCCTTACAGTATACTGTTGGTAATTCAGCCAAAGACACAGTTATGCTGTAGGAGTACAGTATTTCACTGAACGTGGAGATACCTCCCAGCAATAAGGCTCCTAATTCAGACTCCTCCGACTGGTGCGTAACACCAGCTAGGATTAATCTTGACGTTGCGTCCTGAATCATGCACATTCTGTATCTATCTTTGTTAAGGAAATACTATGTCTTTTGAGATTGGTTCATTTAACTCCTATCTCAGTTTCTAAAGCTCTAAAACATTGTTCTGTATTTCCGTAAGCTCAGAAAATACCAGAGCAAAGACAATTACAGGTAGATATCACATCACAATTGGGGCTAAATTATGATTTAGTTTTAAAGTAATGATAGCATTTTTTATTTTGCAAAGTCTGTTTCTGTTTAAAACACACTGTTGCTTCTTTTCTTATAGCAAGCTCACTAAAATAGAAATATTTTGTTGCCATAGCAATATTCTTCCCTTTGTAATTCCGTTATTTCAGGTACACTGCACAGTCAGAATTCA
>JAVJGI010000057.1:43934390-43954810 GCA_035590275.1 Ibycter americanus
TCTCAAAACTTACAGTGAAATATATATATATATATATATATAAAGCTACAGAGACCATAAACTGCAATGGATAATCTTGCATTCAGGCCTACTGCTTTAACGTGAAAACACACTTCCATGTTAAATCTAAGATGACACACAATGACAATTGGGTATCACCCAATGAATCCTCACATGTACTGTTGCAGTGTTTCCTCCCAAAAGGTATGTTACAAATCTTGTTGACTTAGTGCTACCAATTCACACATTTTGGAAAGAGAATGCTCTTTTCTTAAGGAAACAAGGTTTGGGGACTAATTCTGGGAATTCTGGAAGTGTGTGCTTGGCCAGAAAACTCATGAGCAGCGTTCCCATCTTTTTCTCCCTTGTCAACTCCTGTGTAAAACAAAAGCAGAGACTGGCTTAGCCTGGACACAGACTGTGGAGTGGCAGCTGGAACTGACTTAGTTCTGCTGTGTGTAGGAAATTATAGTAAAGAAATAAATTTATACAGAGCTGAGTGGAAAGTATATTTTTAAATAACACCTCTAATTATCTCAAAATTGGTCCTATTGCACATATCATTAGACCACAAGTTTTTTCTGTCTGGAATCACCTCTTACCAAACGTAAGAAGTGTGGAATAATCTACGAGGTGACATGAGAACCTTTTGTTAATTCCTTATGTCTTTTACCTCTGTCTGGAGAAAGAACACATCTGTCCGTACAGGGCTTATACCAATTTATACCATCTATTGTACTGCGTAGCATCTATATATTGATATATACTACCACACCTCCTATTTCTGGAAAGCACCAAGAAATGTAAGTAGTTCTTCCAAGTACAATTCAGGAAAGCATGCATGTTCAGGAAAGCTATAAATCCAGCGTTTTACCCTGTGTTTCAGTAACCTTGTCTTACAGCCAGGTGCTTTCCCCCAGAATGGCTGGGCCTTAAGCTCTGCTTATATACCAAGGGCCCTGTTGCTGGGTCAGCCCACAGAGAAAAGGGGTTCCCCATACGAGCTGTCTCTGAAGGGGCTCTGGCCAGTATCAGCATGTTTTACTTGTCGGGACTTACTCTGTGCAAACTGAGAAAAGGCTTCGAAATAGCAGCTCAGTATCAGGCTGAGAAGGATGCTTGACAGAGAGCCAGACTCACCACAACAGAAAATCAGGATGAACAAATGCACACGCACAAACCCCATGTGCTTTCCTACCTTTTCCTCAAAGTGGGACACACCTGCAGGCTCAAGATGATGACCATGCATTTAGCTGTCAGTCAGCTTGTCACTTCTCTGCAGCAGAAATCATCCCAGAAATTACAGGACTTTGTTTTACTAAAATAATTGCAGTCCATGTCAGAAAGAGAGGGAGGCATTTTTCGACAGCGTAGAGTGGGCAAGGGCTTGAATAACACACACCAAGCCATGCAGTCAGTTGACTTGTGGAAACCCTCCTGGTTTTCAGTACTGGGGGAGAATCGTATATCTCTGAATCTGCACATGCTGGAGGAATTTATTCCAAAACAAAGTGTAAATCAAAGTTCACAGTTTTGAATGTTTATTATTTTATCTGTGCTTACTTTTAATATTTATATATATCTCCATGGCAAAAAAACCCCACACCAAAACTACTGTTTCATTTTAAGTTCTAACATTGTGGAAAATGTTATGCAGGGAAACAAAGCCATATACAACAACACTGGAGATCAACATGAAAACAAAACCGTCACTTCCATGTGAACCTCTGACACAATGGCACAAGTCCTCCCAAAGTGTAGTTGACATTAAAGAAGGTTCATGAGCAGAAGAACAGCAGGGGCCTTTCTTTAGGGGTGGGGGAAGGTGCTCACAACTCTTTATTGAACTTCAGTAATAACACTGAGCAAGAATGACATCTCTTCAATTAAGCTTTTGATTTCTTTTTGGCTTTGTAATGCAGCTTGGAAGAGTTGGCCATAGATGTGGAGTTATACCCTCACAGACAGAACAAATTATATCCCTTTGTATTCTATGTTAAAGTCAACCTACCCCTTAAATAGCCTTCAAAGAAACAAAATAAACAAATAATTCACCATAATCTTAAGCTATACAAACTCATATGCAGATGGCTATACCTGACAGCTGTCAACTTGCGACTAACCTAAAACTTGACCTTGCAAAGTCACTAGGAGCTGCATTCCTTAGCTAGCAGAGAGCTCAGTCCTTTACATAGCCACTACATCATAAAAATAAGCATATTTTTCTCCTTTGTATTTACTCTTTCTAATTGTTAATGTTCTATATATTTAGGAACATGTTTTTATTTCCCTGATCACTACTTGTTTGTGGACACTGCTGTCACTCTGCCTCACTGAGGACCCATCTGAAGCACTGAAACATGAATAAGCCAGCTGGAAACTGCACAAGGTAGTGAAAGAGCCAAAATTTTAACTAAGCATTTCCAGACCTCACACCCTTATTTCTTTAGATGTCCCAAGCTCTTTGTGCAGTAAAAATCTTGTTGGAGGGCCTGGCTGGATGAAAAAAGACATAATGAATCAACTGAGTTAAAGTATGAACAACCTGAACCTTAATCTAATGTTTTCAATTATTTCTTGGGGGCTTTTTGGTGGTGGTTTTTTTTTTTTTTTTTTGCTTTCTGTATGATCTCTGAATTGTCCAGGATCAAAAGTACCATCACATCATGATGATCACAGAAAACACTCTTTTCTTTCCCAGCCAGAAGCCAGAGCTGCTGGCAGCATCCTTTCTTCAAAGGTTGTGGTGGCTTTCTACCTCAGCTCAACACAAAATGTTTTGGGTCCTAACACTGTCCTTTCTCCTCCTGTTGTACCTGCAGTTACAGAGGCCAACCAAAGCATTTCTGGTGCTTGTTCCAGACCTGGCTATTCCTGCACTACCTGCCCAGTGAGGGTGGCTTCTCTGCAAGGTGTGACTCTCTCTCCCAGCTGTAGGATGCATGGCAAATATCTTCTCATGGCTTGGCAGCCTTGTGCAGATGAGTGTGGCTTTTGATAAATAAGAAGGCACCAGGCTGAGAAGCTCTGTTCCTTGAAGTGCGAAGGAAATGCTCTCACTTGTTATCAAACAGCCTACAGTGTTGGGCTCTGCTATAGAAGACATAAATTAGCCCTTGCTTTATCCTCTGACGATATGATAAATATCTTATAGTCATAAATATCTTAATGCGAGGCAAGTTTCCCAGGAGAAGGCCTGACCAAACTGGCAGTGTGCACACCTCACGTCCTTGCAGTTGCATGGAGGTAGGGCCAGTCCCTGCCTGTATCAGTCACACACTGAGAAATGAATTTGGCAGCTTTGGTCAAGTTCATGGCCGATCAGTGGCTCACTGAAAAAAAAACCATCAGTGTTGGAGTTGGCACCAACCTGAAATTTCTGTGCAATATGTTCATCCCACGTGCAAAAGGTCAACCGCCCCCATTGATTTCTAGAACTTCAAGAGACTTTGGATGCTTTTTCATTTTCAATTTACTCTGGACACAACTGGAGCAGGAATTGTGCTGTCTCTACTGTGTGATGCAAAAAATATGTCATGTAGAAAAATGCCTTGTCCTGGCAAGTAGTAAAGTGTTGAAGTCAGTGGGAATAATTTTTTTTATGAACTCTGACCGTGGCTAATACTTTCCATTGAAACATTTTCCCAGTGAGAATGGCATCACACAGACATTTTACATTTTGGGGCACAGTGCTGATATTTTCTGATGTTACTGATGTTCTGATTTTCTCATGTAAGAAGAAATGTTTAAGAAAAAATTTGGATTGGACCAATGTATGGAAGTGAAACCTTGTGTTTCAAATTGGTATTTCAGCATTTCAGTATGATAAAATATGAAAATGCCATTACTTCAAAGCAAGTCTTTTCAGTGCAATTTCCACATCATCTTTTCCAAAAACCATATACTCCGAAACTTCCTGCTCCATAAAAGAGGAAAGAAAACTGTCTAAACAGATGCATTTGGGCATGTTTTTATTAGACTAAGTGTTAAAATAGTACAGTCTCTTGTGGCAGGAAAATCCCTCCTCCAAAGAACTACAACGTAGTACATTTGCATAACAATGTCCTTAATAACACTCATCAGGGATTTTGGCTCTTGCCCTGCCCATGTTCCAGGAAATTCTGTCTTCCCACTGCAAAGAAGAAGTCATTTCTTCCATGAAGACTCATTTTCCTGGTCAACATTTAAATAATCAGTGACTTATCAAAGAAAGATCTGCTTATTTTAGAGCTGTGCATGATACAGCTGGTGCTGTGGTGTCTTCTTACAAGCCTGCTTTGTGCTTTACTTCTTTATTCTATCTGAAAAGTATTCAGCTTTTCCAAGTAAGTATATTTGCAAATTGTGTATGCTTTTGTTTTTAACCATGCAAAGACGGTGGACCTGTTTAACATTTGTTTAAGAATTTGCAGGTGTTATATCCTTCTAGCAGAGCTGACTTTTATCCATAGTACAAAATCTACCATGTTGCCTTTTCCTCTTGTGCAAGAAAAGGGAATCCACTTCAAGTATTTCTAAGAAACTTTGGGTAGCTCACAACAAGTCCTTGACCTCCTGAATCATACTCTCCCTTGGCAGGATAAGTCCAGCACCACAAAAGGGACTAGACCTTCAGCCAGCATCACCCATCACAGGTTTGGGTGGGACAGTGAGAATTTATTGCTGTCGAGGATGTTGTTCAGTTTGAAAAGCTAGATGTCTGATAGGAGGGCTCCTTGAAGACATCCCACTTACCTGACCAGCAGAGTTGTCTTGGCTTTATGAGTCTCAGCTTACCTTTTTTAAAATGTTCACGAAAGGGGCCATAGTAGCACTGCAACAATTTTCAGAGTAGGTTTAGCCCAAACCTAGCCCCATTATGTTTGAAAAGATTTCTGTAAGCTCATCACTGGCTCTGCTGTTAATAAGTGTTAAGAAGCTCTTGTGGCACTGAAATGCTGCCACTTATCTTGAGGCTACCATTACGTACTACTACACATCTGAGAAGAAAGCAAAAGCCCTGGAACAGACCAAAATGCTTTCTTTTGAAAACACCACCAGTTTTGCAGTGATAGTTGTGCTTTTTCTTTCTGTCACTTAGCTTTTTCACTTTTACTGTCAACCTGGGATTTGCTGAGCAACAATTCTTATTTTGATTTAAGCTCAGGATTCCTGCAGAGCACAATGCAACAAAAAAATTCCTACATGCTGGGGGAGAGTATTTGGTTTTCCAGACATTCAAATACAACCTAGCTGTTTTAGTTGTTTAACTTTTCAAACCAAGAGATATTCACAGGTATACTTGCACGTGATACATGTATCTCATATTATAGTCTGATCCATGACAATTGCACAGAGACCTTTCTGAAGAACAACTAATAGGCTGGTAAATCTTTGTCAGTAGTTTGCCATTTTCTGATTTATGCAGCTTTCTGCTCAGGAGGACTTTGATTAGGAAATCCACAGTCAAAAGTTAGCAGGTGAGCAAAGAACGGTTTTGCCTATTTATGCTTCCCATCAGAATCCTGGAAAGGGAGGTCTTCTTTACAGCCCCCCCTACTTACCTAGTACATCTCAGGCTTGCTGAGGCTTTTCTGCTATAGTGCTTGCCATCCAGTGCTTGCTGAATGTAAGAGAATGGCTTTCATGGGCTGTTTTGGGGAAAGGAACAGGTGAGAATGAGACTTCTCTATCAGGGAATCCTTGCACAGGAATGCTGAGCTCTTCCCATGACCCTGCTGAACTGCATAGGCCAGCTAATGCTTATTAACCCATCTAGAATCTTGGAGATTTCCAGGACCTGAAGATCCAAGTCTGCATCCCTTTGATACATTTTGGCATGGCCACAGCCTCAGTCCATGTTTTGTACAAATGGAGGCACTACAAAGAGGCTCTCTGAAGTATCAATGAAAAAGAAAGACTGGGTTACATGGAGACACACTCCAATTTGTATCACACAAGGATCTGCACCAAAGACATTAACAGGAAATTCTTGTGTCATCAGTGAGTTCTTGCAAACAAATGGTTTTGTCATTAGAGATGGACCTTTTTCCTTGTTTTCTTTCCCTTTCAGCAAATTGTCTGGAAAATACAGGTTTTGGGTGGCCAGACTTCTCTGCAGATTCAGATGGGATTTGCAGAGGACTTTCAGCTGGAATAAAAACGATCCAATAATTCATGAGTGCTTAAGGTACCTCTTTGAGAAAACATGGGAAAGATGCATTCTCAAGTGTATTTTTAGGCCCATGTAACAAAACACAAAGGAGCTGTATCACCTTCACCCGCCTGGACAGTCATGATAGCCCTGAGGCTGGCAAAACTCCCAGGGGAGCTCAGGCTGGCACCCCTCACCCACCTGTACTCTCCTGCAGCTCTTGATTCCAGTGTGGCTCTGCTCACTCTTGACCACTGATGCTTCAACATTTCGCATGGACAAAATCTTTCAGCCAGGGAGGACGCAAACATACAGAGGATTTGTACAGGGACCCCTGTACACTCTGAGGCTGGAGACTGCACATCACAGCCCCCTTCTGACTTAAATGTAGCAATAATTCAAGTAAGTACTGCTAGGGCAATCCCACAACTTGAGCATTTCTATGAACCCTCAAGCAATGGGGTCATTTCACTAGCTCACTGAACCGGTGGACTGAAAGAGATCTCAAGCAGCCTCGTCCTTCATCTTCTGCCCACATGCCCATTGGTGACTTGATCCTGCAGAATTGCCTATGCCAAAGCTGCATGGGACAGAAATTGCACTCTGACATTCTTCTAACACCTCAGTGATGTATACTCCATAACCAGGGCATTTACTCCTTTGCCATCCTTACCTTTAGAGAGTATTTTCTCTGAATTTCTTCTTTTTTATGGAGGGTGTTGTCTCTCTTTTCTGTAACCTTTTACCTATCTGAAGACTATAATCTTTCACTTCTTTTTGGACTACCAATTTTCAGTACAATCTTTCCATGATCCCTAACTGTCACATGTTGATGGATAAGACACTGTCCTTGAAGCTGTGGTTTTAACTCCTAGGTCACACACATACTGGGGTGTTCTTGCCACACACCTTTGGCCAGTTGTTGAAGAGAAAGTATAGGAGCCTTGTTATGATATGTAGAAGTCTTGTTACAAAATCTATGGTACCATTTCACCTTTGTGGAAAAACCCATTTAGAAAAATCCACATTTTAAATTCAAGTACGTAGCACCTGTATGCCATTCCATTTCAAGCCCTGCTGAAAAAGCTAGCCCTTTATTTCCCGAGATGAAAATGAAATGTGCTACTTTGGGTCAATCAGATTTTATGGTCAAGCGCAATCAAAAATGTTTGCACTGTTGTTGCAGGGGAAAAAAATATCCTGAACTCAGTCTGACTGACTGCAGGTTTGGGACGTTATCGTTCAGTAGCTCAATCAAAAAATGTACCATTTTATAGCCCTACTCATCATAGTCAGAAACATTAGCACCTTTAGATTTCAAAAAGTCCAGGAAGAAGCTAATTTCAGCTATGAAAGCTAAAATCACTTCAGTCCTTACTTTACAAGTTTCTAAAATATACTTCAGGAGAAAACAACTTAACTTCTCTTTCCAGGGGAAGATTCAAGTTTATGGGCTACATCCTTATTTAATCTGATTCGTGGCATAGTACTTTTAAAGAAGAAAGTCATGCTGGATGAGTCCTGAAAGAGGCATTCAGATATTTTAAACAAAGACTTTCTACACACAAGCAGCACTGAAACACCATCTTTCCCTCCATGAAGATTTGTCCTCGTTATGCCAAATGCTAAAGACTCTCACTAGGAAATCTTACATTTTGAGCTCGTTTTCTAACTCGTGTTTTCACTTTCTAGTAGTGTAGCTGGCACCACAGGAATGTATGCACTGTATTTTTCCAGTGCTTATTATTTTCTTTTCCTACAGGAACTTTCTTTTTCCTGGTTACATTTTTCCCATTGCAAGTTTTGGTCGGGGTCCAGGGGATTGTGGTTGGGTTCTGCAGGGATTTTTCTCCTGGTTCTCTCTCTACATGCATATTTCATGTGCCCATTACTTTAGGTGCCATAAACACAAATTAAAACCAGCATAATTTCTGTCAGAAAGGACCATATTTCTCTACTCATCCATTATTTATGTTGCCTCCTTAAGTGGTGGTGTTCTTGCTTGTTTGTCTCTAATAGAGGATACAAGCTACTTCACAGCCTTTGTTCATTAGTGAGATTGGGCTGATCAGAAGGTCCACTGAACTGTAAAAGCGGTGAGGCTCATCTCTGCTCATAGATAAATCCATGAACAATGTCTGCTGCTGAACGGCCAGCCCCAGTCAGTCACAGAAACCACATTAACCTCACTTTTCACTGTGTGCCGTGGGAAGGGTGATGATTTCTGTGCTTTGGGCCCATTTGATCACCAAATGTCTAACCTCTGCACTCAGAATGGGCTATGAACTCACACAGTGCATAATCAGCCTCCAAGTGTGAGTAGATAAAGAGCTGTCCTGTGTCACTGCGCCTGGTCTTGTGAATCTCACCTTCCTCTCGGTAACAAGTCAAACTGCATTTTAAAGGCTGCTTGATTTCCCTTTCCGACTGCTTTTACAAGGAAGCCTCCAGATTCTCTCTACTTTAATTTTTACAAGACTTCTTATTTCCATCCTGTACTTACGCATGGCCAGTTTTGACCTTTTTTTTTTTTTTTTTAGCCAACATTATTACCTTCCAATTACATAGTTCTTTCCACCACAGTGCATTACCAACCAATGTACCTTGAGGGAGCAGCTGCACAGTCTCATACATTTTATTTTGTTACACTAAAAATATGTCTGTGTGGCTGCAGCAGGGACAACTCTCATCTTAACCACTGGCCACCTGAGGCCTTGCAAAAATTGTGAGACTAAGGTGCCTTGCGTTATCTTTGACACATTGTGGGAATTTGTTTTCTGCCATCAAAGCCTCTGTTTTCCATGTTTTCAAGCTCTTCCACACCACTGGGAAAGCGACACACTCTCTTTAAAAGAAGAAAGAGAGATGAGCTTCTCTGAATGCCATACGAATGCAGACTGAAGCTCTGAGAAAAGCACCTATTGCTATGACATTCATAATAAGGTTGTGAGACTTGACCACACCTCATTCACTTTACTGTTCTTCAGGTAACAGCGTATCAGAGGGATCACCAGGTCTACGTCACCACATGGTGCAGGGCCACCAGTGAGTTCATCCTAAAGAGGTGCTAGAGGACTGTTACCAGCAGAGTCAGAGAGGACACTACATGCAAGATTGCCATCACACAAGGAACAGGGCATTTGGAGGACATTTTATTTCTCCTTTCTCTCTCCACAGTTACAATGCTATAGATGCCTTATTGAAGGAGAGGCAATAGCGTGGGTCTAGTGCACTCGATCTTTGTAATTTTGGTGAGTCTCACCGGGACCAGAGCTTCATTTCAGAGCAGCCTGTGGCTTCGGGTGCTGTCGTTGACAGCTAACCTTGCGATGAACCTGACCTCCAGCACCAGTTGTCCTGTTGCTTTGGAGAGCTGAAGGACAGTCAGTAAATGCCTTGGCAACAGGTGTTTGCTGGGGGCTGGTGTGTTTCCTTGCTTTCAGACATGTCACAGCTAAGGCTGAGGGGTGCACGTTTCCCTTACACGAGTACAGCGGCTTGGGAGGGAAGAAAGGAGGAACGAGAGAGGGCGGGGCGGGGGGGGCGGGGCGGGGCGGGGCGAAGGAGCAAAGGGGAGAAGTACAGCCAGTCCATAAGGGGCAGTGTAGTGCCAGGCAGAAACCGAATGTCAGGTATGGCCCTAAGACATCCCATCCATTTCCCTTCCCACCATCCATCCTCATCGTCTAGGGACTCTGCATAACAGAGGACTCCTCTGTCCTGAACTACAAACATTTTCCCCCATTTCCCCCATCTCCTTTCCTCCCTTTCCTTTTAGGGAGTTCTTTAGATAGCAATCAAAGCCCTTAAAACAGCAAAGGTCTATCAGAGCAGAGGAACAGTGTTTAAAATTAATTAGGAAAACAGTATTAGGCAGATTATTAGCCCCGGCTGTGCAGAGCCATCGCTCCCCCTCCGTGTCTTCTGCAGGCAGCAGCAGCCCAGGCAGCCAGGGTTGCCAGCAGTGTGGGAGAGCACTGCCACCAAGTGCAAACCCAGCTCCTCCACACCCCCTATGCAGGAAAAATGATTTCTAAAAGCCTATATTCACCCTCTCTTCATGCCACAAATCACATAGGTGGTTGCAGGGCTTTTGGACTTTTCAGACTACAATTACTCCATCACTTAGTCATTTTTACTCTGTGAATTATTTCAGTCTGTTCTTTCACCTTCCTTTTAATCACCAGCTTTTAAAGTAACTCTGCATAGACAAAAGCTGGTAATGTCACGGACCTTTTAAAACAGCTGGTTACATTAACTGCATGATGGCAGAGCAATCTGTGAAGCACAGAAATAAGAAATCTCCTAGTGGCGCTGAGAAGAGAAGGTAGAATATGGCTTCGAGACTTAGAAAACAAAATTAGGTCCTGCCTATGTGGGGATGCAGCAGAAAGGTAAGCTGACCTAATTCAAGGTGTGACTTTTGATTGGATCAGGCAAACCACATCACATTCCAAAGTGAATTAAAAGAAACAGAATTAAGACCTATTTTAAATCAAAATATAAATCTCATGACAGTGAGGTAATACGATTAAACCAATACATTTAAAAGTGAATTTGGTTACCTTTCCTGCAGGTCCTGTCCTGGCACAGAGTAGCCCCAGATCACAATGCAGGTGGAACCAGAAGTGGTTAGAAAACGGTGATATTTCCTCCTGTGGTGCTCTCTGGTCCTGGCTAGCTGAAATTGATTTCGTTCTTCTCCACTCCCATATCAGAGAAAGCAGCCTGGTCCCTGCTTCACTTACCTGAATGCTAAACAAATAGGCACAGTCTCTGTCATTGATTTACTCACCTGTAGAATGGGGATGATACTGTTCTTTACAAAGGGTAAATAATAAAGAAAACACTTATGAATTACTCTTGTCTGTTCAGCACTAAAAGATGTAAGATGAAAAACAGAAAAAACATAATCTATTGTCTAAGTAAGGACAGGTAATTTAGTTATTTTACTTTCCTTTCCTCATTATGCTACTAATAACAATATAAATGTTTGTGCTTAGCATTTAAATATTTGTACTATCAATGAAATCGAGGCATCCAAGCAAAATACTCTATAAATACAAATACATAACCTATTAATATAAACCAATGGAGGATCTGAGTTCCAGATACTTGTTTTCAGAATCAATCAATGTTTAGGAACTACAGCTTAACTCTGCTTCACCACAGTCTCCAAGACCAGCCTGTACCTGGTTCAGTTTTCTGGATGCCAGCAAAACTGTGCAGAATTGCCATGAACAATACACTCAGCAAGGCTAATAAGCAACTCCTTCCTGGCTCAGTTTCACATCATGGTTAAAGATAAAGGAAATAAAATGAAGGAAATGTTAAAGGCTGTTAGTAGATATTGCAGTTTATTCACACCTTCATAACAGCAGAGTGGACTGTGCAGTGATACGCTATCACCTGTTCTTGGCAATTGGCTGTACAAAGCCATACTGCTACTTTTAATAAACACATTCCAACTAGTGCTCTTCATAATTTCCACATTATACATCAATGAAAATAAAAGTTCTGAAGATATTTTCTGTGCTTCTTCCTTCTATTCTTCCTCCCCACCTTAACAAAATTAAATGTGAGGGGGCAGGGCGGAAATCACTGGGAACACAGAGAGCAGCAAATCCCTTGCTTATTTGAGAAAGAAGTGGCCTCACTAAGCGTTTGCATGCCAAAATGGGCAAAGCAGGAAATTTCTCACAGGCTTGCTCTGACATGGCCACATGTGAGCCTGCCATGCGCAATCATCTGCGCCTCACTCAGTGCCTGTAAGCCATCGCACCACCCGGCTGTGAAGGCGTTAGCAGCATTAATCACAGCCAAGACATGCGTGTTTCATGTGAAGAGCCTGGGTCAGGCAGGGACAATGCTGCTGGGGCTGAGCAGGCACCATGGAGAAAGCCCGTTCGGGTCTTTTAGGTGCCCTGCCCTGGGGAGAGACCGCACAGGCCAAATAGCCTGGATGGTTTTCAGAGAAGGTAGGATGGGATGAGTACCCCGAGGCACGTGCTTTCAGCTCAACTCATCAAGAGGGTTTTCAAATTCAAGCAGTATCTCCAAGGTAGGAGCTGCAAAGAAAGGCAGTAAGAGATGGATGATGTCTGACCTTAAACCACTTTCTGAATAAATCTTGGCTGAGTTTTAACACTAAGCCTGTTGGTGCTAGGAAGTGAGGGAGGCACACAAACTGAGGACACAGTGCTCCCAAGCAGGTGGCAAAGCACAACAGCCCTGCAAGGAGGGTCTGGAGGTACAGGACCCATCCCAAAAGGGAGGTCAAAGGCTGGGCCGTACTTCTTGCCCTGCTCCAAAGAGTCAGAGAAGAGGACAATACTTCCACTTGCTGGCTTTTGGGAAGGAAAGGAAAATACAGCAAAGGACGTGGAGCTGTAGGAAAATACCAAATACCCTTTTTAGTACAAAATTAACGATGTCAGGGGAAAGATCCTGATTAAATCTGATTTTCTTTAACATATTCCTAGCCTGAAAAATAACTCTTTATCTTTGCAAAGCAAAGATAAAGAGAAAACCCCCTCACACAGGACATTTACATTAGGTGCGATAAGCCCTTGTAAGTATGCAGCAGGGATTAATTGCACTTTGGCAGATATGGACTAGATGACCTACCATAACGGTTCTGGAGGTAGCTAACAGCCAGAATAAGTCATCTTGAAAATGCAGTAGGGAAGCTTAGTGTCACAAAGATTCACAGCAGAAATGGCTGTGTTCTTCTGCATGATAATAAGAAAAAGCACAACCGGATGAATTAAGGACAGAGGGTTTGCTTTGCATTTTAATTTCCTGATTTTTGTCAGGTTATGTTATAACTTAAACATTCTTAAGAGGTATAGCAATGTTGTTGACTGTGAAATTTGTATGGGTTTTATTTTTGCTTTTGTTTTTCTCCTAAGTAGGAGGGGGAAATATCTTATGACAGACTATTAAATCCTAAATGGCTGATGCAGCTTGGCAAAAAGCATTTTCACAGGGAAGAATGTATGGAATTAAGTATGTTTGGTGTACGCACTACACGGTTACACCACAATTATTTATTCAGGTAATCATATCTTTTAAACAAAAAAACAATCTTTGTACAAGCATGATTTATTCACCCTAGAGACTGGAAAAGCTCTCAAGAAAATGTATATTTAGACATCTCCAAAAAGTGACTTATTTACCCCATTCAATACATTAAATCTGGCGATTAGATGATCCACCTGACAGACATCGAGGCCTCCCCAGGAACTGTTCCGTTCTGATAAGCAAATATGCATTTCATGCCTGCTTACCAGGGAAAAATTACTATATTTGCACAATATCTTGTAATGACTCTAAAGAGGTGTTTAAACATTGCTAGCATTTTCAACCCCCTACACAAAAACCAAACAAACAGAAAGACAAGGCAGTCAATATTGTCTTTACATAGTAGCGTATTCAGCTATGATGGGGCTTTAATTCAGGGGTGACGAACGTTTACGTCTCTGAGACATCTGCTGTCTTCAGACAGGCAGTCATTTTGTCTTCAGTTTGGAGCAGGCAGAGGAGAGTCTACAAAGAAAACATGCTGCTTAAAAATGTAATTGAGTCCTTTCTTGTTCAGGGTGTTCTGACTGGAAGCGCATGGCTGCTATCCACGTAAAGGAAAGCAACATTTCTACTAAAGGCAGAGTTGTTTATATAGGAAGAATGCTATTCCAGGCTGCTTTCTCAAGGTGTCTTGAAAAAATTATGTGTAGTGCAATAACTAGGAGGAAGGGAGAATCAATTTCTTTGTTTAGCATGGGAAGCTAGATTGCCCCTGCAGCCAGAGCTTATATTTTTCCCAGATGGTTATATATCCCCTATGACAAACTCAGAACTGATTTTTTTCCCAGCCCTCTAGAATTTAGATGGGAAAGCAAGAAAAGAAAAAGAAGTGGGATGAGAATTCAGACAAACCATTCTGGTACTCTTTTTTTCTTTCTGTGCAAAAGGGAGGGTAACAAGCCATGTAACCAGCCAAGTTTCACCCTGTAAGTCACCACCAAACACTGACTTGCTTTCAAGGTTGGCACTGAAAGCTTTTGCCAGGAGAGCGGCACAGCATGCCATCTTCTGAAGAGCTGAACCAGATGGATGTCTGAGTCCACTCGCTCACCTACATGGACAACCACGGAAATTATGTTCAGTTTAGGAGTCCCTACAGACCATACACTCACTACTCACCACCTGTCTCCAATGTCAGTTGTCGTTTTAGATGCTATTGGCCCAGAAGCCTCTCCTGGGTGGGTCTCACCATCGCCTGGCTCCAGTGGACGATACTGTAACCGTCTTCCCATATGGACATCTTTACCGAGACTGTATGGGCAGGGTGCATTTTGACCAAGACAACCATGGCTCTATTCAGTCATCCCATGTTCAGTCTCCCTGCACTCTGTGGCCCACCAGCATCTTCTCCAGAAGTAACACGAGAAAGGAGCAGAAAGAGACAGTGTCATTTATTTCCCCTGTCAAGTAGTGAGGGTACCAAAGGGCTGATGGATGTGGAGTAATTCTTAGGTAAGATTGACAACTATTTCCTTCTGCTTCATACACATAACCAGCACCCACCTGTTTTCCTCCCACCCAGAGATATTTTTGAAAGCTGCTTCTAGCAAATTTCTGCACCAAAATTAAACTAATCTTGCAGTCAGCCTTACTGCCGTGTTCCCACGTCAGCTGTGTCTCATGACAACAGATGATAGAAATGCTGCTCTTCAGGCTTCAGGGTGCATGTTTCTTTTCTTTTTTTTTTTAAATTTTAATAGCTTTAAAAAGAGCTCTGAACAAAAGTGCTTGCTCTGTGATGCAGCGCTGAGCTAAGGCATGCAGGGCAGGTATACCTGCCCACATGCCAGTGAGCAAAAATAGGTAGAGTGGGTGAGGTTTCCTGTGGCGCTGTGGGGGCTGAAGGAGAAACACTTCAAGGAGAAAAAGAGATGGCAAGGGAAGGAAAAACAGAGAAAAAGGAGAGGCAAGAGCAGAAGTGTTCCCCTTCCCTGCACGTCAGGGCCCTGCACTGCTCCGCTGCAGGGCCTCAGCAGCAGGGTGGCCCCGTACCCCACACATGGGTGTCCCTGTCCTGGCCCATGTCCTAAAGCAGGTCAGATCTCCCTGTCTTGGGGTGTTCCATGGCAGATGCCAGCCTGAGCTGCCAGAGGGGCCCTGCCATGCCCTGCCTGCTTCCTCCTGACCCATGATGTTGACCCAGGAGAGCAGAGGCCATTTGGAGACCCCAGAAGAAATCAGGAGATTGCATTCTTCAGCATCTACCAGCTGATCAGGGATGGAGCCTGTGCTCTGGAGAAGAGGGCTTCATGTCCATCACCACTTGCTTGAATTAACACATGGCACAAGTGCTACAAGCCACCTAGGGACGGTGAGCATTAACTTAGGGCCAGTAAGCCACGGATGGGCTTTTACTGCACAAATCATCCATTCTCATAAATCTTAGCTGTGGTACTACAGACCGGGAGACCCAAGGGCAGGTTGAGCTTCTGTTTTGCCACTGTTATGATTTTATAAGAAAGGGTCATTACCTGCAGAAGTAAAACTGAAAAATAGGACAGCTGATGTAGATTAATAGATTCTTGGTGCTTAAATGTTTCATTTGCCCTGCACTAGGTAAGCAGAAGTATTCACCGACTTTCTTTGGAACAAAACCTGAAAGGTGAATGTCAGCAATGTAAGGAAGCGTGAGACAGGCAACTTTAAACTCAGTCTGTCTTAAGGTTCCTCTCAGCCCTTCTGAATGAGATGGGAGGGTAGATACCTGTGTAACACTCTTAAGGTAAAAAACTTCAAAATTCCTGGCCCTCAGAGGTTACAATCTAAATAGCTAAGACAGGCAAAGCACATCACAAGTTAAAAACCAGCACTCAGAAGGAAAATGGGTTGTCCAAGGTCTCACAGAAAACCAGTGGCAGAGGTTTAGCTGGGGAGCAGATTTGCAAACCAATTTATGTGAAATGCTTTCCTACCTAATTGGCTAACGAGAAAGCATTCCTCTTGTAACGTTATGTATTTATTTTCTACCAGTCGAATTGCTGAGGATTGATTTAATTTAGAATTCATGTTAAAGTGAGTATTTTTAAATATTCTTTCATGCCATGCTTCTGCAAATTGTAAAAAGCAAACATAAAATAAATCAAACAAAACCCACAAACCACTTTATAATACAATGGACAAAAATTAAAAGATCAAATAATTACAAAATAGAGAAGATGAGAAGCAGAATAGCAGATGCCAGGAGAAATCCTCTTTCAAGAATCATCATCATAACCAGAAGTACCTGACTCACTCATCCAGTGTAAGTCCCTTCGCATGCATCCTGGACAAGTTGTCTCAATGGGTTTGGCTATTGGTTTCTGGAAAGGGAACTTTGTATTCCCAGGCAGGGAAATCTTGTTCTGCAAACATCAGTAGAGCACTACCAAATGAAAGCCTCCTCCCATGAAACAGTGTTATTCCCTCAAGATATAATTTCTCCCAGGACAGACTGGCAAGATACTCCTTTCCACTCAACAGCTGAATTAAAAAGTTTGTATGCCTGCCTTTTTTTTGTTTTGTTTTGTTTTGTTTTTAATGCACCACTGGATCCTCAAGGAAGAAAAAGACATAAATTTAGTAAAAGCAGGGTCCCAGTTACTCTGGGATCAGGCTATGCAAGGGCAGTCAGAAGCTCAAAGAGGAGGCCATCCCCAGCTGACATTGCTGCAGTTCACTGCTTGCACCTTAGTAACTGTCACAGTAGTTTCTGTTTCACAGCATCATGAAAGACTGCAAGTAACCCCTGAGCCAAGCAAGAATTTAAATACGTCTTTGCGGCTTTTCCCATTTAGGAAATCACTTGTGTCTATGCTTTATACTAAGGACTGTTTCTGAATATAAATGCTTCCCTGAATCAGGGCTACACAAGTATCAGAAGTTTAGATCAAGGAGCTGATCTGTCCAAATGAGACATTAGAGGCATGATGAAATGCCGCAGATCTTTCCTTTAATGAAACTTAGTTTATGAAACCCTTTAATAAAGCTGCAGTGAGTATATTTACATTCCCAACAGAGAAAAGCTCTCCCTTGAAACAGGAAAAAATTACCACAATTAATAATATCCTGATATTCTTCATAATGCCAGTAGATTGCAAGTTTTTGTTGAACTGTTCATCGTTTTGAATTTCCATGCATCTCTTTATTCCACATCCACATCTACACCCGCTGGGGCACTTTAAGGACTAAAATTCATTGCTGTATATTAAAAATAGCAAATGAATCTCATGATTTCTTTTGTATCTCCCCAGTTTATTCAGCATACAAAAGACAAAATCAATGGCATCCTGCCTGAGAAATAGGGTTATTTTTATGTTTGTATTTTTTTTATACTGCTGCAGATTTTTGGCTTTACTCTTGAAAGTGTGGTGTGCTGCACCAATGTATTTTCACTCTGTGAGTTTTCGGATCATCTGCATTTTGCTGTGCTAATCCCAGATATTTAATATCAAGCAAAACAGTATTTATATCCCATTCATCTCTTTCTCCAGCATCTCCTGTGTATCTGCGTGTTCCTTTTCCATTGCCAAGAGTCTGAGGTGAAATATTCAGAAATTATTTTCTTCTCAGGGGCACAGTTCCAAGTAAGCACTTACACCTAAACTTACGTATCATTGAAGGTAAACTTGGACTTGAGAGGTTGGGGTGCTTCCTTAAGCTGAGGGGGACAGAGAGTAAAGGAGGGAGTGGGTGCCCCTGTGGGCTGTACCCTTTAGGGAGAGCTGGGACCCATAGACCCAGTGTGGCTGTTGCTAGACTTGGTGTGCTTTCTGTTTTAGAAAAGCAGTGTCATACTTCCTTTCCTTTCCTTCCATCTTTCAGCACTTCCACAGTTGCCCACAGTTTTCCAATAGTTGTAAGTGGCAGAAAATTGTTCAGGAAACAGTATCTTTAACACCTAAGGATGCGTGTCATCCAGGTGACCCATACGTGTCCAGGTTTCCTATATCTTGTTTCACCTCCTTTTTTTTTCTTTTTTCTCCTTTTTAGTAGGTTATTCCCTTTTACATTTACTGTTTTCTTCTGCTTGCTTTGTCTATAATTTTTCTCCAGATGAATGCAAAAGCAAGTTCAGTGTTTCAACCATGTTAATTAAGTGTCTGTTAATTTAATCTCCATCCCAATTTACTAACAGATGGACTTTCTACCAAGTCTGCTATTTCCCCAGCATACTGACACAACCCTTTCTATTTGTCGCCATGTATCTGATGGAGGCAATTCACTTTAACTGTCCTCTTTTCTCTGAAACCATTGGCTGCGTAATTACTCTATCTACATGGGTTCCTTCATTTCCCAACTACCATTCAGGAGTTTGGATTGTCTGACTTTATTATTCTTGATCCTGTACTGTAAGACTTTTTATTTTATGACAGAATTCATCAGTGTAACTTTTTGACATGTTTTACTGTTCACTTTAGTTTCAAGGCAGAACAGAAAATACAAAGAATATACTTTTTCCTTTTTTCACCTATTTGGTACCATTTCTTCTGTGACTTTTCACTGAAATGTGAAGAGGCTTTTCCAGTAAAGCAAAGCAGATGTTTTGCAACTGTTTTCACACTTAAAAGTCCCTGACAAGCTATATATAGTATGTGTGTCCAGTAATGCAAGCATTGTATGAATACCTTTACTTATAACCAGTCTCAATTAAATCAATAGGAATATGTACCCCAGTAAACTATTCTTCTTGCTGTTTGGGAGACAATAAACTTCCCTTAGCATTTCCACATATATTTCTCCCTTTAGCAAACTGATTACTAGGGAGCCATATACATACCTACAGTACACCTTGTGATGGGATTTGCGAGGATTTGGGTTTTATTTCTTTGATTTCTACCTCCTAACTTATGGCTCAGGTAGCTAAGAGATGTGTCTAAACACTAACTAAATGCTTACAAATTTGGAAAAAAGTGGAGGCCTAATATGAACTTACCCTGAATTTTTCTCGAGTGCATTTCAGATGCAGTAATGCAGTACTTGATTGGATCACACCCAGTGAACCTGAAAAGGTGTCATCCTTGAAAGAAAACCTCCTGACTTTTTCTTCCTTTAGAAGGCACATTCATTTTCAGTTCACTTCTGCTCCCCTTTTCCTGCCATTGAAGCAACGCTTGTTCCCTCTATAAAATGGAACCAAACAAGACGACTGTATGCATCATCAGAACAGAACAACAGCAGTAGATGGGCGCTGATGGTGATCAGCCTGAATTGCTTACTGCCCCCCTGCTGATCCCTTGCAGACTTTGGCATCTGGAGGACAACTGGGACTTGTCTGGGGAGCAGCCTTGGTGGCCATGGGGCAACAGGCAAAGCCAGTTTTATCTGAAAGCTGTTTGCACTCCCAAAACATTGCAAGTCTTAACGTTGCAGTCTATTGCCTTAGCCGACTGCAAAACATGGAATGCTAGTAACGGAAAGTGGAAGTATTCCCTTCTAAGCATAACATAGAATACTTGCCTAGCTAGTCATGACTACACTTGTCTTGCTAGGTGTTAAAGGAAATGTCACACTGCCACATAAAAATGCATTCTATTGTCCTTAAGTTGATAGTTCAATCAACCTGTCATCAAATAGCATAAGTATCCTTCCTGCTTCTGTCTCATAATGAAAGAAAAGGAAAAGCAGGTACATGTGGCATTAATTCTCATACCCCGTGACATTTTTTTGGTATGAAGAAATAATGTATTATCAGAGGAGAGGTAGATAAAGGGAACAGGAAAAGAAAATTCAGTCTCTTTGAGATCTGACAACGCAGAAAATCTCTTCTTGTTTCTCTGCAACACTTCCATACCACCATCTCAGTTAGAACCTCACAGCGTTGTACAGCTGGGCATCTGGCAACAGTTGGACTAAAAAGATTTTGAGGCACACATCATCAACATATATATAAAAATAAGAAAGCCTAAACAATTTCAAACAATGCAGGGAAATTACTGAAATTAAAAAGGATTGGGAAATGTGTTCCCCTCCTTTAATCAAATGGCAACATGAAAGAAATTCAGCAGACCTCAGCAGTCTACACTAGAGAAAACTTGTAATTCACCGACGTGTTCTGTAGTTTCTTCTAGTCAGCGATGAAGTTTTGTCCGTTCTGTGTTTTAGAACGGGGAGGGGGGAAGCGCAGCATTGCCCGGATCACAATAGTTAAGCCCTTCTTGCAGGTTCCTGAGCGGAAATTAAGCGCAGGGGTTGAGGCAAATTAACGGCATTTGGTGCACCCAAG
>JAVJGI010000057.1:43957929-43985614 GCA_035590275.1 Ibycter americanus
CAAAGTGAATTTCTACTTCATGCTAGCTAATTCATGGCAAGTAATTTCTAAGACAGCATGTGACTGCAAACAGCTGTGAACTGTTAAATATTAGGGATGATTAAATACATTTTCTTAGAAATATCATGCTTGCCTATTCCTTACACACACTTTTTCTGCTCTGCAGTACAGCCCACAGCACAGCACAAACAATGACTGAAACAAGTGTCAAAAAAAAAGGGGGGGGTGGGGGGGGTGTGGAGTGGAAATCAGGGGAATGATAAACATGATATAATTAACAGCATAGTCTAAAATGGCCAAAAATATCAAATGAGTAAGCCAAGGGGAGAAATCACCTCTCACTGCCCAGTGTTTTCCTTATTAAGAGAGTTGGTGTTCTCCCATCTTTTAGAAATTTTAGATAAGGTTTAGCTGCATAATCCAGCCACCCCCAATCTTCTTTAGGCATGCTGGCATCCATGGACACAATCTCAAAGAATCTAGGCACTTCAATTTACTATGAGACATTACCAAGAAAACACTCACATTACTTGAAAATAACCTGATTTAATACACCACATTATTTTACCAGTACTCTGTCTGCGTGTACATACAAGTGAATAAAAAAATCATAGAATCATAGAATAATTGGGGTTGGAAGGGACTTCCAAAGATCATCTAGTCTAACCCACCTGCAATGAACAGCAACATCTTCAACTAGATCAGGTTGCTCAGAGCCCCGTCCAACCTGGCCTTGAAAATTTCCAGGGATGGGGTGTCTACCACCTCTTTGGGCAACCCGTTCCAATGTTTCACCATCCTCATTGTAAAAAATATCTTCCTTATATGTAGTCTGAATCTACCTTCTTTTAGTTTAAAACGGTTACACTCTGTCCTATCGTTACAGGCCCTGCTAAAAAGTTTATCTCCATCTTTCTTATAAGACCCATTTAAATATTGAAGTGTCACAATAAGGTCTTCCCAGAGCCTTCTACTCTCCAGGCTGAACAACCTCAACAGCCGTTCTTCATAGAAGAGGTGTTTTATCCCTCTGATGATTTTTGTGGCCCTCCTCTGGACCTGCTTCAACATGTCCGTGTCTTTCCTGTATTGAGGACACCAGAGCTGGACGCAGCACTCCAGGTGGGGTCTCACCAGAGCAGAGCAGAGGGGCTGAATCACCTCCCTCAACCTGCTGGCCACACTTCTTTTGATGCAGCCCAGGATATGGTTGGCTTTCTGTGCTGCACATGCACGTTGCCAGCTCATGTCCAGTTTTTCAGCCACCAGTACCCTCAAGTCTTTCTCCACAGGGCTGCTCTCAAACCCTTCATCCCCCAGGCTGTATTGATACTGGGGGTTGCCCCAATCCAGGTGCAGGACCTTGCAGTTGGCCTTGTTGAACCCCATGAGGTTCACATGAGCCCATTTCTTGAGCCTGTTGAGGTCCCTCTGGATGGCATCCCTTCCCTCCAGTGTGTCAACTGCACCACTCGGCTTGGTGTCATCTGCAAATTTGCTAAGGGTGCACTTGATCCCACTGTCTATGTCATTGATGAAGGTATTAAACAGTACTGGTCCCAATAACGAACCCTGAGGGACACCACTCATAACCAGTCTCCATCTGGACCCTGAGCAGTTGACCACTATCCTCTGTGTGTGACCATCCAACCAGCTCCTCATTCACCAAACAGACTACTCATCAAATCCATCTGTCTCCAATTTAGAGAGAAAGACGTTGTGGGGGATTGTGCCAAAAGCCTTACAGAAGTCCAGATAGATGACATCCACAGCTCTTCCCTTGTCCATTGATGTAGTCACTCCATCATAAGCTTGCTTTCACAAGGAAGTCTCCCCTTCAGTCACTCACAGATGGTGTTCTGCAGCCTCATGCAGTATTGTTAGACTCCCAGTGATGTGGGAATGCGCATGTAGCAATGAGGTATTTATCCATATCATCCTGCTGAACAAGCTCCTCACTTCCTTACACAAAACTTCCCCAGGAACCGGGACTGGACGGGTTTCCAACCAAGAGTGAACCACAGGGGCACTAGGAAACAGCCTTATCTCTCAATTTGGATCAATGTTCTTTCTAGATGTGAGAGCTCACTGTCTGGCTGTTGCAGGAAATACCTGCTCTCTGGTATTACTGCTTTTGGACCTGTCTCCTCTACCTCAAAATGCTAAGCACTCGGTGAGTTCCTGCATCCTTACGGTAGCTCAAAACCACACAATCTAATCTGTGCATGCCATCCAAAACATGGCTTATGCACCTTGTCACTGCTGGCACTTGGGACAAAACAGTGTGTCAGCATTAGTCACAGCTGTAGGGCTCTATGGACACACAACATGGGCCATGACATGGAGAACCAGGGACTTTGAGTAAGAGCTGTGGCAGTTTTACAAGACAAGCAAAGACAGTGTGACCTGAGGTGTAGAACACTAGCACCCTTTGGGTCTGAAGAGAAATTCTCATGTGCTGTTGAGGGATTTTGTGCTCAAGGGGGATTATAGCCCTGCACTGCTACAGCCAACACAAAAAGAAGAGTGAGCCTCTCCACCAAATGAGCTATGCCAATGTACTGCCAACACTTGGCAGTGGGGGACTGCAGGCGTGGATTTTGTGAGGTCAGGGGCTGTGCCAGACATGGCCAGTTCCAGCCTGTACTAAAATGGACCCACTGTTGGCCAGAGGTAAGCAGTCCATCAGTCAAGCTAGTGGTGCCTCTGGCGAAACGTATTTAAGAAAGGGTAAAAAACATTTCTCACCAGTATTGAGAGAAAGGAGTGAGAAAAATGTGAAAAACAGCCCTGAAGACATCAAGGTCAGTGAAGAAGAAAGGGAGAAGGCCCTCCAGGTGCTGGAGCAGATGTTCCCCTGCAGCCTGTGGTGAAGATCATTGGGAAGTAGGTTTTCCCCTTGCAATCCATGGAGGACCATGCCAGAGCAGACATCCACACTGCAGCCCAGGTGGACATGCCCTGAAAGGAGCTGCAGCCTATGGAGAGGAGCCCACGCTTTAGCAGGTTTTCTGGCAAGACCTGTAACCCCATGGGGGACTCATGTGGAAGCAATGTGTTCCTGAAGGACTGTACCCCACAAGGGGGACCCACAGTGGAGCAGTTCTTGAAGAACTGCAGCCCATGGAAAGGACTCATGTTGGAGAAGTTTGTGGAGGACTCTATCCTGTGGGAGGGACCCCACACTGGAGCAGGGAAGCAGTGTGAAGAGGAAGGAGCAGCAGAGGAGAACTGTTAGGGACTGACCACAAACCCCATTCCTCATCTTCCTGCACTGCTCAAGGGGAGGAGGTAGAAGAGTTAGGAGTGAAGGAGTGAAACTGAACTAGGGGGGTGGAGGGGGAGTTGTTTTAGGTTTTGTCTTTGTTTCTCACCACCCAGCTCTACTTTTAATGGGCAATAAATTTTCCCCAGGTCAAGTCTGGTTTGCACGTGGTTGTATTTGGTAAGTGGTGTCCCTGTCCTAATCTCAGCCCACAAGCTTTTCCAGCTTATCCTTTCTGGTGATGTCAACACACCACAGCCAATAATTATTTCTTGCATAAACCACCAGAAAAGTGCTGTTGGTGTTTAGATACAGTGATGGCAACACACCTCTTCTCTGTTGTTCAGAGAAATCTATGGACATCTCGCATCTCTGTCTTTCAGAAATCCCTCACAAAAGTGGCAGCAAGGAAAGATTCCTAACTTGGCTAAACACCTAATGTCCTATGTGAGCCTGTAGGTTTATGTTACTATACAGTGAGCCATCTAGAGTAAATCCCTAATTCTTTTTCCTGCATGGAGTAATTTCTCACCTAAGATAATTTCCTACTTCTTTTGCCACAACAGGAATCCATGACTATATTTCATGGAAAGAGTGTGGATTTTATTTCATACAATGATGCAAGTCAAATGCTTCTGTACTTCTGCTGCTCATCTGAACGACATTAGAACTGACCACTTGAGGTAAAGCTAGTCAGAATAAATTTGATTTTACAGACAATAGTAATTTTTTTTAAAAGACTAGAAAATTTCCTTACTGTAAGCAACTTATCTCCAACACTTCTCAAAAAAGACAGCACTGAAATTACTACAGCAATAATCTCAGCAAGGGTGCAACACTACCTAATTAGTACCTGGCAACGTGACACAATAGCTCATACACTACCCATCTGTTTCCAGTGTATTCTGCAAGCCTGTGTCAATGTATAGGTCACTATATACATGCAGAAGTCCTGCAGAAGCCAAAAATATACATTACTTCTTGCTGTTCTTGTTTTGACTGTCCTTGTTTGGACAGTCAAACACTCAGAGACTCATACAGATGGTCACGAGAGTAGATCTATTGTGTGACTGAGCTGTGGTTCATTAGATGTTCCCAAAGGCCCTTAAAGGCCAGATTACATCTCCCATGCTGTCCCTGCAGTCAGATGGCAGTGGGCTGTTAGTCAAGAGAAGAACAACGCTGCATCATGAAAGCTGAACAGAGTGGGATTCCCAGGCAGCAGGTTGCCATAGTAGGGAAATCCATCCTAACTTAGCTAATAGGAGAGAAATATTTGGGGTTGTTTGAACTAACCAGAATATTAAAAGGCCACTTGAGCTGACCCTATGTGAAACATCAACATGGCATATCTCAGACAAACTGAAAGCTTCCTCATGCAATGTTGTTTTGTAGAAACTGCACTTTCTATTGTAAAATCATTTAAAAGATCCTGACTAGCTTCTTTGACCAAGAAGAATCCATCAGTTTCTTGCTCATGACTCTATATTTTGAATGCTATAAACATCAACTTTGTCTTGGAAGATAATATATCACTTTAAATTCTAATTAAAGCCAACAAGAACCAAGAGTGCTCAGCATAAGCCTTTTAATTTTAGATAGCCAAGTCATCAGTTTGAAACAGGAAAAGATCAAATAAATATGACAATGTAGAAATGAGAAATTGTCTTTTAGAAATAGTCTGCCATTTATTCAAAACAGATGATGGAGAACACCTGGCTCCTTAATACAGAACAGTAGTTGGGGCAGCTCCATTAGGGGAAATTGATTTCAGCAGGAATGATCTTGGGGGGAAAAGTAGTTTCAAAAAAAAGTCATATGGAACCACTTGTTATTTCCTCCTCTTCCTTTTCAAATCTGCTTCAGGGAAAAATCTTTCAGGAGCAAGACTTTAAACATAGCTTCCTTGCGTCTGCTTCCAACAGAATTTTCCATGCTCTACTTCTGATTAAAGGATCTGTTCTCATCAGGTTTACACAAACACCACATTTCATATTTTCCAGATTCTAGCTCTAATTCCTTTGGCTACTATTGCTCTCCTTATTATTCTTCATCTCCTGTAAAAGAAATTACTATCTCACATGAATCACTTATTTAATGTTCAAATTCAGTTAAAAGAATTGCACCAGCAGGAATGAAAAATTAAGATGTCAAACTCATTGAAAACAGAATTATTACTAAAGGCTAGAGCTCCATTGCTCTCTTTATGCATAGCTACTTCTGTCTATGACAAGGTGTTATAGTTCATTTTTTTAACCATTGAGTCTGGTTCTGTAAAGAGCCAGTAAGGAGTCTTTTCCCATTCATTAATATTCACAGCACCAGTGAATCTGGTTTCAATTTCAGTGAGTGGTAGAGGAGCCCAGTATCTTGCGATGTCAAATGTTTTCTTGGTCACATAAGCAGACATGAATTTGGGTAGGAAACCAAAACTGAAAGTACGGTGGTAAAGCTTCTGCTTTGATAGAAAACGAAACCTCCAGCTGAGGAAAAAAGAATCAATCTGATTGTTGTCATGATGTCTCAAGAAATCCAAGTTCGCATCTTAGAATTGCTTGGGCTTCATATAGCAACCTTCAGTAAATCATTACATTTCTCTATAAATACAAGAGAAAAGAAACTACATTTCATTCACCCTTTTTCTGCCTTGTACTTTTGTCTGTCTGACCTTTATATACAATATATTTCTTAGGAAGGACAGATCTGATTTTGTTTCTCTGTAAGTTTCACAGAATCACAGAATGGTTGAGATTGGAAGGGACCTCTGCAGGTCACCTGGTCCGACCCCTCTGTTCAAGCAGGGCCACCTAGAGCAGGTTGTTGCTCAGGACCCTGTACAGATGGCTTTTGAAGATCTCCAAGGATGGATCTTCCACCACCTCTCTGGGCAACCTGTGCCAGTGCGCAGTCAGGGTATATACAAACTTTATATATGTTTTATAAATTTCTTATGTAAGGTTATACAAAATTTATACGTTGCCTAGAACAAAGAGCTTTCTCCTTGTCTGGTTAGTGGAAGCTACCTAAAATAAGGAACAAAAAGAGCCCAAGGGTTTGTAAACATGGGAGTATTTGGGATCCGGGAGCAAGTAACAAAACACTTCAGCACAAAATTATGCGTGTAATCATATTGTCATACATGAGGAGTTAAAGAGTTTTTTATCTGCTTAATGCAGTTTGAAACACTTCAGTCACTCCTGAAGTGGCATGAAAATGGTCAGCAGTACAGTGGAGAGTTCAGTGCCTGCCTAGTGAAGCAGGGCTTGAGAATCGTTATTCTAACATTGGACAAGGAAACACATACATTGCTATTGTGAGATGGTGTACGCCATGTTGTACTGCTGTATAACATACAGACTGTGTATTGTTTCAGGGAAATCAGGGAAATGGCTGAAAATCAGGGTGATTTTGGTCAGGCAGAGGTCAGCAGGAGGACAACTGTTCTGTTGGAAGACTGGGCTTTGCTCCTAGCAGCAGTTGAAAAGTCCTTTTTCCTTCTAAGCTTGTTTCCGTCACACATTTGTCTATTTGGACTGCAGGTAACTGGGAGCCGAGTTTGCCTCACAGTCCAGGTGGTAGCATTTAGCAATAGTTTTGAATGCAATCTCTCCTTTCTGATTCAAATAGGTTTTTTAAAATCATTCACAAAGCACAAAGTTTCTCCAAAAGATGGAGACTTTGGTTTTACCTCAACAAGAACAATCAATCAGGCAAACAAGCATCCTCAACTGGCTGATGTAGTACAGAGGGAGGGAAAACCTGGCATAGGCTTAAAGATTGCATTCATTTATCTAGCCTGGGATTAACTTGTCATGGACCCCTCTACACCTGTCAGTAATATGTAAATATGTGTCTATGTCTGTGTATGTTTGTGTGTGTGTATACCACTAAACAGCTGCAAAGAACAGAAGAGTGTCATATTAAAAGCTGATCATTTAATCAGTTTACATTCTGCTACCATGCCGGATATTCAGCTTCAATGGCCATAAATAGACAGTATCATTAGCAGCATTATTGCAAATAGCAGGAAATTGTTGCTGGGCAGTGGCTTTTTGCTAAGGGTAGCAGAAATCCTGAAAACTAGTTTTAAAACAGCATTTGCGTGTTGGGGTTTTTTTGTAATGTCAATTAAACAACCTGATCATAATCTGCTGAATATGAAACAAACACAATAGATCACATAAAATCATGCCCTGCAGACATTTGGGAGATGCAAAACACTTAGCAGGGTGCAAAATACTTAGCAGAGTTGCAGTGTCCTGGTTCAGTGACTCTGAAACCTACAGTGTCCCTACAGAGATTTCTTGGTGTCGTTGTCATTTGCCCATCCAGGCAATACAGATGTCTCACACTTTTGTGGTCTCTCCCCAATGCGCATCCAAATTAACTCAGCATACTGAGCAAATTCATTCTCTCTGCCCAGCCCTGTTAGCTCTACTCACTCTTCTCTTCTAATAGATTCCTGCTGACTAATCCACCCCAGAACAGATGAGAACAAAGAACATGCCTATTTCATTTGCTGGGTAGGTAAAAATCACAAAATCCTAATGGGTTTGAATGCTTCTACTTGGCCTACATTGAACATTATTCTGAACCTAGTCACCAATTTCATACGTACAATGTAGAGTCACTGAACTATGCTCTTAGACAAAATCCTGTCAGCTTTGTGTCATTCATATAAGCCAGATCTTTATTGATTTTCATAAAGAGGACAGGGCTGAAATCATTTTCCCTCTGCCACATTTCACAATAGAAGTGTGTCCACCTTTTAGTCAGTGACAATGAAATCTGAATGCTTTGCACTGTCAAACAGTGAAGATGGTTTAGTGCCCAAAGTGCCCAAAGAAAATTTTTTTAAATGATGGGAAATGAGCTGGAAAAACGTTTTGGCCACTTTGGTGAAATTCTCAGTTCCAGAATTCTTCCCCGAAAGAAGTATTCTGACCCACAATGTGGCTTTCTGACACCATTTCTAAAAACCCTTCTAATTTTGTCAAACTGCTTCCAAGACATTGTCATTGTAGTACTTTTTGCACCATATCAGCCTCAACTAATCTTGAAATACTTAGGAAACAAATACCTTTTGTTATGAGAATAAGATCAGTGAAGCTACTGTTTCTTACATCATCAGAGGTTCAGATTGTCCAGATCATGGTACACATTGCTAGCATATATATGTTCCATGAGTGCTTTTAACTGTATTGTTACGCAGCTAAACAAATAATTTCAGAGAATGAACATTTCTCCTGCCACTACATATTTTTGCCTTTCAATTGCCAGTATACATATGCAAAGAAAAATAAAACAGACAGAACTGTGATCACTGAATGTTTTATATCCTTGAAGCTGTATTTTTCAGACATGGGGAAGCTTTGGAAGGAAGAAAAAGAAGGAAACAACACTATAGCCTTTTCATTTTTACTTCAGAAAAAATGCTGACAACATACTCAGCACAGTTCTCTGGAAATATTTAACTGTTGCCCATTTTTTTTCAGCATAAGCATCACAAAGAGAGCCACTTTTTATATTTTAGTTTGGTTTGTTTGTTCTTTATTTGCAAAATTCCCTGACAGAAGATGGATGGACAGCAAAAAACACGATGACAGGTATCGATCCAGTTATATGGATTCAAGCTAATGCGGAGTAACTCGCATTGACACTTCACGGAACAAGCACGTGGACAGGGCAAAACCAGAAAGCCACAGTTTCTAGTGTTTTCAGACAAGCTGTTTGTATAAGTATTAATGTAGTAACTTTCTTTATCCAAAGTATTTCCTATGAAATATGTTATAAGTAGCATAAGAAATACCTTCCTTCAAGTTTGATTTACAAAGTCAAAGTCCATTGTACTGCCCAAAACACACAGCTTTCCATATACATTTAGGGTGATTTTTTTTCAGCTTCTTTAATCAGTGCTGGGGAAGGACATAATCTCTGATTTATGTCTATGATAATCCCTTCATTCATAGCATAGCAGCACTGAATTTTAACCCAAACTAGGCAAGTTGTATTCTGGTTTTGGATACAGACATTGGTCTCCGAATGAGCTCAAGGGGTGTGTGCCTGCATCCAAGGGCAGGTTTTGGCTTTAAGACAAAAATTTTTCTTCTCATTTTCAGTCCAAATCAGATAAAGCTGGTTTTCTGTAACTCCACTTCTGTGGTTTGAAAGGAGAAAGAATTATGTCACCTTTGCACCAAAATTAGGTATTTTCTTTGTATCATAGGTAGAAAGGGCACCCTCTATCATTAAGCAATCAATAATTAACAAGTAATTGTGTAATAAATTCAAGATTTAGGCTGCCTTCTTGTACACCTGTGAACAACTCCTTACCTTTATTTGAGTAGTTGTAATTAAAGTGGTCTTGTACTTATGCTTTGGTAAGGTGAAGGCCAAAGTTAAAACAGCACAAAGAAGCTTTTTGGAACCATGGGCAACAGTTTTAACTTCATGTATTTTTAGTAAGGAGATTCATTAGCCATCCAGACATTAACAAAGCATATGAACTTCTGCTGGAAAGTTGGCGAATCATGATTAAAAGCATTGCTATGGTTGAAACTACTGAAACGATGGCTTTCAAACTACTTTCAAAACGATGGCTAAATCACAGCCATCTTTCACTAAGACAATCAGTGGTCCTTATTATACTCATTAAGTCCTTTCTTAGAATCAGAAATTCAGACTTTGGCCTCATGTGGCTTTGGCACTAACAGATGTTCACACAAAATCCCCAGGACTCATTTGTTGATTTTTGTTTGGTTTGGGCTCTTCCTCCTTCCTCTTATCTTACATTTCAACATGACTTAGCTATAGTTTATTCTCCTCAAACTTTCAAAAACAATTCAGCCTCAGGCAAAGCCCATGCACACAGCTTCAGGCTGGTAAGAGAAAGAGCAAGTTAGGAGTGAGTCACACCAGATGCATGTGGATGACTGACTGGAGGGCTCTGGCTAGGGTTATGCATCAGGCTTCCCAAGTGCTTTTCCTCTGTAGAACTCACAGAAGTTCACAGATGTTAAAAACAATTAGTCATGCTGAAGGACTTGACACATGTTAAATGCACATTAAATGTCTTTCCTAAGACCTTACAGTAAGCTGCAGCTTTACAAAGAGTTGAAGCCAGGCCCTGTGATTTCCAGTGCCAGGCATTTTTCTTGCCCTTCAATACGCTGATGATGATTGTTTTTGAGCAGTGTAAATAATGTGTGGCATGCAAGGAGTGTGACATCCAAGACTCCTGAAGTTAGGCTCTGAAATCCATTTAATGCAATGCTTAAATAGCTACGCTTGTGGATAGTCTGTAGTGGGCAAATGTTGCTATGGACATCAGCGGAACAGCCTTCCCACTCCCTTCTAGGTGAAACAAAATCCACAGAAAAAAATTCATTTCTCTAACCAGAATTCTTTTCCTTTCTCCCTTCCCCTCTTCCTTTATTGCATCAGTTGCATACTTCTCATGCTTTCTCTGTAGCTGCCCTGTGCTTCGAATACCCAGTTTAAACTGTACTTCTCTTGGCTAACAAGAAGGGTGTGACCAATATGCTTTTAAAACCCCTTTTCTAGATATACATCTGTCTTGGAGCAAGAAATAAACTGGTTTCAACAGTGGGGTAGAAACTCCAGACTGGATGGCTGCTCTCCTCTTCAAACTTGAAGTTACTCCTCTTTTCTTCTTTTCTTTTCTGCTGGTTTTCATTTAGTCAAATTACAAGGAAGGATTCATACTATCTATGGGCAACACCTACAAGATCTGTGTTTCTACCTTACTGTGAATAACTCTGATAAACCCTGGAAACAGTTAACTTCCCACCAAGCTGTGGACACAAGGAAAGGGAAGAGAAGAACGGCTCTGAGTCACTTCTGCAGGTACTTACCAGCTGGGTCAGATATCCTCTGACTGGATCTGTTACGCTGCCCCTAAGGATTACATTCAGCAAAGGTCTGTGACAGCACTCTGCCAAAAGTAGTCTTTGGTGTATAATAACAGAGACAAGGTGATGATGAGATAGTACAGAGCCCCTTACAGATGTTCTTCCTATTGGCAGCTCCTTCCACACAAGCAGTTTACCCAGGCATTGCATCCTGCAGATTATCATTGTCATGACCCTGCTCCCCTGAAAAAAAAACAAAACCAAAAACGAAAAGAAAAGAAAAAAAACCGAAAACCATCTTCTCATGTTGTTTTCTTTCTTACTCAGTACCGGATCCAGGCTCTCCCCTGTGTTGAAGGAAAGGTTATAATAACAAAGGTTCACAGTGCTTTTAGTCTTCATTAAAGCTTACAGGGGGATGTGTCAGCTGCAGGGCAGACGTGGAAGATGCAAACACAACATGGGACCATTTTGTGTTTATATATACTTATGCAGGTTTTCCTGAAGGGCTTGGAAGTCTCCCTCATGTACAAACGAAGGCAGTTTATTGGTTACAAATAGTAACCTCAAAAAAAAGTTTCCTGTATGGCCTTTCACGCTTACCTAAAGCAGATATTGCTTTCCATAGCAACCTCTGAAATGAAAAAGAAAGTTAAAAGAGCTCACTCCTTCCTGTTTTCAACAATATTTTTAATATCTTGGCTGCTTTGTAAACATTATTTATTCACTGCCATGTCAAAAAAAAAAAAAAAGAGGAAAAGACAGCCTTTTGTTAAAATTGGATAAGATCAGCTCTCAGGCACTAAGGTATCAATCTCTGACATCTGTTCTCCAAAGTGAGAGTATCACTTATGTATGCACCACTGATTAAAATCAGACTAGTGTTTAGGCAAATTTATCTAAGCGTCTGGACATAGAAAGAAGGTGCACGTAACACCATTTTACTACTCCAATAACTTTTACAGGTGGAAAAGCTATAATACCAAGATACCTGTTTCATTCTTACTCACAGAAATCAGAGGAAGTGCCTCAGTGAGTGGAATTCTCCTGTTTTTCCATCCTTATGAGACATTACAAGCTCTATTTTGCCTCTTTCTCAGATGTTTTGATCCACTCTTTTGTGCTCATCCTTGAGGAAAAAGACATATAGAAGCAGGTAAGGTAGATGCTAAGGCCTGGCTTAACTAATCCTCAGTGGAAAAAGATGTTTCAATAGTAGGAGAAACTTCAGATAGAAGAGAAACAGAAAAAAGAAATAGTAACTTGGAAATTAGAGATCTAGTGGATCTTTATCCAGTGCAACAAAATCTAAAAAATACTGTGATATAGCAGTAACTATTCTGTGCTGCACAAGTATTATTTTAGCTTCAGAAGTGCTGAGCAGCGGGCTTTTCTTCCCCTTGGTCAGCTGAAGACACTCATGTTATTAGGAAAGAGTGTCAGGAAATGAATATAAATGTTATTGTGAGAGGAAACCTGTTTCAACTCCCATGATTACAGTTTAACACAGCTGCACCCCAAGAGAACAATAGCAAGATTTATTTCTTTTATAAGTCTCAATTTTATAAAGAATAAAACAGTCCTGTTAAAGAAAGCTGTGAGCACAAGAACTGTCTGGGACGATGTGAACACAAGAGAGAGGAAGAGAGAGCAGGGATGCACATGCACTTACGAAAGGGGAAATAAACATGTTTCCATATCATATTTAACTCATTTCTTTTGGGTACTGAAAGAAAATTAATCATAAAACCTCCAATATTCTAAGCAAAAGAACGGAGTAAAAAGTGAGGCTTATTTTACATGATTGCTATAGGCACATACTAGCTGTGTGTGAAGCACAAAAACGGGGCACCCTGTCAGAGGATCCACCTGTGTTTGCTGGGCACCTCACCGTCCCTTTGCAAAACAAGGTCCCAAGGGGTGATTTTCTTGTCTCCCAATGGCCTGCCACAGCTGCCTTATATCTTATTTTTAATTTGTGTTTTGCTCTTCCCAGAACAAGCGATTTTGAATTTTTATCTGCTCATGTCATGCTGACTGCATGCAGTGGGACAGATACATATATATGCCTCGCAGCTCACAGTGCTCTGGAGGCATAGGTGTGCGCTCAGATCAGCAGCTGATGGGACGTGGAAGCAAGGCTTAAGGATGCTGGGGTGTTTCATGGCTTGCCAGGCAGTATCTGGGAAAGGCTCAGCAATTCCCTTTGTCTCTTCCACCTTTTCTGTAAAGGCTTCTGTATAAAGCCTTTCTGAACTGGTGGACTTTCTGTTACTGCAGGTGTCTCCCCAAAATGAACTTCCTTCCTATTTGCCGCTGCTGGTGCTACCAGGCTGGTTGTGAAGGGCTGGTGTTCCCTACCAGTGACACAGTCAGCACTCAGATCCCCACCGCTCCTCAACATGCTGCCTTTGCAGCCAACCCAGAAAGGTTCCCATTCCTGAAGAGGAGATTAGCTGACAGGAAATCACATTCCGTGCAGTGACCATGACAAGTCTGCAAGAATTGTCCTGCCCCCACTTCGCTGCTTTGCAGCTGAGACAAGCAAGCCTGCTTCTCAGCTGAGAAAACAGAACAGCCATTCATGTGCCTTAAGAAAAATAAAAGTTGAGGAAACAAACAATAAAAAGCAAAGCCCAGCCATCGGAAACAACCACTAAGCAGACAGGAGAGCCTACCAAGAGAGATCCTCCCTGTATTTATTTCATTAATACATAACTAAATATTGCATATTTATAAGCTGCTCCCATTGGTCTGCAAAGTTATTGTTTCAGGTGCAGGAGAGGAGAAATTATGTTATTTTATGAGAAATACATGAGAACAACTGCCTAGCTACCTTCTCAAATATTGCATTAGAAGTCAAAATTCATTCCAGCTCCTATCGTTTGGTAAATGTTTTTTGCAGAGTATGGCATTTCTTCATTGCCTGCCCTGAACTACCAGTATCACAGTTTTCTCTGACAATAGTTTTTACATGTCAGTTCAGAAACATCAGCGTTCAAAAGCAGGAAAAGTTATACATTTTTGTTATACTAGAGTGCTCAGTCAGGGAATGTAAGTTTTATTTCCAGATCTGCTGTAGATATAAATCCCTCTGGCAAATCCTTCAACCCTTCTGTGTTTCAGTTTCCCTCTCTATAAACAAAGAATCAGCTATTTTTAAATCGCTGTGAGAAGCCAAGATGTACTTTTCCATGTACAAAACCAAAATATTTTTTTAATGTGATCAGCTATTTCTATCTGCTTTTAGAGACTACATATTATGATTTGAAAGATACAAATGTCTCTGTGCCACTGTTTAGATGTAAAATCGGAAGTATCATAACCCAGTGTTAATTTTTATATGAGGTATCTGAAATTTGTATTTCAAAAGGAAGGCAGAGCATTTGAAAACACCTGGTAGCCATTCTGTACTTCCTAACAGTTCCCCCCCATTTCTCCTTCTATTCCTACGTACATCAAAAATAGAAAAAAGGAAGAGAAGAGAAAAAAAAAGAAAAAAAAAAAGACAACTGTTATGAAAGAAATTGGTACACAACTAAAATCAAGAAAGCTTCCCACTGATTTCAACAGATTCTGCTTATGACTTTTTAGGTTTAATGAGAACCATTTTGATCTATAAGCCAAAAGAAAAAGTTCAGAGTTAATAAGTTCAGAACTAGTTTTACTTTCTCAAGCAAAAGAGTGATTGTGGATTTATTAAAAAGATGTAATCTTATTTTTATAGCAATTTTGAAAAAAGAATTAACTAACCTAATCTTTGCATCATTGTCATGTCTTCCTTTTAGGTAAGCAGGTTGTATTCCACTATGTTGTTACTCACAGACATCCAGCAATGTGTTGAAGTCAATATTCCCAAATGGAGAAAAGCATTCCTCATAATTTAACTTTTTCATCTTTATTTGTCTGCCATCAATTTTCAAAGAATTAAAAAAAGACGTGATCACAGTGTCAGCTTTGTTTCTATTAGACATGCCCTCTCAGATGCTGGGCCTTCTGATATTTAGTATGCAATAGTAAGACACTTCTCCCACAAAGCAGGAAACCATTGCAAATCTTTGGGAAAATGTTTAGTCTTCGAACTTTCCACTAACAATAGCACCAGAAGAAGACTACAGAATAAACTTGTTTCTGCCAGAATTCAAAGGGATAGCAACAAAGTTAAATTAGGAATGGGTTTGGCCCCAGAACTCAGACCAGTATTTTCCTAATGGATCCTGTAACAAACACAGCATCCGGATTTTCTTGTTTAGAGCAGATGTTTTCCATTCCTTTGCGTACAGGGGCACCAATAAATATGATGCAATTTTTTAGACCATCCACAGTAACACTTATATGAACTAAGGATACATCACTAACCTTGGCTACTAAACGCATCTATTTTAAAAGGTCAATGCAAGGATCACCTACTTAGGAAAAAGGGTGGGTTCTGCTGTCTCCATAAGAACATCGTTCTCCTTTTCCTGGACCAATACTGTCCCTCAGACTTTAAGCTGAGGGGGAAGGAGGCACAGGTTTCTTCTCACCAAGGTTGCACCACAGGAGCCAAGCAGTCCCCTCCAGGGCAGCCATCATGAAGCTGTTAATAAGGAAATGCACCACCAGTTTTGCTCAAACAGCATGGCAGAGAGGATGCCAGGAGGGATACCTCTAGCTGCTTCTCAGTCAGTGAGATGGCAGCTCTAGGTGCAAAAGATCTGGAGTATTTTCTGAGAGGGAATATTCTCCCTTCTGGGAATGCCCCTTATTTAGCTACCAGGTTCTCATAGCTTTTACTGAGTGAGAAACCACCCACCATTTATTCTGTGAGATTTGCAAAACCAAAGTGAATCTGAGTTTAAAAAACCAAAAGGGTCAAAAGCTTCTTTTAAACAAAAGAGGGGAAAAAAAGATCAGAGCAGAAAGCCAGAAACTGGTACAGAATTATCTCTTACCAGTGGAAGATATCAGACCTTTGTTATTTCCAGAGCACCCAGAAAAGCATCTTTGTTTCCTCATCACCAGTCTTTCCAATTTAGATACCTACATCTTTCTGGCAGAAATCAACCTCAAAAGAAGAGCAAGGAAGGACCAGAAAAGGAAATTTTTCACACCCTACACATGTTGCAGTCAGAAACCAACTTTCCTTTCCCAGTAATTTCCAGTTTGCCTCACTTGCCATAGTTTTCAACTGCCACCATAGTTTTAAAATATTTGTGCTGATTTACAGATTTAGAACCTGAAATTCCCCTGATTTCTCCTCTTAGAAGTGCTGCTACCAGCTTCAAAGGCAGGATTGCTGGTTGTAACAACCACTACTTAACCGCCAGCAGCCAGCCTCTGGAGGGACTGGTAACCGCCACGTAAGAAGGATAGCTCCAGTCCTGTGCAGTCAGAGGAAAAAACATACCTGCTACCATATGAGCCACCATCCTCCTACCTGCTAGAGGAATTACTCTGAGAGGTGCCAGCTATAATTTTTTTTCAACAGAAAAGATGCCTGATATCACACTATTTGGTGCCCTTGTTATATTAAGTATGCATAATTAGTTGCTTCATTAACTGGTTATTAACAAGTTTGTTATTAGACACCCCTTACTCAGAATAGAGAGTACAGAAGAAATTAGGACAAAGACCCTCTGTTTGCCATGGTGCAATTTAGTAAGTGAGGCATGCAGAGGACAGGTATGCTGCTGGCAGACAGAGGCAAAGTGCAGTATGGGGAGAAGGTGTAGGAGGAAAAGGAGCAAGAAGTGAAAGACTGGTGATGATACACTGATGAGGAAGAGGGGAAATCATGACACTTGCTAAGCAAAAAGTCCCACGGGGCCAAACAAAAGATGCTTTGTAATATTTCCCAGGAGTACTCCAGTCTGTGTATCATGCTGGCTCACTGTGGGGATGGGCATGGTACAAGAAACACAGCTCTTAAAATGCAGGTTTTCTGCTGATCTTACACAAGGAACACTATGGTCACGAGAGTTACATTCTGATTTCATTTAGGGGGAACCACTTATGAACTATTGCCAGCCAGCTCAGAGCTGTGCTGCTCCACACATCACAAGTGACTCAGAGTCACGGAAGCCTGAACAAATGAAAAAATAACAGTTGAGGAGAAAAATCAAAGGCACAATGAAGTAATGAAAGTCATGTTTCTTATTGTTTTTCATACAAATCATCAGATGCTAAATCCATCAACCTAAAAAAGGCACAAAAACTTTTGTTCTCCAGTGCTTGGATTAACTTTTCTGTGGTTTACTAATTATGCTTCTTTTAGTTTTTCTTTGCTTTTAAAATCATTTTTTCTAAGCAGAAAGCAAAGAAAACATCTTGATTTTGCAAGATATTTTCCTTTGAAGGCAAACGAGCTAGTGGCACTTTGCAGTAGATACTTACATTGTCTTTTCTTTCTAGGACCCTTTCTCTAACTCAGCACTGGGTTTTTTTTACATGGTTTTACATCTCCCCTTGGGTGGCTGTGAGATTACAACAGCTGAAGAAACCCTTCCTTCAAAAAGTCATTTTGACAAGAAACATGTGGGTATATTCCTTCTGCTTACTAATTTGGAAACCCTCGTTTCTAATTTTGTATGCAAGAAAACAAAGCAAAGATAAATTTAAAGAAATATTTGTCCTAAAGCAGGTCCAACCTATTCAGGTGGCTGCCTAGAACCATGAAGTCGCTGTAAAGGTGGTGTGAACAGAGCAAAAAGCAAGTACAGCTTCCCCACATTCCTTCTTCCAACACGTACAGTTGGATTTTTACTGCAATACCACTAGCAGGGAAACAAAAATCAAGCGTGTGCTGCAGTTATTGCCATATTTCCTCACAGAAAATTAGCCACACAATTAGCATTCACACGAAATAGAAAGTTCCCACGTGTGTAGCAATGTTGAAATACAGCTTGAAGTATTAGGCTGCACATAACAACTTTTTCAAAAAGCCTAGAGGTATACCAGTTGCATTAGGGAATTTGGGCCCAACAGTCCCCCATTAGTCAATACAAACTACAGGGTGAGTGGAATAGGATGCAGGATTTGCTTTGATGTTTTCAGTGAAAAGGGTTTTATTATCAGCATTTCCACTCATGGCTACAACAATTTAAACAGCATTTTCTTGACAGAAGAAAGGAGTTGACCATTTGGAAAAGAAAAGTAATTTTATTCTGTATTTTGGGGAAAAACAGCCACAGAACCCACTGAAAACTCGTCACTCACCTTTAGGTTAATAAATGGTAGAAAAGGTATTGCATCAATCAGTTCACCAGAGATATTACTGTTAAGCAGGCCAAGAAGTTTATTGCCTATTTTGTGAAGGTTAGTTCATTGAGTAGCCTGTTGAAAACTGCGCTAGAGCTTCAACTTTTGAAGCAAATAATTTTGCTGGCAACAGGACCCTTAAGATGCATTTTTCATGAATGGCTGCTTTAGATTCAAATCCCAGGCTTCCCCCTTTAAGGCATCTGAAACCAGGCTGCAAATTCTCTTGCATACATCTAGCCCATAAACAAGAGGGGTCATCCACAGGTTTCTATGGCAGACACAAGGATGCCTTCAGTCTTCTGGGATGTGAAGATACATCCACACAGTGCTCAGGATGGATAATAATATCATCTGGGATCATAAACAGGAGGGTAATGTAAGTGCTTAAGAACACGCAACTTCCAGCAGAGATGGAGTTGAGAACTAATTACCTCTTTTAATTTCCAATCATATTCCAAGGGATTCCTTTATGGTCATTCTAAATGAGATATGCAGACATCTATAATTTCTTCTGGGTTCCCCAGGAATGTGATGTACTACTATATGAGGACTGCATTATTGCTGAACCTGCAACAATCACCACAAACAGAACTGACTTTATTGAACTGGTTTTGTTACAAACCTTTGCTTGCAGTAACACTGAACTGTCTAGGTTTTACCTTTCAGCCAGAAGTTTTCCAGCCTTGCCTTTTGGATTAGTACTACATACTTAGAAAGTTTGTTGGAGGAAGGGAATAAAACAAAATCCTCCCACATACTTAGGAACAAAAGGGAAGTAGAAAACCATGCGCTTGCCTCAATCACATGCAACAGTCATGGATTCATTTTACAAAGCTCTTGAGAAGGTAAAAAAAGAAAAAAGAAGGGAAAACAAAAAAAAAAGTCTAAAAGAACAAAAGTCAGCATACAGCAAGGAGGAAGTTAAGTAAGTGATACCACGCATTTGAACATTGGGTGAACATTAGTTTTATGGAAAAAACAAACACTCAGACTTCCTCTGGAGCATCATACTTCGGGCATGAGATGTACCCCCATTTCCTCTATCATGCCTCAGGGGAGTAAGGTAGAGCAGATCCCAGCTCCTACAGCTCTCCACTCCACTCCAGGAGCACTTCACCTGTGGCCTTCCCAGGGGACTGCCACCATGGCACATTCCCGGAGGTTTCTCAGGTCCCACTTTGCTTTCCTTTCCTACAGACAGACCTATTTTGGTAGTATTGCCATGAAGCAAGTGCAGGCCCAAGGACAGCCCTGTTGGGAGCAGCTCCCCAGGAAACAGGGCACTAACAAGGCAGTTTTTATGGTGGTCCCCTCATCCAACAGGCGGGTCTCCTGGCCCACTTGCCGCTTTCCTGGCTGAAGGTGCTGGGTTATTGCAGCTTGTCTGGTGGTTACTGTAGCCCTTCTCACTGGCATTTGCCTCGAGACTACCAATTTGCTTCCCAGCATGGGATTACAAACAAGCCAATGCATTATATCAGCTCTTCATAACTGCTGAAAACAGCCAGCTGTCCAAACCAATGAACTACATTAAAAGGGTTTTTAGTCCATTAACAATTCCCTGAACTACCCAGACAGCTTCTTTTGGTATGCCTGAGCTAACGTAAAGGCAGCCCAGCTCACATAACAGTGGGATATTGTTGATTTGTAATGAAGGATGTTGGATGTTATAATTCTGCCCTGCATAGATGTATACAGCTCATTTGCATAGGGAAAACAGTAGCTGGTTTACTGCACTAACAAACACAACTTTTCTTGGCCTCCAGAGCTACTCAGTATTACATTGGAGAAGGCTGAGTGAGATAATCAACATGAATTAACTAAAAATTAAGTAAAATTATTAGTAAAATAAAAGCTGGACCAAATTTTCTCTCTGAACCACACCTGAATCAAATTTCTTTCAGCTGAGAAATACTTAGATCCCAGAAGCTGCAGCTTCTTATTTGGAGATCCTGCTGTTCAGAGATGATCAGAAATTTAGCAACAGTGCTTTTCCTCATCAGAAGTTACCAATTGCTTAAAATGGCAACATTTTACAGAAATATTCAGTTCTAACACCTGTTTTCATGAAGAAAAGAATCAGAAAGTATTTCCATTAACATTCTTTTGGACAACTTCAGAATGGAGTGATTTGGGTTTTCATTTTGAAAAGAACTTTTGTATTAGCCTCACTTTAAAAATTTATTTGCAGTGTTGACGTCTTGTTTTGATTACCACAAAGGACATTTTTCATGAGAGTTGTTCTCAAAACTTTCTGTTAAACTTGTAAAATTTGCCGCCAAACAGACAGTCTGCTTCCTATACAGTCATTGTCACTAAGTCTATTTCTGTTGTACAGAGAATCTGTCTCATGAAGGACTGAACTGAATTACAGTCCATGGCTGGAAACTACAAAGGTTAAATAACCTAAATATTCTACAGATATTGTATTCATGTGATAACGCGATAATTTTCACATTAGATGCAAACTTCTGTGATTTTGTTTTTTCCTCCTTGATTAATAAAGTCCTGCAAAGATGTTATTTGTGGCTATACCTCGTTGCATCAGATGTTACTTTGTGCCCATGAGTCATCCCAGTGGGTTAAAATGATGCTGCTTCTGTGAATGTTCTTGAAGAACAGAATAATAGGAGCCTGCAGGGAAATTTGGTGTCCGTAAAAACCCCAAAGTCAAATAAATGTACTGGTGGGCACATCTTAAAATGCTTCTCAGCTACATTTAAAAACACAGTACTTGCACAGAAAGATGTTTTTTATTCATTGATTTGATAAAACAGACTAAATCATCTCAGAAAATAGTGATGAAAATCACACAACTGCAGTACAAGGGGAATCGGCTTCTGTTTGCAGTTATAGCTTCATTTTCTTTCTAGTTTCTCATGCATATACAGTGGTCAGTCTTAAAACCAGCCAGATTTGCTTTCATTAATAAACACATACTCCACTGCTTCCTGCTATTTACTTCAAATAGATGAATGCATGATATTAATTAAAAAGGGAAAAGAAAAAAAAATAGAGGGATATCTGACAGAAAACAGAGGTTATATGACAAGTGCTATGTGTGGTTTCGTGCTAGTCAATGTGTCAGGTAGATTGCTAGCCAGCTGCACCTGGGATCTCAAACCTTCAAATTCATTTTAGTGGCCAGACCCTCTTTTTATTGTCTCTCCTCACACCTGCACACATGTCCAACCTCACCCATCTAAAAATGAGGTTACAGGCATTTCTGAAGTCCTTCTTGCTTACCAAGATCTATGGTCCTGAGACAGAGCAAGGTTAGTATTGGTATTTGAATGCAACAATAACCACAAGTAATAATTACTTGGTTTGAGAGACATTCTCAGTACAGAATCATAACCAGAGCAGCTCAATGAACTGCAGCATACATTTGCCAAGTAGTGCTGTCGGTCCATCCCCTGATTGTCAAAAAGCCCAACAGAATGATAAAGTAACCCGACAGACATAGTCTGACCTCACGTGGATCAGTGTATGCCATAGACAGATCAAGGCAGTGCTCTCAAGGAAATTTAAAGGCTACAGTCTCTTGAATTTGCATTTGTGAACACAGGAAGCTGCCATAGCTCCTGTTGGTCTCTGCAGAGACAGCTTATCATCACATACATGCAAGCAATAGGCAATTCTGGCATTTTTTCCCCAAGTATTTGAGGGAATGTTTGGCTTCCTTTTACCATAAAACTAACAAAATAATTCTAGGGAGAATTTTTGACTCACAGTAGGCTACAGGTTTTGCTACACAAGTTTCAGCCCTCCCTAACAAACTCAGCCTTGCAGTTTTGTCACTTGGGTTTACATAGCTAAGAAGAGTGAATCACTGGGTTCAGTTCATAAGCTGACAGGGAAACATCCAAAAGGGATAGCAGTTTACCTAAATGCCAGATGGTAATAAAGACTGTAAATGCGTTGTCAATTTTAGACAGAATGGATCACATACTTCACTAGATTGCACATCTGTACTGAAATCCTGCAAATGGTCAGGTGGAACAGCCAGCCTCTGCTTCAAAACCTGTGTGCGAATCGCTCCTTCCTGGCATCAGATGTGGTTTGCTCTGGAATCCCCTGTCCCTAGGGCAATATAAAAGTAGCTGCTAAATGAGGGACAGAGCCCTTCCACCCACTCACATTATCCATCGCAGATAATTACTGTCTTGTCTGTAAATGAGCAAGGTTTTTCTGGTTTTCATGTTCTTCCAAATGCTTGCAGCTGCAATGTCACAACGAACATCTGTGATTTTCCTATATTTACTGTTAAATTAGAACAGCAATCCTGCATCAGTCAGTCAGGAGAAGAAACATTATAAAAGCGAATATTAAACACATGCAGCAGGAGTGACAAGAAAGAAAACACAGGGAAGTTAATGAGGATATGTATGTTCTAAGTGTTTGAAAGTACATATGCACAGTTTATGGAGCTGTGTGAAATAATCAGGTTCCATAGACCTACAAAAGCTGTGGTAACCTTGATAATCCTTTTCAAAACACAAATACTTTCAGCCAGTCCTGAAAAACATTTTCTTAGGGAGCCTAGAGCAAACTGAAGCAATTCTCATTTTGCAGTACATTGCAAATAACTGATGCTGTTTTCCTTACTCTATGCAGTTGTTTTATGAATTATGACTCAGATGGCGCAGTGTCTGCTGATAGTAAAATAAATTCTGCTCTCATGAGACGGCTTAACATAACATACTAGGGTTACAGGATATTGCTCAGGCCCAGGGCATATTCCATTATGCAATATAACCATCCCCAAACCTCTGAAACTTCTTCACATGCATTGTTATCAAGCATTTGCAATGGGGTTTATTTCTCAGATAGCAGATCTGGCAGTTTACTAGATTAAAAGAAGTCTTTCTGCAGTATCCTTTCTGGTCAATCAGAGACGCTGAAATTCTTACTGCCTGCTGTTGCCTGGGGTCGTGGTATTGCTCACACATGAGCTGTGCACAGGCTGCACTGTGCTGTTTTCCCCATGACAACCCTGAGGCCAAAAATGAGTGAATGAGACTGTTCCTAGAAGTGAACCAAGTAGTTACTAGGGCGTAAACTGAAAATTAATTAAAACAATTTAAGGCCAGCATAAGAAAAGATACACTCAACGGGTGTTGAGAATGCATAGCTCTGAGCTGTTAACATCAAAATCTATGAAGCTGGTGAGAGTTATGGGAAATGAATGTGACACGAGCAGAAAACCTGAATATGTATCACAAAATCACACTTTGCAGTACAAGGTCAGATTAATACCTTTCTGACTGCCTGCTTGTGGTCTCCTGCAAGAACAGCTGACTTGAAAATCCTTCATATTTGTGAGGAGAACTTAGAGACAGTTCATAGACATAGAGACAGAGCGAATGGTGAGGATTACTCAGCTGCATACCCCAAAACAGACTAGAGGAAGATGTGGTGCTCCTCCTGCTACTCCGACATGCTGGATCTTTGGCTCTCAGCATTTCCTGAGACACTCCTTCTCCACCAAGGCTGAATAACTTAGTACCGCACAGGGCTGGCTGCGGTCCTCAACTTTTCCCGGAGGCCACCGGCTGTTGCTGGACAAGGAGTGACAGCAGCCTGAGGCTGCCCTCTGGGCACCCAGCACAGCCCTGCACTGCCCATGGAGACCAGCCAGGCAGATCTCCAGGAGACACCTCTCCACCTCTCCCTTAAAGGAAATCCTTTCAAAGGAGTGAGGAACAGCAACGGAATGTTGCTCTCTGACTATACTTTCCCTACAAGGATCACCAGCTAACGTGTAACTCCCCAGGTTTAGCAGTGGGATCCTTGGGTCCCAGTGCTCTCCATGTAAGTGAACAGCACCTTTGCACCCTGCTGCCATTTCTGCAGGGTTCTCTTGTGGCAGAGAGGGACTGCGCTGGGGAAAGTCCTGCAGAGACCATGCGATGGCGGGGGTGGTGATGGTGAGAGCTGCTGGGGAACTGACAGCAACCATCTGCTGAAGAGGGGTCTTTTCCAGGTTGAGAGAGGAAAAAGTCAGGGCCAAGGATGGATCTTCAGGAAGGGGAAGAAAGTGCGTGTTTGAGGGCAACAGCATGTTCATCTTGCCCTGCTCTCTCAGTGCCTCTTTCCACAGAGCCGAGCACCTTGGGGCCAGGCCCTGGGTGTGATGTGAGTGCCTTGCCCGTGTGGGAGCCGGGCCCCATGGCGGCCAAGGCAGAGCAAAGAGGCCCTGAAAAGCAGAGAGCCAGGACCTGTGGCAGCCTGCTCTGGGGAAGGGGCCCTGCCAGGCTATTCTGCCCAAACCACGGCAGAAAGGCTCTCCATGAGCAGTGGGCGAGGACCCCATGGTGCTCCGAGGCCCCATGGCACTCACATCACAGCAAATAGGACCTGCAAGAACAAGGGCCAGGTGCCATGTTGCATGTATTGAGGGAAAGGGGTGCTCAAATCTGGAAAAACTGCCCCCTCAAGACTAGAGGGCTAAGTCCCACAGCTCTGCAACGGGTTAGAAAACATCCAGCCAGACCAGCTGGCCAGTCTCAGTGATGCTCAAAGGAGTGCAGAGAGGCCCTTCAAGACCAGAGGGCCAGGCTCAATGGAGATCAAATCAGGGGAAAGAGGTAAAAGATAACAATAACAACAACAACAACAATAATAATATATGTAAATATATATATGATATAAAAATATAAATATAATGTAAAAATAAATCTAAAAATATAAATAGAAAAAATAAATAAAAGAAACTTTAACTTTCCCACAAAACTGAAAGGGAAAATGGTTAAAAAAAAAAAAAAAAAAGAAAACCACCCAGACAACAAAAACACCCAACCACACCAAAAAGCCCCAAACCAGAGGAAAATAAGAGGGCAGATCCGCCCCTCCTCCAAAATGAGTCATTGATATGTGTCAGATTGCTGAAACAGATTGCATGAAAGCAGCTCTGAATTCTTCCTGAGCCTGAGGAGTGCAGGGAGACCTCATGGGACATCCCTGAAGGCAGCTGCTCTCATGCATGGTGTGGTCTCCAGAGCCCATGCCTTGCAGCTGGGCTCTGCACCCAGGGCAGCCGCTGAGCATCCCCAGGGCAGTGGGGCCTGGTCGCCTCCGGCCGCTTTCTGCCAGCCCACAGGGCCTCACCCCGCCCTGCTTCTCCCCAGGTTCCTCCTGCCTGGCTGAGGCATGCAGGATCACCTGTGGCCCTGGCACTGGGACCTCGCCGTCTCCAAAGTCCCTTTCCCAAATGCCCAGAACATGTTTTCCCAACACTCCTCTCTCTCCACAGGCCCAGCTTGCTGTGCGTAGGACGCGACCGTGAGTGGGCAGCATTTGCGCTCTGTGCTGTGCTGTGCTGTGCAGCACCCTGCATGCCATGGCCACCACCACGTCCTCTCCTGAGAGGGATGCCATCTGTCTAGAAAGCCAGGTCAGCAGGAGCATGGCACTGGGCTCTGCACAGCTCCTGGAGCACTGGATGGCTTCTGTCAGGGCATCCTTGGGGTGAGAGGACAAAGAACACAGCTTCGCACTGTGAAAACCAGCTCAGAGCTTGACTGACATCCCTCAACCAGGGGAATCTGCTTTCTACTTTTTTTTCTTTTCTTTTTTTTGTATAAAGTACTAATTCAAGTATCTGAAAGGAGGGAACTTGATCAAGGGAACACCTGCCCCGTGAAAAATGGTCTGAGCACTTTACAAATTCCATTAATTCTCGCCTTCTATACTGGGTAGTTTATGTTACAATCCAATACGTCTCAGAAGACCTCATAAGTAAAGGAAGAGCTATTTCTTAAAACAGAATTTCAAATGTTCTGCCCAGGACCTAAATTCAGGGCAAACAACTTACTCTGCTTCCAGTCAGAACACCATCAACAGGATGTTGTATCCTTCGCAAAACTGAGAAAAGTTGAGGACAGCAACTTTTGTGGGTTTTTTGTTATTAGGCCACAAATGATCCGAGTCTTGATTTTCAGACATGTTGAATCAGCAAAAAGCTGTGTTTCATATTTGTGTACCGTATGTATTTCTCTGGTATTTTTAGCAATTTATGTAGGGAAAAAGTAGATAGAATGTAAGAATTTCATTTTGCATGTTCACATTACAAACATCCTAAGATTAATTCTTTCTATGGTCCATTTCCAGGCTAATGAGATCCTGAATGACCTTTTTTTTTTAACTATTTGTGATATTCAAGAAATCTACTTGATCTTTCATAACCTCAATTATGATGCCAAACAACAAAAACAAACTTCAAGTTTGCAATCCTACTTCTGCTTTCTGGAACTTTGTATCTTCCAAGGTCTGTGGGAAGAAAAAGCAATTATCCCCTTTTGCTTTGACATAAAGAGTAAAAAAGAGTATGAATAACAGCCCATATAAAAACCTTTAAAATAAAAGCAATTTCTGTTCAGAGCAAGTGAGGGATTTAACACTGGAGGTAAATTTGCTTTTGGCAAGTTACTATTTTTTATTCTGCTTTAAACATAATCATTTTGCATACTTTCCTTTGAAAATAAGCACAAGATAAAAACAGATGTTTGAATTCTTGCATAGGGATATTTTAGGGAACTTTGAGCTTTTTATTATGTAAATAAACTAATAATATTTTACAGTTACCCTGTCAAAATGTCTATGTGCTCTACATATGTTAATACAAAGATAAAAATTTCTTGTCAGATTTTTTGTTCTTTTTTCAACATGTACAACTTGATGGAATCATTTGAAGACAGTGAGACTGAAACAGCATTTACTGGTTGCTGGAGTGCAGTGAAAGACCTAACTGTATGCTCCATATAAAATTGCATTAATGTTGTAATAAAGCTGCATTCAAGAACTCCAAAGTTGCCTGTACAGACTCTGTTCAGCCCCATATGTTTATAAATTACGATGCAATCTTTAGGTTTAAGCTTTTTTTCCCCTTGCATCTGTGCCTCATTCACCGCATAAAAATGATTGTACCCTTAATGAGCAGCTATTCAATATGTGGTTTCATCCCTATTGTTCAGTGCGGGATCTCTTGCCTTATTAACTTCACAATATTCAAAGCATTCTGAAACCAAAGTCCTCAAGTTCCTTGCAAGACTCTTAGAAGGAGATTTATTTTTTTGAATTGTCCTGGTTTCAGCTGGGATAGAGTTAATTTTCTTCTTAGTACCTGGTGCAGTGCTGTGGTTTGGCTTTGGTGTGAGAGCAATGTTGATGGCACATGGATGGTTTTGGTTGTTGCTGGGTGATGTTTACACTAAGTCAGGGACTTTTGAGTTTCTTGGGCCCTGCCAGCGAGAGGGCTGGAGGGGCACGGGACATTGGGAGGGGACACAGCCAGGACAGCTGACCC
>JAVJGI010000057.1:44008437-44018766 GCA_035590275.1 Ibycter americanus
CTAATATAAAGTCATATGGAAATCTGGGGCTGTATTTCAATGCCATCCTGATAATTAATTACTCACAACTAAATCTTGATTCAAAATGCTGTTACTGAGGTTTAATAAAAATAAGTTCTAATAAAAATGACAATGATATAACACTTATGGATGGGAAAAATATTATAGTCTCATTAACATATGATAGTACTTGCAAATTAAAAAGAAGTAAAAAACTGGAAAGTATGATAAATACGTGTAACATGTCAGTATTAAATCTTGAAGTTCAACGTGCTGCACCAATGCACACAAGGAACTCAAGAAACACACATCCCTGCTGAAAGACTATTGTTCAGAGGCCACCCACAACAGCTGTCAAGTGAAACTGCCTCACAGCCAGCTTGTATTTATGGAAGAATTATTATTTACAAAATTTTTAAAGCATATATACAAGCAATGCCAAGAGATCAGGAGCTTGGCAGTGAAATTTCTGAGGGAAAGAAAAGCAACTAGATTGTGATTTTAGAACCTTGTATTCTAATTACCTAAATTAGCGCTCCAATTTCAAGCTGACCACACCACCAGCACTTAGCATCTTTTCAGGACAGAGTTGAAGACACTTCTGCCTTTTCACAGAACCACAGAACGTCTGGTTTTGGAAGGGACCTCTGGAGGCCATCTTGTCCAACACCTGCTCAAGCAGGGCCACCTACCGCAGGTTGCCAAGGATCACGTCCAGCCAGCCTTCGAATATCTCTAGGGATAAAGACTCCGTCCTACATGGGAAACTTATTCCAGAGTTCGAGCATCCTCACAACAACTATATATATATATAACCATTATACATATACGTAATGCTTAAATGGATTTCCTTTGTATTTTGTGTTCATTGCCTCTCAGCCTGTCACTGGGAACCACTTGAAAGAGCCTGGCACTATCTGCTTTACAACACCCCTTGAGGTATTTGTATACCTTGATAAGATGCCTCCTGAGCCATCTCCAGACTAACAGTCCCTGCTCTCCCAGCCTTTCCTCCTATGAGAGATGCTTCAGTCCTTTCTTCATCTTAGGGGCCCCTCACTGGACTCTCTCTGGTACGTCCATATCTCTCTGGGGAATTCCAGGTGCAGCCTCACCAGTGCTAAGCAGAGGGGAAAAATAACATCCCTTGACCTGCTGGCTACAGCCCTCCTAATGAAGTCCGGGGATACCATTAGCCTTCTCTGCAGCCAGGGCACTTTGCTGGCTCGTGTTCAACTTGTTGTCCACTAAGACCCCCATGGCTTATTCTGTATCCTGGTTTCAGCTGGGACAGAGTTAATTTTCTTCTCAGTAGCTGGTGCAGTGCTGTGTTTTGGATTTGGTGTGAGAACAATGTTGATGGCACATGGATGGTTTTGGTTGTTGCTGGGTAATGTTCACACTGAGTCAGGGACTTTTCAGTTTCTCGGGCCCTGCCAGCGAGAGGGCTGGAGGGGCACAGGCAACTGGGAGGGGACACAGCCCGGGCAGCTGACCCGAACCAGCCAAAGGGATATTCCATACCATACGACGTCATACTGAGTATATAAACCGGGGGAAGAAGAAGGAAGAGGTGGGACATTCGGCATTACAGCATTTGTCTTCCCAAGTAACTGTTACACATGATGGAGCCCAGCTTTCCTGGGGATGGCCGAACACCTGCCTGCCCATGGGAAGTGGTGAATGAATTTCTTGTTTTGCTTTGCTTGTGTGTGCGGCTTTTGCTTTACCTGTTCAATTGTCTTTATCTCAACTTAGGGGTTTTCTCACTTCTTCTCTTCTGATCCTCTCCCCCATCCCACTGTAGCAGGCAGGAGTGAGCGAGCAGCTGCGTGGGGCTTGGTTGCCAGCTGGACTTAAACCACAACATTCTAAAAAGCTGCTTTCCAGATGGTCAGCCCCCAGCATGTACTGCTGCATAGGGCTGTTCCTCCTCAGGTGCAGGACTTCACACTTCTTGCTGAACTTCATGAGATTCTTGTCAGCCCATTTCTACTACCTGTCAAGGTCCCTCTGGATCAGCCACTCCTAGTCCGGCATCATCTGGAAACTTGCTGAGGGTACACTCTGCTCCATCATCCAGGTCATTAATGCAGATGTTATTCAGGAATGGACCCACTATTGTGCCCTATGGTACACCGCTAGTTACTGGCCTACAACCAGACTTTGTGCTTCCGATCATGATATTCTGGGGCCAGTCATTCAGCCAGTTTTCAATCCATCTCACTATCTGCCTATCCAGTCCATACTTCATGAGCTTCTCTATAAGGATCCTATTGCAGACTGCCAAAAACCTTACTGTACTCAAGGCAGACAGTATCCACTTCATTCCTCATGTCTACCAAGCCAATCATTTCGTTGTAGAAGGTTATCAAGTTGGTCAACTGTGACCTCCCTTAGTGAATCCATGCTGACTACTCACAATTGCCTCCTCCTTCATGTGGCTGGAAATGCTTTCCAGGATTAGTTGTTTCATCACCTTCCCAGGGATCAAGGTAAGGCTGACCAGCCTGTAGTTCCCTGGGTCCTCCTTTTTGTTCTTGAAGATAGGAATGACATTTGCTTTCCTCCAGTCTTCAGGCACCTGTCTCAATCACCATGATCATTCAAAGATTATTGAGAGTGCCCTCACAGTGACATCAGCAACACCCCTTAGCACTTATGGGTGCATCTTACCAGAACCTATGGACTTACGTAAATTGTTTAAGTATTCTCCAACCTTCTTCCAGCAGGGGTAAGCCTTCCTTGCTCCAGACTTTCCCCAGTCTCTGGGTCCTTAGACCACTGAAAGCTAGTCTTGCTAGTAAAGACTAAGGTGAGGAAGGCACTCAATACCTCTGCCTTTTCCATGTCCTGTGTCAGCAGGGCTCCTGCCTCATTCAGCAGTGGGCCCATATTCTTCCTAATCTTCCTTTTACTACTTACATTCTTACAGAAGCCCTTCTTGTTGCCTTCAAGGTCCCATGCTAGATTCAGCTCCAGGCGGACTTTATCTTTCCTAACTATGTCTCCGCATACTCAGACAGTGCCTCTATATTCCTCCCAGGTTACCTGTCTCTGCTTCCACCTTCTGTGTATTTCTTTTACATGTTTGAGTTTTTCCAGGAGCTCTTCATTCATCCATGCTCGTGGGCATGGACTGCTCTTGAGATTGGAGAATGTAGTCATTGAATATCAGATTTCTTGGGCCCTCTTCCCTCTAGAGTCTTATTCCATGGGACTCTTCCAAGCAGATCCCTGAAGTGTGTTCTCCAAGTCCAGGGGTATGATCTTGCCCTGCTCCCTCCTCTTGGGAACCTGAACTCCATCATCTCATGGCCACTGCAGCCATGGCTGCCTTCAATGTTCACATCCACATCCAGCTAGCACATCCTTGTTTGTGAGTTCCAGACCCAGCAGAGCACCTCTCCTTGTTGGTTCTTGTATCACTTGGGTCCAGAAGCTGTCATCAATGCTCTCCAGGAAGCTCCTGGATTGCTTATTGTCATGGTTTAACCCCAGCTGGTAATTAAGTCCCACACAGCCACTTGCTCACTCCCCGCTCACCCAGAGGGATGGGGAGGAGAATCGGAAAGGAAAGTAAAAGTTGAAGGTTGAGATAAGAACAATTTAATAATTGAAACAAAATAAAAACAAAAGAACAATAATAATAATCACAATAACTGTTATAATGAAAAGGAGGGGGAAGGGGTTAGGAATGAAATCCAAAGGGAAGAAAGAAAAGAAAACAAGTGAGGTATAATGCAACTGCTCATCACCCGCTGACCAATGCCCAGCCAGTCCTTGAGCAATGCTCGGGCAGCCCTGGCCAACTCCCTCAATTTATATACTGAGCATGACATCCCATGGTATGGAGTACCTCTTTGGCTAGTTCAGGTCAGCTGTCCTGGCTGTGTCCCCTCCCAGTTTCTAGCACCCCTCCAGCCCTCTCACTGGCAAGGCCTGAAAAACCAGAAAGTCCCTGACTTAGTATGAACATTACCCAGCAACAACTAAAAACATCAGTGTGTTATCAACACTGTCCTCACACCAAATCCAAATCACATCTCTGCACCAGCTACCAGAAGAAAAATTAACTCTATCACAGCTGAAACCAGGCCACTTACGCCCTGCTGTGTTGTTCCTCCAGCAGATACTGGGGTGGTTGAAGACCCCCACAAGGACCAGGACTTGCAAACCTGAGGCTGCTTTTAGCTGTCTGCAGGTCTCATCCATTCGTTCCTCTTGGTCAGGCAACCCGCAGCAGACACGCACTACTATGTCATGCAGTGATCTGCTCTTTAATCCTCACCCATAAGCTCTCAGTTGGCTCATCATTCACACCCAGGCAGACCACCACGCGTTCCAGCTGCTCTCTCACATAAAGGGCAACCCCCCCTCTTATCTTCCCAGCCTGTCCTTACTTAGAGAGCCTGTAGCTCTCCACTGCAGCATTCTAGTTCTTCTTGGCATCTCATCATGTCTCCATGATCCCAACAAGATCATAGCCCTGCAACTGCACACAGATCTTTAACTCCTCATATTTATTACCCGTGCTGCATGCATTACTGTGGAGGCACTTCAAAGAGGCACCCCAGCATGCTTACTTCCCAGAAAGGGTCTCTAGGTTTTTTCCATGTGGTCCCTCATAGGTACTTTCTTCTTACATGCAAGTATGTGAGAGAATGCTGTAAAGCAATGCTTTAAAAGAAGAGAGTCTTAACTATTTGGTATTTATGAATAAGTGATTTATTTTAAGTACAATACTTGGTGAAGAAGTTTGCCACAGCCCTTTTGTGTACCTCTGTGCATTAAGGCTAATTCAGCTGTTCCCGCTGCCATTCTAGACCAAAGCCTGTCTATACCATTCTTAATCTCCTATGGAGACTCTGCAACTTCCCCAGATGACTATTCCAGAACTTCATTTTTGCTTGCCATATAGAATTTTTACATAAAGTCTAGACTGACTTTTCCTTGTAATTTAAGGCCATTGCTCCTTGTCCTGTCTGCTCTAAAGGGAACACACTCTTTGCACTTGTCTTCTTGTATTTGAAAGCAGCTGTCACGTTCGTTCATCTCCCAGTTTTCATTTTCATTTTGATAAAGGTCTTACGAGGAAAATTGTAATCAAGACAATTAATTTTATTTGCTGTAGTAAGACTTCCTCTACCATAAAGATGGAATTCCATCTGGTGATTTCTCTCAAGAGCTTTACAGTATAAAACATCACTCCTTGGTCCCCAGTTTTATTTCAAGGAATATATCTGAGGTGCACTGCAGAACTTTTTTCAAAAATCTACACACTTCCTTAGCAGTTAACATTTTCCATTTCTTAAGTGTTAGTCTCTTTTGTCAACACTTACATGTCATCCCAAAGAACAACTGAAATGTCCAAGATAGTAAACTCTTCAAATATTTAAGAAAAATCCTAAACAGATTACCTTCAAACAATACAGATCCAGAATGCCTGGCAATACATATAAAACTATACATAAGCAATTCATATTTTTTTTTCCTTAGGTTGGTCCCTGTCCATGAGACAAAACCCACTGAATCTGTTTTCCTAATCCAAAACCTTATGACAAGACAGCTGCTTTCCACAGTTGCCTGATGATCAATTATCTCAGCCCACAGCATAACAGCAGAGGAAGCAGATTTTCTCTGCTCATCTCCCTATAGCCTTGCTCATTGAACGACTATGCTACACAAATGGACAAGCAACAGACTTTTCAAAGCAAAGCAGATAATTACCTTAATTCACTCTAATGGCCAACTTCTCAAACAATGCAATGAATGAAGAAAAAAAGAGTTCAAAACCATTCACAGTTTATCCCTGCCCCCTGCCCTCCACCCCCCCACTTTGTTGTTTTTTTTTTTTTAACATGGTATAAAGGTAGTGGAATATGATTTTACCTTTGCAAAACCAAGGCCTTGGACATTTTATTTACATTTTCACACTACATCTTAAAAGGCTGACAGCAATGCATACAACATCCAATGAAACTTTAGACTGACACACTAAACAGTAATGTTGTAAATGCTGAGTGCTGCTCTCTGCTGCTACCATTGTTTTGGTATCAATGTTACATTAGTACAGTAAATATCACCAAGGCATTTTTAGTGACTAAAATGCTGTATTTCAGCTGCCCTGGAAACATCATGCTAATGCCATTCCAATAGTTGTAGAGCACCTCCTTCTTTTTTCAGCATCTGCCATATGACACTCACTCTCCCGGTGAGCCTACCCATGCTTCAGTGAGACTTACACACTGGTGGGGGTGGGTTATTCCAAAGCCACCTTCTGATCCTATCTCTTCCATGAATCACTAACTCAGCCTTACCCAAGCACAAAACTTGATGCAACAGTAAAAATCCGGCCATTGCAAGCATGCTAATGCTGTACCAGTGAGCAAATAACACTGAGGGATACAACCAGCACTGGAGTGATAGATTATCTACCCATCACAGCTACTCTTTACATACTTTCAACCACTTCTTTAAGACACACTCCTACTGTTATTCCCATTGTTCTTACCACCTTTTAGCTTATACTTCAATTTCCATTACTATCTGTAGACGCTAAGCATGAACAGAAGCTCCAGCCTTTCTCAGTACTCCACATTCTGATAACACTTATGTGTTTAAATGCTGGAACTAAAATACACATCTCCCCCTTCCATAGGATACTACAGATGTCCTCCCATAGGGTACCACAGATGTCCTCCCTTATCTCTGCTAGTTTTGCATGGTCTGTAGACAAACTGCTCATTGGTCTAGCGTTTCATGAAAGTCTTAGTCTCAAGCACCTTCTTCCTTCAGTTGCACAAAACCAGTAATAAATTTCATCTTTCCCCTCAAATTTCCACAGTATTGCTTTAGCTAAGCTGGAGCTACAGCCAAGGCCACTATAAAAACATTTCTGGTTCTAAGTATGCCAAGTGGTAACATATTACAGTTGTAAATCTTACTCTTTTCTAATTCAAAGCTTTTCTGAAGTCTGGAACTCTGCTTTATTTAACCTCTAACCAGATTTTCAGAAAGAGATGCTTGTACATTTGAAATAACTTACTTGTTGTGCATCACCTATTACCACGTACATGTCGCTACTTGAGTTATGAATTACGTGAATGAAAATATGCAATAGTATGCATACATTTGCAAGCCTATCTAGAGCTTAAAGAATTGGCAACCGAATAAGCTAGCTACTGAGAAGACAACACATTTCTTTTGTGACCCAGATTTTATTTCACATGTTTTAAATTCTTTAAATGTTGTTTTGTATCTCTACCAGAGGGGAAAAAACAAAAAAAGTTTGGAACAAAAAAATCAAAGTTTTTACAGTGCTTTAATTCACATACTTTAAGTCAGTCTAAGTAAATTTTTAATACTGTAGCCAGTAATAGAAAAAAAGAAAAAAAAATTCTCTCAGACAATTGAGACCTAAGACCTACTGAGTTTTACTGCATGTAATAACTCCGCAATGATGCTAAAATTGCCAGTGTTTACCCCAGCAACAAATGTGACATATAGTCTGTGTTTATTGTTTTCTTTCAAAATGTGAAACAATTGAATTAACACAATTGGTATCCAATATATTCAGATTATTGTTACGCTAACAGGTCACAACACATCAACATTATTTTTGATAAGTGGAAGAACATTTTTGAGAGAATCTTTATGTCACTTGAGCAACTGCAATTTTTCCTGAATACGAAAACAGAAAAAAAGTAAAGATAATAAATGTGTACTACCTTGTCACTTTACAGCTTGACTCAATCAGTTCATTTTCAATATCCAACAGACTAGAAGGCAGATTGTATTCCAAAGGTGAGGCCATTCTTTTTAAACGCAGTAAGCCAACACAGAACTTTGCTCCCATCTCCTCCAGTTCTCTTGTCCCTATCTGCAATCCCTAATTTAAAAATAAGATTTAAAAATATAAAATAGGTACATGCAAATAGGTACATGCAAAAATAGGTACATGCTTAAAATACATTTAGTTATTTAATACACTTGCTTGCTCTAAAGACAGAACAAATAAGAACTGTAAACACTTAGGAAGAATATCAGAGAAAACTCAGTGAATATCTACATGAATCCTCTAAGGCAGAACAGACATTCCTGGACACATCCACATTTCTTTGGAGGTTCCTAGTCTACGCTTCTAGCATATAAATATTAACAGAACTTTACCCAGTAGCATTAGAAGAGAGGCAGGTATCATGTCCAAGTTTGTAAGTATAAATTATTTTTAAAACCTGAGAAAAATTTATAAGAAGTAATTTCAAATACAAGATTCTTCAGCAGAAGTTCCATCAGAATGAAAAAAATTAGCAAATCCATACTGTAGCTGTGATCAAGTTCATTGCCATGTCTGACACATAAATAAGACTATTTAAGGCAAGTTACTCCTTGATATAAACATCTCTTCCTCTCCTATAAGTTAGAGGCTACATGTGTTAATTCTGAAAGCATTTATTCACACATTTAGTAATTAAAAACAACAAAGTATCAAAACCCATAGTTGTTTTCTAACTTGAATGATACACCAAGGCATTTTCCTCTGCAAAGAGTTTTTAGGAGGTATAACTTATGTAAACTCGGAGAATATGATGCATGTGACAAAGCCTCCCATCAGATAATTCTACACTTTTAATTTAGCTAGAGTGCAGTATGTAAGGACAGAACCTTCAACCTCAACTACTTTACGAAAAGAGAATGATATTCTAGAGTGACCCTCAACAATTACGGAATTTGCTAGTATTGATGGTATATACACTCACAAATTGAACGTCACAACACAACTCAATCTCCTCCTTTACAACTTCTGTATCTCAGAAGAACTTACAAGGATTTTAGTTTGGATCTTCTAAGCCTCTTAAGGTAAAGGAGAGTTAAAAAGGAGCTTTGACAAAACAAGCAGGGAAGCAGAAGAACCAGGAATTGGTGGTAAGCTAAGTCATCAAGTAGGAAAATACATGAAGCAAAAAGAATGGAGTAGGATTTTTTTTTTACTAAAAGCTAAAAAACATACACACGAGCTTTGTATATGTTGTCACACTGATGTTGTATTTCAAAATGGAATGTTTAAAAGAAAGTGTTATGTTGCTCCAGAAATGGTACAGTCCACGCATTCTTCATGTACTTTGTTTTGAACATATACACACATAATAAATGGAAAGTTTGATTTTATTTTTCTTGCAAGTTCTTTTTTTCCTCGGCAGTCTTCGTAAACAAGGTGCTTTTTAGTAACAAGAAAGCTGAAGCTGCATCCACTATTCTAAACAGTGCCATCCTCCAGTCAAATGGTACAGTAACCTGTCAGCAGTGAGCAAGAGTTGGGATATTTGAGTATTATTGTTAATAGTAATACTACTTACCTCTTTTATAATGCTTTTGTGCTGTAGGTTTCAAAGCACTTTATTAATAAAGGAAGAATTATCCTCACTTTACTGATGGAGAAATGGAGGCAGAGAGGGTTGAAGCGATTTGCACAGTGTCTCTCAGCATGTCACTGACCCCGCTGGGAACAGAAATCAGTTCTCCTCACTCCCAGTGCAGTACCTTATCCACAGAGGCCAATTTTTTGTTTTTGTTTTGTATTTATTTGCACGTCAATAACTTTCGAAGACCCCAATCATAGCTGGGGCTCCACTACGCTAATCACAGGAAGACAGTCCCTGCCCCAAAGAGATTAAAATAACATTAAGGACAAGAGGCAACAAGTATGCAGAAAAGGAAGGACAAGAGTAACAGTAATCTCACTGTTACACAGATTACTAACGTGCACAACTTGATGGTTCAGAAACTTTTCCAATCATTGTCTACATCTGTTGCTGAAGAAGTTATCGTTAGTTCACAGACTCCTTACGGACAGTGTAATAGGAGTGGTTTTCAGTCAAAAAAGGACAAGAGTACAGCATGAAAGAAAGTGCAAAGACAATTGTTAGAAAGATAAATAGCGTGTGCATGTTCCGTGTCTGCTATTTTCAGCACAGCAGAAAGAAGACATAACTAGAAAGACCTAAATGGATCAGATTGGAGGTAAATAACTGTGAAATGCCTGGATGATAACATTTGAACTTACTACACTCAAGGGCCTACATACTTGCTGTAAGAGCCTATGCCAAACTCTAGATTTGCTTCTGTCATTTCTTTAAATCATAATGGAGAATGCAATACCACACCGCTGCCACATAACAATATCCATTGTTATTCTTCCATCAGCCAAATCTCTTAATTTCCATGAAACAAGAGACCCAAAGTCTCTTTCACGAAATAATAATAATAAATAGTTGCCCTAAGCAACATGAGGTGAAGCTCATTTTCACTGAACCCTTAATTACACTC
>JAVJGI010000057.1:44018776-44032280 GCA_035590275.1 Ibycter americanus
CTTTTAGCTGTGGCCTATTAAAGTTCCTTAAGTGTCAGAAGCATTGCTTTTAAGCACTGAAAGTTACTGCTTTTTTTTTTTTCTTTTTAAAGCCATGCACTGAATTTCATTCCTTTTTCTTTTACATTTTATACAACTGTCTTTCTGCTAGACAGTAACATTTTACATGGTTGGTTGAAGTCTTCCTTACTAAGCATGTCACGAAAATACCTTCACATGAACACAGGGTTTCGGTGATGAACTTTGTTACCTGAAAGTAAAGATGCAAAACAAAAGCACAATGGACTGTGACCTTAAGTTGAGAGGAATATTACTGTAACATGTACTTAATAAATTGAAAACAGCCATATTAAGATTTGGAGAAGTCAGTTGGACAGTAAAACATCATCTTGTTCTTCTGCTTTCTTATTCAGCAGAGGCTACAAAGATGTGATCATTTTTCAAAACTCAAAATCTAGAGGCTGAAGAATCATGGTAACTGACAAAGTTCATTGACTGAATCTTTATCTCCTAAAGTCTTCTCTTTACGTGCATCATAAAATTAACAGATAACGAAATCTTTTTTATTAACTTAAAAAAAAAAGCAATACTCCCAAACATATTAATGTCCAATCAGGAAAGGGATTGATTTCAGTTTTCAGGTGGTTTGAATTATTGAAGAAATTGTGCTTTTGTCTGGCATCTTAAGTATGCTCCACAGTAGATCTTGGAGCATCCTTTCACCTGAACGTTTGCTTTTCAAGTACCTTGAATTGCAGATGGCTGAGCAGTATTTGCAGCACTAATTCTCAACACACTAGAAAGACCCACGCAAGCAGTTAAAACAAGATTGCTTCCAGAGACAACTCTGTCACTAGGGATCCTAAATTCAGGTAAGAATTACTAATCTCAGTTCTGGCTAGAAATAGCCTAGCATAACCAAAAATTGAAGTTCTGGTATTATCCAGCTTTGACAAAGACTCAGCGCTTCTTCCACAAATAACAGAATTGTTGAGTAATGCTCTTTGTCCTTTAAAACAAAATTCAGTGATGATGCCAAACCAGAAGACTGGAAAAGTGCTTCAGACCTTTAACTGATACACAGTCCAGTTCCTCAGATCTGAACTGTCATGTCCTTTGGGATGGGAAGTAGGAAGGGAGGGAACTTCTACAATTTAACTCGTCTCTGTGGATTGTGTTTTGAAATAATGTATTATGAAATATGCCATCTAATTTATACCACAAAGTTCATTCACAGAGTTGCTGGCCCCACGCCCTCCACAAAAAAAAAAGGGAAAAGAAAAAAGAAGAAAAGCCTGAGCCTTTTCATCTCTTTGACCTTTTCACTGGAGAGATGTTGCTCTTTGTCTAGTCACCTTGGACTTTTAGTTACGCTTTCTTAGTAAGTGTAACCATTACCGTTTTGAAGAAAAAATGAAGAATCTTCCTGTATGTTCAGAGGATGATTAAGACCTCACAAATTGTTTTATTCCAAATAAAATTAATGACAAAACAATTTGATCTCATCAGCTAGTTTATATTACACAGAAGAATGCTCTTATCTTTTTGAATAAGTGATCTTTCCACAGAATTCAGACATTTTTTTCCTCCCTCACTGAAGAAGGGCTTTGCAGGTTAAGTGTCTTGAAATGTTATCCACAAAGCATCTTCAATTCACCTTTCTTAAGAACTTCCTGCAGCAACACTGCTAAAGCCATCAAGGTTCATGTTTAAGAATAACCTGGAAGCTTCAAAATAAGCAAGTTGGATGAGGGGTTTTTTTAAAGCTCCATAATGACATAATCTGAGAAAAAATGGAATATTCTGACAATAGCAGGAATGCTTCTGTTAACTGACAAAATTAACTCATTCATGTAGTAGTTACAGACCTCCTCAAATTCCTGCCAAAATATGTCTTTCTTCTAAGGAGATAAGCACAGGTGTTGGAGCACACATTAATACATTAAATATATCATGTTTCAATTTTTTGTTTTGTTCCTGCCCAGTCCCCCCTCCTCTTTTTGCTGAGAGCACCTTTTTAAGGTTTGTGGTCGTTTTCCTGATTAGCATTCTTTAGTTCTATTTTCAAGCAGAGGAAACCGTCACTGCTTCCATGAATGTTCATTCTAAAAAATTGCTTCAATTTGTAGCTAAATTTAACCCAGTAACAGAGGTTGAAGATTAGATATTACGGTAGTGGTTCTCCTGTTTTATGCCTATGAAAATTTCCTCTGAAATAAGTTTTCTACTAGTGAGAAACCACAAACAGGGTCATGTTTTGTTTTCAAATATCCAGCCCTGTTAATGCTTTTGAAGGAGACAAATCGAAAATAATTTTTAAGTCACAAAGTCAAACAACTATGATGAGTTCAGAGATGTGTAATTTGTAGTTCTGGTAACTTGGTATTATTTGATCTATAAGCCTGTTTCTGCAGCTACACAAGAAAATTCTGTAAGGGACACTACTAAATATCTTCTGAAGAACCACGAACTGCCATGATAAAGTCTGATATTGCTATGTGTAAAGGAAATTTTTATTCTAGTATTGGGGTTTATTACTACCCAATTTTAATAATCTACTGGAAAGAACAGTTATGATTTTTTTAATTACATGCATACATATAGTGTTACAAGCAATATTTAATATTAATATTGTTAATCCAGCCAATAAGCATAACATACTATATGGGTGTGAGGAGAGGGGGTGTAAAGTGACAGATGAAGACTGTTATGCAGCCTGTAATATTGTAAATTATGTCATTTCACTCTAACATTAGCATACACAGATCTTAGAAGAATTTTAGACGTTTAAAGCAAGCAAGCAGGGTTATAGAACACGATACTGATGCAAATGGGAGAAATTATAAAGCAAGAACAGTTTAACTGATATATTTTCTTACCTTATATTTGCCCTGGTCACATCCACATAACGTGCTTTCCATTGTGTAGCTTCTTTGTACTCCTATCTCTCTCCACACAACAACTCGTGCTGTTGATTCCTTGGACTTTTCTACTACAAAGCTGCAGCTGCCCATGCAGAATGCTGGGGCAGTTTGACTCAGAATCTTGGGAAGTGCCTGCAAGACAGAATTTGGAAAAATACAGTGATTCTTTTATTTCATTTATGGAACTGGGGGGAGGGCAATATGCAATCACAAACTGTTACAAGAAAATTTTGCTGCAATTTGAACTAAAAGATGAAGAATGAAAACATTCCCCCAGCTTGAGTTTTCAAAACCCCATGTGTTCAAGTGACAACAGGCTTGCAATTTCCTCCTTATTAAAATCCCCTTCTTTAGATTCAATCACTAAAATTAAGTGTTAATCATGTTGCTAACAATGAGGATAAAAAAGAATTTTTCAGGTGATCACTAGCTCCTCCTAATTCACCGAAGTAACTTTGCTCAAGTTACATGTAATACATACCCCATAAAATAAATTTAATTCAGTTTCTTATTTAAGACTGTTTCAACAATCCAATTTGCAGTCCTAATGCAGGTAGTATTTTATTAATACATAAAGATCATTCATATTCTGCAAAGCACTAATATTGATTCACGTTCCTGAAGTTGGAAGTTCAGTGTAACTGTTTACATGACAGCTTTGAAAAAAGACAAGAAAACAGTTACGCAAACGTATGTATTTGACTAATACTAAATGACTGCCTTCTTTCCAGCTTTTATTTGTATCAGTTAAGCCAAAACACATGGGCACTTTGAATTTACTGTGTCCACTGTACATATACCATTATTAGCGTAAGCTTGCCCAAACATTCAGTCTGCCTTTTTGAAGCTAAAAGGCTTTTTTCCCCTACAACTCTTATTGACTATTGTCTTTTATGCACTATAGCAGTGCACGCTGAAGTGACAAAACCCTGTATAAATGTGTTGAGCAGCAAATGTGAATGGCATCGAACTCAGCATCCAGGAAATCACACAAGAAAATCAAGGAGCGATAGAATTCTTTTTAAAAGTGATGGAGATTTGAGGGGGGGGGGGGGGAATCTGAAAGTATCTGTACTCATTTACATTCACGGATGCTCAACAAGCGTTTTAACGTGCCTTCACCCTCTTTTAAAGACTAACTCTGCATCTCAGAAAAAATTACGGGGTTTGTAGGCATTACGTTGCAAAGATTTGCAGTTGCCACAAGGCGGCAGTGGAGTTACACAGAAGAAATAGGTAACACGTACTTTAAATCTTTCACAATTTTTGAAAGCTTAAGACAATGTAGTGGATGTTGTTTGTGCACGTTTATTATGTATCTGTATTAGGGGCACATGCCTTAAGTACTCCTCTTTATAGAAGGAACCTTGCCTATTTCCATACACAAAAATGAGTATTTCTCAGAGCAATTCAGTATTTTTATTTCCCTGTTGCTAGAATATTATTTACCATGCTTAAATTACTCTTTTTTTAATCCAGTAATTACAAATGCAGAGAAGCATATTTTCCGTGTTATTTATTACAATGGTAATGTTGAACACAAAAAAGCATGTATTGGTACAAAGACCCAAAAAAATAAAGGACTCTAGCTGTATCAGTGATGTTTTAAACTCTCAGAACTGAAAAGAGATCATTCTAATGAAGTCTGCTTATGCTATAAAGTCACTATGTGCACAGCATACTATTGGGAAGTTATTTGAAATGTATATTCCAAATTCATGCCAAGTGAAAAAGGTACAAATGTCAAACTTACCCTGTAACCAGGGTCTTCCATCAGGTCACAAGAGGCACCATTAACATTTGTGTGCCACATTGTCTCTTTGATGCTGCAGCCATACATAAATACATTCTTTTTACGGGAGTGACCATGATAATCACAGTAGACCTAAAATAAATCATTTGGGAAAATAAAGCCAAGACATATGGAAATAACATTTTATAAAAGTAATAGGAGGAGAAATAAAAATTTTTATTTGCACTGTTGAAAGTTCCAAAGAACAGGAAACAACTCTTATACATTAAGACAAAAAACGTAGGATTCATCGAAGGAAGGTTTAACCTTCTATCCTAGCAAAGGAAACAAGATTTAGATCTAAAGGTTTGCGGAAAACCCGTTCTCCAAGTCGAATTTAAGTGTGACATAGTTTAAAAAAACATATTAAAATGTTTGATTTACAGACTAGCTACATAGACAAGGTTAAAAAGATTCAGAATTACTCACACACACGTACTCACCAAAGGTAAACGTTTTATAGCAGCCAGATATTGCAGTAACCCTTTAGCATGGTAAATAGTGGGATGCAGATCTGGATTTGGATTTTGCCACTGTCTATTTAAATCTTCTCCACTTAAAGAGCAACGGTGGCTATTGTGAGGGGTGGGTGGAAAAACACATGATGTAGTCTGTATTATCATACTTTTAAATAAGCCTCCCCCCCCCTCAAGTTTTCCTTGTCACCACTGCTTCTTTGGAAGGAGTCTGGTGAGAAACAAACTTCAGTTTTCCAACATGTCAAATAATAGAAGTATTTAAGTTTAAGGTTTTTAAGTTACATACAGAAAACCTAAAAATAAATTAGAAGTAGCTTCTTATATGAATTAAATTGTAATCTTGCTTATTTGCTGTTAAAACTGAAGGCTTACGATCCTATTCAAATGCTAGTTCAAAAATCAGTAATTTCGAGTATATGGTATCTTTACAGTTTTGGTGTCTTGACTTCTGTAATATAAAGACTAATGTCAGCCAGAAACCTAAGATTTGAAACATTAAGTTATTAGAACACAAGCAGCTGTGAGAAAACCAAAAAAATTTAAAAAAAGGAACCACAACCAAAAAACCCAGTGAACATTAAAGATCACGTCTGTATTCAGTCAGCTATCAGCAAGAACTTTTAAACTTGCAGAAATTCATGAACATGCAATCATCTTCAGTACATTTGTCTTTAGACCATGTCTGTTGGGACACATTTCTTGTTTGTCCCTATATTAAACTTCCACTTGTATTCTGAATTATTTGATTCCAGCTGTTTTGTTAGATACATGCTTTTACATATATAAAGACAAGGTTCTACTAAAATCCGTAATTGGTTTGGGTTTTATTATTTTTTTCACAAAACCTTTTAAAATACTATCCATTACTAGGTAAGAAGGAACTGTAGATTCACCACACCAGGATTTCCATTTCATTTTAATTCCCTGTAATCAAGTAAATATAGACTGCTAAATGCTTACTCATAGCAGTATCAAAAGGTTCTGAAATATCCCTTACATTTATTAAGAAAAGCAGTAGCAAGTGAAAGAATTACTCTAGTAACTCTAATCAAATCAGGATACTCTCTTACCCTTTTTCTTGCATACCTGTTAACTATCCCCCTTTTAATAACATTTGACAACAGCCATTTGCATAACATCCTTCTAGAAACTGTAATTTTTTAAAAAAAGAAAAATTACATAAAAAGCTCTCTCAGATACAAGGATTGTTCTTTTTCATGAGAACAATGAAATTGTTTAGCTCTTTCCTAAAAGCAGCTGTGCTCTCATGTAACATTAACACCCATCCAAGACTAATTCAGAGAGACAATTAAAATGTCATGTCAAATCACATAGGAATGATTATCATCCATGAACAACTGAAAATATTTTTTGTAAAACTGAAATTCATGGAACAATGCATCTGCCTTTAAAAAGGCCAAAAAAAATTGATAAATCCTAGTAATTTTTAAGTGTTTATTTTTTTCATATTAAGTATTGCATTTCTATGTTTCTGGGATTAGTTTAGATTTTAATTTTTTTGGTAAATAACAGATGCAAAGACTTAGTACTAAAGGTTACATATTTGTGAGTAAACTTATGCTTACTTTCCATTTATGACACCATCTGGATTGAGCATGGGAATAATTTTGAAAATATAAGAGTCTCGTAAACATTGTGCACTTGGATTATTGCTCATTAGTTATTCCAGCGTTCCCTTCATAACCCAGCTTGCATTAGTCTCTCCAGGATGTACACGAGCAGATAGGAAAACATAAGGACGATTCCCTAAAAGAAGTATGCATAGAAGTTGCAAAATATGATTCAAGCTATGTAAACAGTTTGTTAATTGAAAAAAGAAGCAATAGCCAGCTTCACTTATTACAATGGAAAATACAGTATTTGGGAGTTGAGTATTAATAATAGAGCTTGCCAGAATATTGTTAAAAGGACTGCCAATTACAGAACTCTCACAATGGAGCTTTAAATTCAATCAAACAATTATACAGTCACAACTAGTTTGAGCTGGCAATTATGATACAACAACTTTGACGGCTTTTTTTCCAATAGCCAAGAAAAGCACTGGGGTGGAGGAACAAACCAGGAATGCTGTCATAACTAAAGCTCACTTCAAATCACAGTAGCTCAGATATTAGCTTTATGGAAGATTTTCTGACAAGCAAATAACTTGAGCATTTGGAGAAAAAAGTTACTCAGAAGTCAGGTATTCTTTTCCAAGAACTGTTGTCTGCAAAATGTAACATGCAGAAATACCTAGCAACTGGTTTAAAATATATGAATATATTACTCATATATCCAGGTATAGATACCCTTATCTGACTACCACAAATAAATACCACTAAATGCAAAACAAATCCTGAATATTGACGCTTCAATTTCATGAGGTTCATTAACTGTGTTTTACATTGCTATTTTTACAATGCACAACGGTTTTAATACCAATTTTTTTTCATAGAGAGCTAGTTTTACATAATTTTCAGTTGATGAGAAAAGGAAGTCATACTTACTGAACTGACAGATATGTTCATAGTAATTGGACTCTGGCATGGCTGTAATAGTGACTACAGGACAACTGTTGCCAGCCAGGGTCTCACAGAGAACATCTTGTCGAAAATATATCTGTTGAGGGTTGTGCATAGACTCCAGCTTCTGAAGATGCATCTTCATCCCCAAAATAATGGAAAAACACTTCAAATCTTTTGCAGTCATGTATCACAGGGTATTCCACAGCTACTCTTTAATCGATCTTTCTTTTTGTTATTCTAAACAATGTTCAAGTTTCCATCATAATTTTGACCACGAAATATCACTCTAGATTTCTGACTGAGTGCATACTTCTCTTTACTGTAGTCTGTCTTTCCAACTACTTCAGGGAAGATGAAGGCACAGGGGGTACATTATTTTCTACCAGATAATATTGTAAGAGTATGTGGAAGGTAAGAACCTCTGCTTCATTAAGGTTATCTGATTATGCACCTTTCAGTGCAAAATGGGACAACGAGTAAAGGGAGAAGTAACAAACAGGAACAGAGATAAAAAATCCTGGTAGACAAGACATAACAGAAAAAATAGCAAAGACCAGAGTCTCCATTCTTTAACTGATGGGCCATTAAGAATCTACATGCAAAGTTTTGGAGAGGGACACCTGAGGGACAAGAAAGAAGCAAGAGGAACATGAGTATTTGTGATATTCAAGGGGGGCCTGTGGGACTATACAAAACTCACATACCTGATCCCTAGTCTGCCCTTAACTATCTCTATTCCATGCATGCAAGTGTTATGTGGACTGCCTGCAACTAACAAGACAGGTGTGAGTGGATTTGGGGTCAGCAACTGGAATGAGCAAGGGTCTCAGCATCAGTAGTTGGCGAGGCCATACCTCTTGGAAGCACCCCTGTGGGCTCCACAGACTTTGTGTCCAAAGTGCCAGCTACTGTTGGTATCTAAGTGAGCAGCCTTGGTGGAGTTGTAGGCAGCGTAGGCACCCTTCTGTCTGTAGCGACAGCAACAGATGCAAGAGGGCACCTCAGTGCCATCTGCTGGAGTGCATGAGGGTCTTGGTGTCCAACCACTGCAGCAAGAAGTGTGTGTCCCAAAAACCATCTGGTGGGGTGATAAGGGTGAGCAAAGCAAGGAAAGGTGTCTCAGTGCCAGTACCTAGTGTAGGAACGTGTTACAAGCCCACGTGCCTGGTACCAGCTGCTGGAAGCAGGGGGGCAAGCATATGCATCTTCCCTGAAGCTAGTATGCATGGGCAAGGGATGTATGTACAGTTTGCTAACAAACTTCAAGGTGGACTACCCAGCGAGTATGATCGCCCAGGTCAAGGCAGTGGTATCAGGTGGGCAGAGAGTCCATGCTGGCATCTGGGAGGAACCACAATTGCAGAGTGCCTGTGAGACGAGCGTGTGAGTGCATACATCTGTTTGCTAGTGAGCAATCAGGCTGGACTAGCCTGCAAGTTGGAGGCCTGCACAGCAGGGAAGAGAGACTGGGATCCAGGCAGGGGTATGGCAAGGATGGGCCATGCCAGATGTCCACAAATGTGCATGTGCTTGTGATTCTAGAGAGGGGGTGTGTGTGTACTTTTACTAGTGAACTGCAGTTCTCAGCAACTGGAGAGGAGGTAAGGGACTTTGGTGTCTGTAGTTATCTTTTACGCAAGTGCCAGTAGTGTTACACACAGGTGCTGCTGAAGGCAACACCTTGTCTGTGCCAGTCTGTGTCGCCAGCCATGCTGGGAGGAGGTGGGATGTGCAAGTGTGTGTAAGTCTCTCCCTCTCTGGATACTCACTGAGACTCGCAAGTGGCTTAACTTAAAAGCAAACAGGAAAGCAGTGGCCACATCCATCAGCCTGGGACAGAGATCTCCAGGGCCCTTCGCTGGGCAGGAGGAACCACCAGGCCCTCAAGCTGTTGGAAGCAGCAGCTGCTTCTAACATCCCTTAACAGCTACTTCTTCCAAGAACAAGTATGGCTTAGTAAAGAGCTTCATACAAAGCATTTACACACTGGCCATTGAATCCCCAAGTTCACTATTATTGCTATGACAGAAACAACCAACAGACATTCTAGCTAGCGAAGTGTTTTGCTTAGTACTAAAAGCTTCACAACACTTCTTCAGCCAATTCATTATTTGAAAAAGGTCTCTAATTATCTTAAATCTAGTATCTTAAACAGGTCAGTTATAAAGAGGTTTATGTAGAACAGCAGGATACAAGTCATTTGACTCAAAAACAAACACTTCATCCAATTTTCAATCTGTTTCCAGTCAATTATGAATTATGATTCCCAGAAAATCCATTTAGCCTGCAAGCAAATATCAATTTTATTTTTCCAGGGACTGTTCTTTAGAACAACCTACACAGTTTGCCAGTATAAACACTAATATTTTATGAAAATTCTCCATTTTAAGGAGTATTTTGAATTTTATAAAAAGAAATAAAAAGAATTCACTCATGAATGCTTGTATTTCATGTTGTCTAAAAGCATAAATATTTGTCTACATAATAGATCATAATTTTCTCACCTTTAAGGTTGAGTATGTATATGGATAATGGTAAGCAAAGTAGCAGACATCATCTTTATGTTGGAAAGTCACTGTGAACGTAATTGTGTAGTAAGATTTTCCTTTCTGACCTCCAGCAGCAATTGAACTTCTTGAAAAGTGATTCCTAAGAGTCAAGTGAAGGTAATAAAACACATTAGGATAATTTTTTTTCATAATGTTGATTATTTCTGAACACACATTCTAAGAGCCAGAAAGATTTTTAGTGGCTGTATTTCTCTTTTGCATACATCCAGGTTAAATACACTGGTTCCCACCATATGCAAAGATATTATAGCAGTCATACATATTCATTCATATTGGGAAAAGGTGAGTAAACAAAAATAAGTAAGACAACAAAACAAAAAAAAACTAGGAAAAAAAAAAAAGGGAAGCAAACAACTGCCAGCGAAGAAGGGTAATGCATGAACATGCTGTACCATCTCATCCTGTGTTCCAGGATTGCTCCACAGTGATTGCACCATGGAATACAGGAGCCTAATCACAAGCACCATGTGATCAATATTACTGGAAGTCACTATTAAGATTTCAAGTAAGCATGCATATAAACATTCCCTTAAAAGCTTCTCTGGAACAGTATGCAATTTCTATCAAAAGTATAAAAGATGAACAGTTTAAATATTAGCAGTGTGCTAACAGAACAAGATCCTGTGTATTTTGATCACTTCTCTTACTCTCCAGGAAGTAACTCAGGAAGAAAACCCTGTTCACAACAGAACTACTAAAACAGAATTATCAAACTCAGAAGCAAGTATTTCTCCGCAAAAGTTGTACCTCACACTAATCTTCAGTGTAAGATTTGCTGTATATTTCACTGGTGTACTTACTTGTAGTAACAAATATCTGTCCCAACACGAGTCCAACATGGTCGAGAATTTAATGCTTCTTGAACAGAATACATGAGGGGCTGCATGCCTTAAAGAAAAAATGCATCTCACTTCAATGCTTAACATTAAACATCAAGGTAAAGCAGGAATGGACCACATCAACACTTACATGCAAGTCTCCAACCTACTTACACTCATTTACTCACTATCACAATATATTTTCATGAATGCCTGGGTATTGTACACTCTTTTAACCAGCTGACAAAAAATTCTTCCCCCTCTCCCCTCACCATGTCCCCGTTTTCAGAAAATAACAAATTAAATAAAAAATAAAGAAATCAGACCTACAGAAGACCAAAATGAAATGCTCAAATGAAAGCTGTGGTTAGTGTGAATGTTAAACTACAAGTCGTCTTGGGTCCTACTCCATCCAACTCACCATTACAAAAAGGCTTCAAAGAGAATACAAAAAATTGATACTGTCATCTATTCACCTAGATAGCTAACTGAGGTTTCAGGACAATTAATTTTCTTTTTTAAGCAGTAATTCTTTAAAGTTGGCATTTTTTGGAGAGTATACTTAAACTGAATACATAATATGACATTAGAGTAGAAAATAATACATAGTAATTGAACATTAGTTACTGGTTAGATAATTAGACAAAGACATTGACCAATTCAGGCAGTGTACTTGAAAAAACCCAAAGTAACTATCGGGAAAGTATATGCAACATATGAATGAAAATCTAAAGTGACCGATGAAGATTAGTAAATAATCTAAAAGCATCTTATTATTGGTCAAACTACGTGGTATTCTTGGATTTTATCCATGTGAATTGTATAATTATGAAAAAGAAGAGTATAATGTTACTCTGTCCCAAGAGTTTGAGGTTGGGGGGGAGAGGGGAGCTTCTCCTCCTTCTTCTTAGAGGACAAATTTCAGAAAATCCCGCAGGAAAATAAAACATCTCACCAAACAAATGATCTTAAGCTGAATGACACACACCCCATCCCACCCCCAGACAAGCGGAAGAAAGGCATATTCAGTAAGCCAGTACTTTTGGATGAGGTACAAGCAGCAAACACCACTTGCTGGAGACCAAAAGGTGGCCTATGAAGTCCAGCATTTCAAAGGAGACTTACTTTTCCTTCTCAAATAATGTGTCTCTCTTCCCATCAGTATGACAAAACTGTTTGAGAATCTCTGCTTACTTTCACATCTGAAAATATACCTCTATTCAGAAAGTGACTAATGATGACAGCTATCATTCTTCTTGCACCTGTGTGGATCAACAGGGTTTGGCGTTGTACCCCGAAAATGGTCATAAGACAAATTTTAGCTGCAGCCATCAGTAAATTTCTTCTGCTTTGGCCTCACTTACAACTAAACTTCATTTTAAAAACTGAGAGCCAGTGTTTTAAGATACTTTTTTTCTTTTTAACTGAAACTTGTCAAAACACTTCTAGTAATAATATTAAAAAGGAATCTGACCTGACAACATGAATATACTACTGATCCCAGGACAGAGGGAACGAAACAGTTGAGCCGTCTAGTACAGACATTTTTCTATGTATCTCTTCTCAAAGGACAGGAAATGTATCTTACCATAGTTAAATTGACTGTTTGACTTTTCACAGTTGATGATGTTAAACCGGTAACCAATGCCCGTTTTCATTCCACTGACTTCAAAGTAAAACCATTGATGATAATGATTGCTATTTATATCCGAGTTCAGAATTAGATCATACTCGTTTCTAAAGATTAACAAAAACAAATCAATCTTTTTTTAAGAAGCAGAAATAAAAGGCCTTATGTGTGAAAAGAGGAGTTGAAATATCTCACTTTCTGATCTGAATAACTTTGCGCAGGTTTCCAGATTCAAATTTGGAATTAAACTTCAAAACATCTGCTTCTTCTGGTACTGAACAACTATGAGTAGAAAAAGAAAAGGGACTAAAATGAGTAAACAAACTTAACCGAAACAAATTAAATTTATTTTAGCCTTCACTTGGTAATTCAGAAATTATTTTGAACCTTCCTTTAAACACAGCCTGCATAGCAGCAACATCTCAGATGAAACTTTCATTGAAGTCTGTCATAATAGTACTGCTTTAAATATTACAAATCATATCACAGAGAAAGTAGAATAGGCGTAGGGTATCTGCTGAATATTGTTGTCAAATGGGTAAAAACTTACCTCAAATTATCAAGGTCATACACAACTCTGTCTATAATGTCATTTTGATGAATCAGTCTTTCAATATCTTGAGAGATTTTTGTCCTAAAATAAAAAGCAGAGTTCTCATTTAATTTCCATACTGTTTCCAATTACAAAAGAGGAATTACCTCATACAACAATGAAAAGTAACAAAGCTGACATGAAGACAGTGGAAAAGGTTTTCACAGAGACCTC
>JAVJGI010000057.1:44096358-44120025 GCA_035590275.1 Ibycter americanus
AGGCCAGGCTGGATGGGGCTTTGAGCAACCTGGTCTAGTGGAAGGTGTCCCTGCCCATGGCAGGGGAGTTGGAACTACGTGACCTTTAAGGTCTGTTCCAGCCCAAACCATTCTGTGATGATTCTATCATTTGTTCTTTGCTATTCCTTCTTTTTTGTGTGTTTATCCTTGTCTTCTTTTCAAGGGGAACAAACAATTAGACATGAACAGCTCAAGGTCATATCAACTAAATTCCCTTGTCTCTAGAAATTTGGAAAATTACAACTATTTTATGCTTTTTGAAAAGGTGCCAAGTGTGGGGCAGTTTTGCACTAATTAAAACACTGGAAGCTAAAGGGGCACTTAAAGGAGTATTATCAGGATAAAAATCTTTCTTACTACAGTAAAAACGCTGTAACCGTTTAGTCTTAGAAGTTTAAAAAAACCCATGAACTAAGCAAACAGGCTTCTTGGCTACAAGCTTTAAATTCTAGACCAGTGTTGTGTAGTGACATGCTAATATTATTGACTGACTAGATCAGTTTTATTTCATTGGCAGCGATGACTTAAATATGTCTTGAGTTACTTTGTGTAATCAGGAGCCAGGTGAGCAGAAATGCATGTCCATGCTTTTTATGCTTCAGTTTTCTTTCACTGTTTTAAAATATAATTGAGAATTTTGTCACTTTCTGAAAATTTGAAAGAACTGTTTTGATCTGAAATGAATGTGTACTTACATTGACTAAAAAGAAATATTTTTATGTGAAATTTGCAGTTCGCCCTCTCAGCAGAGAGATCACCATGAGTCAAGCATACCAAAATATGTGTGCTGGGATGTACAAGGTAATTTATTTGTGCTTGCTGAATAATGGCTTCAGTTGTTTTGTAATAGGAATCGTGCATGCATTGCATGCCGCCTTTGTTATTAGTGGGACTGGAAATTAAGTTCAAGTTTATGTGATATTGTAAATTCTCTACTATTTTTTTATCCTTCCAGTTATAGCTAAATCTTAACTTTCTTTTTGCTCACAGCAAAATATGGCATAAAACTAACAATTTTCCCTGTATTTATCCTTTCCTTTTTAGACAATGATTGCATTTGACATGGATGGCAAAGTAAGAAAACCTAAGTTTGAACTGGATAGTGAACAAGTTAGATATGAGCACAGGTTTGCTCCATTCAACAGTGTTATCACACCACCTCCAGTGCACTACTTGCAGTTTAAAGTGAGTGATCTTAAAATGTTGTGCCATTCATGCTTTTATGAAAGTCATTTGCTCACCTGCTTTAGACATCATTGTCATCATAAAGAACTTTTACTATCTTAAAGTTCATATGGAAGCATTAGTCAAAATGGCAAGGAATTCTAGCTTTAGTTTTGTGCAAGGAAAATACATTGCTTTGAATTCTTCCTAAAATTAGACTCTTAGATGTTTAAAAACTGGTCTGGTATGGCCGTTCATGAGATATTTATATTGGTTTGTATGAAAATAAAATCTCTTGAAAGTCTATTGACAGACTTTTTGGCTCTGGTTTGTATAGCAGCATGTTTTTGTTACTGCAGCAAGCAAACAGGAAAATCAAACAAAAGTAATTTTGAGTGTTAAATCATAGAAGTGTTGGCTGGAAGGGACCAGTGGAGGCTTGTCTTGTCCAGTCTTCTCCTTGAAGTAGCATTATATATCACATCAGCTGTGTCTTTGCCTAGCCAAATCTGAAAAAAATCAAAGGACGGAGATTTTTAGACCTCTTCGGTTAACCTGATCCAGTTACTTTCTCTGGTCCATGTAGCCTTTGGATAACCTGGTTGAGGGCCACACTATTCACCTTTTTTTCCTAATGTCTGGTGTGAATTATCCAAGCTATGCTTTGTGGCCTCTCCCTCTGTGTTATATTGTCTGCCAGTAACAAGGAGCATTTCTTTTTTTCAACTGCCTTTTAACTAGTTGTAGGCTGCTAATAAGATTATCCGTTAGCATCCTTCTTGTCTAACTGAAAAAGTCCAGGTCCGTTGAGCTCTCCTTGTGGGTCATGTGCTCTAGGCTTCCAGCCATCTCCACATGTCAGCATCTTTCTTGAACTGAGTGGATCCAACACTGGATGCCACATTTCAGATGTTACAGCTCAAATATTGAGTATAGGATGATAACCTTCCTTGATCTGCTGGCCATACTGCTGCTTGTATAGTCCCATAGGAGGCTTGTCTGATTTGTAATAAAAGCACCTTGTTGGCTTGCATTCAACTTGACATTCACAGTAACTGTGCTACTCATCCAACTGGTTGTTAGCCTCTACTGATTAGTGGGGTTATTCTGCTTCAGGTGCAGAAATTTGGTCATTTCTTGTTGAACTTAGATTTCTGGTGGCCACTTTTAAAGTTTCTAGGGGTCAGTCTGAACTGACACTGTACTATTTTGTATGAAAGTCATTCTCCCTAATTTAGTATTATGAACAGTTGTAGTGTTCTACACTGTCTCAGCTTCCTCCTTATCACTGAAGGGTTTTTATGCCTAATAAAACAAAAAAAAAGTTGGAAGTATCAAAATTATATAAAATGAAATTTTGAACAATTTCAGTATCTATCTGACTTGCTGTAAACTTGATTTGAGTAAACAATATCATATACTTTTTTTTTTTTTCCTCCTATTTTTTCCTGAGTTTTCACACCCTGCTGCATGGCACTCATAGCAAATGAACAACAAGTTGTTCAGGAGAGGGTTTGTTTTAAAAAGAGTGTGAGAAGTTCATTGCATTTTGTGGCACTATAAAACAATCATCAAGCACCATATTGCTCCTTGGTATTTGCCATTTTAAATAATTCTTTTCCACTTCAGTGGAATATATTACTCCTAAATATATTACTCCTAAAATATTATTTAGTTGACATAAACTTTTCCATGAATATAGTAATTTGTTTTATTTAAGGTGATGAAAACAGTTTGTTGGCAACTGATTTTAATATGTATATTAATATGTATTTCTGTAACATGCTAGGAAATGTCTGATTTAAATAAGTACAGCCCACCTCCTCAGTCATCAGATCTCTACATGGCAGCTAGCAAACACTTCCAGCAAGCTAAAATGATTCTTGAGAATATTCCTAATCCAGACTATGAGGTAAGACTAAAATACTGAAAAAGGAGTATTTGCTCATAATAGAGTAAGTCTTTTCAGCTGAATCTGCTTGAGATCCGAAGTGTACTTTGTCAAAATGCCGAGCAAAGGGGAGTGTTTTGATTAAGGAGTGGACAGAGGAGGGTGGTGGCACTGGACACAGGTGCTGTGTTTCAGTACATTAGATGACGTAGTCAGGGTTGTGCTCACTGTTCCAAAACTTCTCCCTGCTGAGTATCTTAGATGCTAGATGGCAACTTGGTTCCTTCTTGCTGTTGCCTTCTAGCCCCATTCTAAAAGCCTGTCAGTTTTAACAAGAAGGTGACACAGGCCTGCCTCACTTACCTGGAATCTGGTAATTCACATGTATTCCTGAGAGATGGGAAAAACAGGTTTGAATGTCATCAGGCTGAAAAGAGGATGGAGTCTGGCACTTGTTTCCTGGAGCAGTTTTCTCAGCACTGGGCTGTAAACATAGGTAGGAATTTCTCCCTCTTGGCCATAGCCTAAAAAATAAGTGTGTGTGACTATTTTGGAGCAAGGAGGGTGCTTGTTCTATTACATCTGAGCAGGTTAAGAACAGTTACAGGATTAGGTTCGCCTGAGAATTTAGGAATCCCTGCCTGTTCTCTGGATCCTGGTGGTACTCACACATGAGTTATCTGATTGAGGCTAAGCAGGGTAGTTAAGAGGTAGTTTGAGTGTGCCCAGAGCACTTTTCATGCAAAAAGCCACCAATTTGGTACTTAAAGTTTCCCCTTCTCATAGTGTTGGAGGTAGATGTCTAGTCTGTCAAAACCTTTATTTGGATGAGTGCCTCAGAACTTGCCATAGTTCAACAATTTTTGAAAATAAGCATGGAGAGTTTATATTAAATCAGAATTTAATAAGTGACTATTAAAATAGGTGTTCTCTTCATTAAATTTCATTAACACAGCTGTTACACTTCAAAGCAAATCCAAAACATCCTGTTCTCTTTTAAACTGATACTATAACAGGACTTCTGTATTGTTAAGAGTATGTAAACATTTGAGTATTGGCTTTGAAATAATTTTCAGGTCACAGAATGGTCAGGGTGGAAGGGACCTCTGGAGATCATCTCATTCAACCCCCTGCTAAAGCACGTTCATCTGGCGCAGGCTGCACAGAATTGCGTCCAGGCGGGTTTTGAATGTCTCCAGGGAAGAAGACTCCACAGCCTCTCTGGCAGCCTGTCCCAGTGCTCTGTCACCCTCAAAGTAAACAAGTTTTTCCTCATTTCAGATGGAGCTTCCTGTGTTTCAGTTTGTGCCTGTTGCCCCTTGTCCTGGTGCTTGGCACCACTGAAAAGAGCCTGGCCCCATCCTCTTGACATCTGCCCTTAAGATATTTGTATGCGTTGATAAGATCCCCTCTCATATGCTTTCACTTGAAAACTTCTTCTTGTTTTGTGTTTAGGTCAGTCGAATTCTAAAAGTTGCTAAACCCAATATTGTGGTCATGAAGCTGCTGGCAGGTGGCCACAAAAAAGACTCTAAGGTAAGAAACTGCCAGTTGAATTGAATGTGAAATGGAGTATTACATGCAGTGCTACCACAGATCTCTTACAGCTAAACAAGCAGATTCCGACATAGTTACTCTAGCTCTTAAAAGAACTGGGAAGGTGACTTAATCCCTTGAAAATAGTTTGTGGTAATTATTTAAATATGGAAAACTAATTTCTAAATGTTTTGGAAAAAAAATTGGGAGTGCATGTGCGATGCATGTGCAAATACAGCAGGTGTTCTTCAAGAGCACTCCACAGCTTTGTGCCCATCACTGCTGGAGAATGGCATATCCAGAAATGGGTTGGAATATTTTTCAGATACTAATTAAAAAAGCTAGATTTTTTTTTTCCCAGTCTTTTGCTGTTTAAAAGTTTTTACTCTTATCTGCAGGGTATCCCTCATTTTGATATTAAATTCAGTAGTACCACTGTGAAATGTTTTATATTTTTTCTTTCTAGGTTCCTCCAGAATTTGACTTCTCCCCTCATAAATATTTTCCAGTTGTGAAGCTTGTTTGAAAGACAAGATTATTGTTAGGATACCTGAAGCATAGTATGTGCATCAGATACCAGCGGTAGGATTGAATATCTAGTGCTACACCCAGACTGAGAGGGATGTCCAGGATAAAAGTACTGTTATATGGAATATCTATAGTCTGCTGCTTTTACGTCATCTGAATGACAATTGCTGTTCTAAATGGTTTGTATAAAATTTTATGGGTGAAGCTGATTTTAATGAACTGTATTGTTGAAGACTGTTGTAACTTAATTGATTTTGTTACAGATTTAATCATAAATCATTTTTATGAATGAGCTCTGACAGAAAATGGTAGTTTAGGGACTTAGTAACTCATTCAGGACTGCATAAAAATAATGCCTCATGTCTGACAGGCACAGCTGAGCTTCTGAAATTCTGCTTTGAACAAAGCCACTTGGAGAGATTGTGAGTTTCACTATTTTTGCCTAAATTGCATCAAATTTGCTTACTTTGCAAGTAGAAAGACTGGGTTCTTTTCTTGCCAGGTCCTGCGAGCTGAAACAATCTTTGTAGAAATTCAGAGTGGATGAAAACTAGTTACTTAGCTCCTACTGCACTGAATTCAGTGATTTTTGTTTTACTGAAGTCAGTTGTCTAAGAAGTATTTTGTCTCAAATGTAGGATAAGTACTTGAAGACAGTGGGAAACGGACTTTTATTTCTAGTTGTAGTTCATTCCTTTGTCTTCATTCTTCATGGTACTGGAGAATCAGTATAGCTGACACTGTTAAGTCACTAGCAACACAGGAACCCAGGACACTAAGAGTGTATTTTAACTGCTTTGCAACTTTATTTCAATCCTGTTGTTTCTTTGCCAATGCAACAGAGGGATTGCTAATTTGTTCCGTTGCTCAGTCAGCTCTTGCATGACCTTCATTCTCATGTTTGGACTGCAATGCTGCTGCTGGATCCTACCACCCTAATGGCTGATACAGCTAAAAATCCCGAACAGGAGCAGTCCCAAACCTACCTTTTCCTTCTTGGAACAGTTCTTCCTCCTGTGCTTCCAGATGTGAAATAAAGAGATAAGCTGTTGTGTTGAGCAACCTTCTGCTACAAGAGGAAAAAAAAGAAGTTTAAAAAGCTGAGTTGCTCTTTGATAAACCATACCGCCAAGTGGTTACCTGGGCCATACAAGTAAATCCTCCAGGTCTGACTATGTTGGACAGGACAATTCTTCATTTTGGTGCAAAAGGTCTTCCTCTATAGTGATGAGCTTGTAGCTCCTTCCTGACCATGCAAGACATTTGTGTTTCTCCTAACACAGTTGTACTGTGGAGTAATACCACTTGAGCTCCGTCACCTAAGCAGCAGCACTGCTGAGCTAGAGCTGGAAAAAAATGAAGAAACTGTGAAGTGCAACACCCACTTGTCTGCCAGCAATTTGTAGCTTCTTGAAATAAGGAGAAGTACTGCCCTGAAGACATGCTTTTCCTGATTTCTGTGCTAAGGAAGTTGCATACCATTTTATGTTTGGTTATCATCATGGTAAATTATACTTGAATGCTTCTGTGTTGTTGCCATAGGAATGAAAATCCTGGAAAATGTAGTTGTAAAGTTGGGAAACTGGTTCTAGTGCAGGGCACTGAAAATTCATCTGACTTTTGCTGCCTTCTTGTGAACAATAACAAAAATCTTCCCTGTCTTAAAACTCTTGAACTACATGACAGCAGCTCAAGACCAGCCTTTGGTATTTCTCCAAAGGAAGCAGCAAGTAAAAGAGAAACCAAGTTTCACATAATTTATAGAACTTCAGAAAACAGGAATGATCATCTTTCCCATTAACATTAGACGTGGATGAACTGTACAGAATAAGGTGAATACACAGTAGAGAAGACATTTTTATTTTAAAATGCTTATCAAAAATGGATCAGGATTAATTTAAAAAAAAAAAATAATCAAGGACAAGTATTAATTTAACCCCGAGATGATTACAGTAAAGAAGCTTTCCCTGCCTCACACAACTAAAAATTTTAGTGATAAGACAACACTATGTAAACCACAGTTCAGAATGAATCTCTGGTTTTGGTCAACTAAAAGTCCTTTAATTTTAAAATTCTATATTCTACTAGAAATCTACCACCCTAGTTACATTCCGGTAGCACTTGAAGCAATTGAGAATAAGATTGTATTCCTTTATGCTTTTGAACATTGCTCTTACACAGGTTTTCAGATCCCCTACTGTCAGAGATGAAACAAGTGTGGTTTGTACAAAGGTGGTCTTGTTTATGGAGCGGACATCTAGCTGGCTAGCGAGAAGCCCAGTCCGGTTTGGGTACTGAACAGAAATACAGCCAAAAATTCCTTTTAAATAATTTTCTGGCAATATATTAATTACCTTAAGGATTTTGTTTGTTTGGGATTTTACCAGTATCAAGTTGAAGCCATTTATTCAACTTGAACACTGTGTTTCACTGTACATTTTATACTGTTAGAATATATGTTCTTTAACAGTCACTATTAAATTCCTGGTTAACATTAGTTCAGCTATTTTATACTGTTACAATATATATGCTTTTTAGCAATCACTATTAAATTCCTGATTAACATCAGCTCAGCTATGTAATTGTTTACAGATTAAGTCCTAAGAAAATGCCGCTTTTACTGAGAATAAGGGTAAATATTTTGATGTTAAAACATGCCATTGTTTGCAAAAAAACCACCTTAACAGTCCAAGCTTCCTAATACTTGTCACTTAGAAGAGATGCTTATACCTCCTTTTCTCTTCTGCTTACAAGCATTTGTCTTCCCTGCTATACTGACTGTAGCAGCCTAGAGCAGTGAAATCTGACTTAAATGGTGAAAAAAACCCAAGAGTAACCAAGAACTCAGTAATGGAAGTTACTGCTTTTCTTGGAAGAATTCAGGTTCCATGTGGTAAGTCTATCAGTGAATTGTTTACGTATTTAGGCTTAATAGGCACCACTTGACTTGAGCTCTGTCTTCTAACTTGATGACAGCTAATACTCTTTTCATACACAAAAGAACAAACCTTCCACTTGCATATTTAGACATCTTAAGGTCCAGGAGTTGTAAACTAGTACACTGAGGAATAGGAATGACACACCACAAAGGCAGTTACAAAATGAAGTGCATTAAGAGAAAGCCAAGACAAATTTGTATTTTCTTAAATGGAATCTGTGGTTGGGAAGTCGGTCATGTCTGTCTGCTCCCATGCTCTCTTGACAGAGGTTGGTTCATACTCAAAGATTGCTCCAAACCAACACAGGTATCAGTCTTAGGAACAGGAAGGCAATCTTCAGAACAGCTGGCTACATGCAATGCAGGTTGGACTGCAGTTAAGGGTGCTTTAGTGGTAGTAGAGGGTATTTCTACGTTATTGCAAGTAGACTAGTTTCTAGTTTATATTCAACAAGTCACAGAAAAGACAAAGACTACAGAGCATTAACAACATGATACTTTGTGCATAACACAGGACTTCCTTCACAACAAGTACAGCTTTCCCTGTGGGAGACACTGAGATGTCTGGTAAATGCATAGTCTGGTTTACCTTCTTCAAAAGTCCAGCAGAGATTAGTCACTTTGAACAGCTGAGATGTTTGCTGTTCTACAAGGCAAGCACGTGCCTTTCTACTTTTTAGCAGAAGATAGTGGCTGGGTGGAGTAAAGGATAGTCATAACATCATTTCAGATAGCTTTTGTCATGGAAAGTTCAGGAATTTTAATTTTTGCCAGTACTTGCACAAGTTCAAAGTGTAACTAACTGAACCATACCATAGTAGTGACCTTGTGAACAGGAGTCCAACAAAGCTTTCAGAAAAATCTTCCTGGCTAATCTCTTAAGAAGACACTATTGTCAGAATATTTTTTTTTTCTTTCTTTAAAAATCTAAAAGCTCAGAGCACAACTAGGATAGTGTTTCAGCCTGGTTACAGATAGTGTAAGCCAGCAGTTTCATTTAGGATGCTCAGAAAAATATATCATACTGAAGACCTGGCAGTGCTAGGTTAATGGTTGGACTCAGTGATCTTAAAGTTCTTTTCCAACCTAAACGATTCTATGATTCTACCATATCTAAGGACAACAGTCAGGCTTTCTGATTCTGTCTACACTGCAGTAAAAAGGTGCCAGAATAGACACGAGGGTAGACTGCAGCATGGGCCATTTTCCATCCTTCCTATGTTTTGTCGAGGTAAGTTAGCTCCCCTTAAGCTGCTCTTAAAACTAGGCTGGGGGTTTCTCTGCTGTATTTCTTGGGAGAGATCCATCCTTGGTAGAGGACTCTTTCATCTACCAGAATCCACACATATTGTTACTGTAATATGACTGTGCAAGTTAACCAACTTCGAAGTTACTGCACTTAGCGCTAGCTGGTTTCAGCTTTATAATTGGTAGGAAGGGAAGAGTCACTGCAGAGGTCAAGCTGCTTTAAAACAAGCCTCCAGAGATATAAGGGATTTTTTTTCACCACTGAAACAGTACTAAAACTTCACAGAAACTACTACTTCGTTTGGCCTCTTATTGAAGCCTTGAGGAGATAATCAAAACATTTTCAGATCATTTTGCTTTCATCATTGCTGCATTTATATGAAGAGGTGACTAAGCTGCGTTATGAAGCTTGTTTGTTCACAACCTCTGTCGTTCTTCACCGTGCTCAGATAAGTGGTTCAGATCTTCAGGGTTTTTAACTAATTAAGAAAAAGAAGAAGGTACAGAAATCTCAGTAAGAGACAGAAGTGATAGTTCTTCATCTAGAAAACAATCTAGAGCACAACAGGAGAAATTTTGAAAGGACTGTTAAGTACTGTATAGTAAAGCTACACATACTGTCCCCTCCGCATGTTAAACAGTAGCTTCATTAATGCTACACAGAAAATAGGTTACACTGTCAACATGAGGGAAAGCTCAAAGAACAAACAGAGACTACCTAGCTTTGTCTGCTACAGGATATCGTTCAAAATATAATTTTAAAATTTTCAGCATGTGGTACTTGGGTTAAAACTTGTTCTTTCCTTTTTTACCATTTTCAATCCCTGCAAGTGCTGCTTGCTTGTCCGTTTCTGATTCAGCTTCATTCTCATCTAAATTGTAATCAACATCCTTGTCCTGGTTCAGTGCTTCATGTTGCTGTTTGTCTGCAAAAGCATTACAATTAATTCATTTTATGCAATACCATAAGGTCATCTGCACAAGAAGCACTTCCTGGAACAGTCTTCCACAGAATTTACTTTGCTGCTGAATGAATTTTTTTCATTCATTTATTTTTCCTTCTGAACTGTTAAAATTTCAGAGCAGCTTTTGCTGTAAAACTTGTATAGACAACTAGATAAAAGACAGAATCTTTTTAGAATTTGGAAAGTGAAAGAAAAATTTGGAATTTGGAAAAAGGAAAATTAAATCCAGCCAGCACTCAGAAAGAAAAAGTATTAAACAGTTTCAGAATACATTAAAGGACCGCCTAAGGAACAGTAAAACCTGAAGCCAGTGCTGAAAACTTGACTGTGGTATTGCTTTTAAATGTATTACCACCACCACTAAAATGAATCTCAGCTTCCCCCTTTCTTGTTTTAGTTTGTCCACCAAGCAGAAAGCAGTGAATATAGCAATAAAAAGAGTATTTTATGATGTGCTAACCTGAAACAAAAGCAATTTTTTATAAGATTTTCTTCACCCAGTCATTAATTAATCTTAAGCAACTTTTAATGACTATCTTAGGATTTCTTTATATAGAGAGGTCAGAAGTAAACGGAAACATTATTTCTGATTGCCAAAACTATTACCCTTATTTTTCAGTTAATCAGCCAGGAAAAAAAATAATGGCGTAGAGGTATAAGCATACCTCAGTTAAGAGAGATCAGAGTCTCTGGTTCTGAACATTCTTAAGCCAAGCCCTCGCATTAGTAACTGGCTTAGAAACAGGCTTGAAAATTTTTAGCCTCAATGTTGTTCATGTTCAGAGCACCACATCAAACAGATTTTTACAGTTAGAGACCTAAAGGTCTCACAATTTTAAAAGAGGTTTTTATTGAGTAACAGAGGATGCTCAGAGAATATGGAAGAAATCTTTGTCTACCTTAGACTCCTTTGGCTACAGGGAGCCTATGCAGTGAGGTATGGTATTTTTGTTGAACAATCAAACCTGAAAAACAGCCTGCTAGTATTTCTAGCTCACAGAAACTCTGACCTTTCACAGGCTACATGTCAGAGTTTTTTCTTGCACTAGTTGTTGGATGATTTTTTTTTACCTTATCCTTCTACTATTTATTTCCATTAAAATGGAAGCAGTTTGGGTAACTTCTAATCACATCTCTTTGGGGGACAGCCTGCTCTGGCCAGCATCTTTTTGGAGTAGCTGGAAGAATAATACTTCAGCAATGCAGATGAGATTATTTATCTCTGCCAAGTTATCAACAGTCTTAACATCATTACTCATGATTCTGTGAATGTATTTACTAGAAAAACATAAACAACATCTTTTGTGAGCATCAGTTTTGGCTCTGACTGTCACAAGGCTTCCCACTTGATTACTCTGGGCTACTGGGTCCACCTGAGACTGAGTTCCTCAAGACAGACAGCGGGGTGTCTAGATTCTGGTCAGGTTTAGGCACAACATCAATACTCTTCTGCTTAATGCTGTGGAGACACATGGTTCAGGGTCACATGTGGTAGATGCCAGAAACTGGAACCTTTACAACATCTGATCTGCAGTTTTGCAGACTCACAATAATAAAACTTTAGATACCTGAAGCCTTCGGTTGAGTTTTACTCACGCAAGCTTATCTTTGAAGTAGGGGTAGCTAGCATTTACACGTTGACACTATAAGGACTATCGGCAAAACATCAAGATGTATCTCTCTACTCATCAATGCTTTGGACGGTTAACATCTTACCCTCTTCAAATGCATCATATTCTTACAAAGCCTCAATACCTAGAAGTTTCAGGTCCTGTTTCCCCAAATGCCTTGTACAGCCAATGGAGAGAGAGACAGGAAGGCTGCTATGGTGATGCAGAAGAACCCAGCCTGGTAGCCCCGTGTTGCAGAAACAGAAGATTCAATCTTTACCCACGGACTGTAGAAGGCTGCTGGGGACAACTAAGCTTTTACGTCTCACACTAACCTTTATGAAACGAGCCAGCTGCCACCATTGTTGCAGAAATCATGCCCTATTCCATGGTTTCATTTCTTTACTGTTCTTAATAATATATGACATGGTACCAACCAGCCTTTCCAGGGGGCAAATCATCCTGCTTAGCATCATAATTTAGGAGCTGCTCCCTCTCAATTTCCTCACTGGCAGCCTGTTCTGCTGCTGGCTGTAACGCATCTTGCCCCGCTACATGCTTTTCATCTTTAGATGGATTCAGCTCCTTCTCTGTCTCGGACTGCATCTCCTTGTGACCTGCAGCAGCCTTGAGTGAATCCTGTGGGTTTTTCAGTTGACTAGAAAGCTTCTCTTCTGCCTTAGGCTCCTGTTTTCTGATGTCAGCTAGGCCATTTATTCTTTCTGTAAACAATAAACATGATTCTAAGTAGACAACCTAATGCCTTTCAGTGGTGGCACAAGTTAAAAAACCTTTAATAAATACTGCTTTATCTTTCTCATTCAAATCTTGGTTTTCCTCTGAAAGAGTAGCTTTCAACCACATCAATTCCAAAGATAAAAAGAAGCCAACCCATTTTTTTCCTACTGGGAACAGATACAAGGATGAGACATTGTTTACTGTCAACAGATTCACGCTTCTACCTACTTAAAATTTTGGTATGTGCAGTTAATAAATTGGGCAGGTGAAACATAGCAGTTTAAATAAAAATGGCAATGTGCTATATAAGCATCAGTTTTCTGAGTTACATTTTGTTAACAACAATAAAAATGATTGGTGTTCAAACGTAGCTCAGGACACAGCAGTCACATGGGTACATCTGCAAGTAAATCAAGGCTGTTCTTATTTTTGAATAGGAAGAGGAAGTACAGAAGGGCTATTACTTTTAGCAGACATTACAGTATCTTTCTTCCTGTGTATTTGTATTTTTAACAAAAAAAAAAGATAAAATTTGCCTGAATAAACTATATATAGATGTTGTCTTCACTTGCTAGTTCTTTAAAATGAGAGTTGCATGCTTCCAAGACTATAATTTAAAATGTCATGTAAAAATAACTAAATAGGAAATTGAATTTCTATCACATACAGTATAACGCAAGGCTGATGCATGATGATACATCCATTCAAATTAATAGTTTCTGAGAATGTAGTGCCAAAAGCACCCATTAGGTCAGCTAATCTGATATCATGCATATCATTTCCCTTACTTGCATTATGCTCCGTGACAACACAAGGGAAGCATGGATGTGTGGTTTTGTTTGAAGCCTAACTTTCAGCTATTCTGTAGGAAGAAGTAGCAGACCAGATGTGTCGAAGTTACTAAGAAAGCAAATATTAAATGTTCTTGAAAATCACTGCTTCCAAAAGTACGGTATTTTCTCCATATTAAATGAGGAATATGACTCCAGAATTGTAAATATTTGTATTTTCCTTTACATGCAACATGTGAATTACAACAAAAATGAAGCAGTAGAAATGCTAGTAATAAAAATGCTTGAACAGATTATTATACCTCTCCACAACTGGAAAATTGATTAAAGTTGTCTTCTGGTGTAACATTTTTCATCTTAATCTTGTGTGCAAAAATGTTTTTTTAAATGTTCAATTAAATTACAAATGTTCTTATCCAGCTGCTAGTAAGATGGTGATTTCCACCTCACCTTTATCCTGCAGTGGGTCTGTCTTTTTTACAGTAGGTCCTGCTTTAGGTACATCTTCATTGGGTTTCTGCTGTTCCAAGTCAGCCTGCTTGAACTCTGTTTGCTTCAAGGCTGGCAATTCAATATTGACCTATAAAGCACATGTGCACACAGAAGCATTGGTCTATATAACTACTCCTGGATTTGGAAAGGGAAGTGGAAGTTAGATAAGAATTCAGTATGGGGGAAAAAGATCCTAACACCCTTGGAAATATTTGTACTGAAATTTTTTTTGGTGATGGAAGCACCATACAATCTTGAATATGCAGTGATGTTTCTACGTAATAGCACAACACTGGGATAATTTAACACACCTTCTTTAACTGCAGCTAAGGATGAGGTTACTATTCTTGGTTAGTGTTTCACAAGAAACACTGTTATTCTTTGAGGGTCACAGAACTGTAACACCACACATTTCTCCATTGTTGCCCTGCCACCATGCCAGGGTCAGCATAGCAAATAGTAATCTACAGGGACAGGTAAACCAAGCTTCAGCATAATAGACTTCAGTTAAGCAAGCTTGTACAGAACTGGTCTAATACTATGCTGATTGCAGGATTAAGGAAAAACATAAATCAACCAACTAGACAACTATCTCTCTAACATGATGGGGAGCTCACTTAAGACTGTATTAAATACTAGGCTGCTCTCAGCATCTGACCTGCTTAAAGATTAATGGCCAAGATGTACACCACCTTGAAGATCTTCCAATTTAGCAATTAAAATTCTGTGTACAGCTTTTACTTATAGTGGTATTTAATTGGCTGAGAGCTATGTCAATTCAGTTCATACAAACCCTGAACATGAAATGTGCACCTGGAGCTTGTGCTGTGCTATACCAGCTTTGGTGCAAAAAACCACTGTTACAAAACTGCTTGTTCATTGGGGATTTTTTGTTGGGTTTTTGTTTTGTTTAAGAAAAATAATCAAAAGATGCAGAAAAAGAACAAGCATACAGACATTCAGAGACAAACCTTTTTGTATCTGGTACTATAGAAATTAACAGGAAACCTTATGGTATAGAAAGTCATACAGTCAACAGAAAGTATTCTGTTACCATTCTTGGTAAGAATGTAACTACCCATTGTTCCAGGCAGGTCAGTAAAAGGTTGTCAGGTATTCACAGAGTCATTTGGAAACATGTCTGCAGAAAGAAACGGTTAAATAACCAAGAAGCCAAAGCTGTAGGAGATTTGTAGGATATGACTGGATGTTTCGAAAATGTTTAAGCTCAGTCAAAGCCAGGCAGAACTAAAGACCTTGTTGGGTCAACACCACGAAGTCCAGTATCAACAACAGCTCATCTAACTTATGAAAGCTTGTGAAGCAAATATTACCACAGAATATCTGGTTATTGCAGTAAGGCTACTCAGAAGAACTCCATTTTCCCTCAGTCATTAAAACAAAAATGCTGTATTTAAAAATGCTTCCGTTTTATAAATACTTCTGCCTCTGAGCTCACTCTACAATGGGAATCATGAGAAACTGAACATAGAACCATCTTTCACTTTATGCTGGGCATGAATTAATGTATTTTTACAGAGTATTGAGTGAGCCTGCACTCAATAGTAAGAAATTACTTCTTAATTAAACATGCAAAAGCCCTTATCTTAAATTTCTAGCTCAGTAATTTTTAATGACAGTGTCAAATAAATTAAAAGGGTATATGCTGAAACTTTTGTAAGTTGAAGTGGCTGGATGAAAAAATAATCCTTGGAATATGTTGTATATTCCTCAGCTGAGAAGTATATATCATTCCTTAAAATACAGAGCTGTAAGAAAAGCTGTACATTTATTAACCAACCAACACTCCATTTTCTTTCTCTGTTTCATTTTAACTCTGACCTTTCCTTTACATAAACGTGTCCATCTTACAAACAGGAATTATTTCAGCTAAAAACACTGGCTGAAAATGTACATAGATTTTGTCAGGATCACCTTGCACTAAGGATAACTCAGCTTTTGTACAAGCAAATAGTTGGAATCCTTGGGTAAAGAAGGTTACAGCTTAATGTAAGAAATACTGTCACAGATACTAGAGAACACAAGCAGACAGAATTTATTTAGCCTTGCCTAACCTCCTATTACCTGCTTTGAGTAAAGATTGCCTCCAGCTATGGGATTTGTTGCAGGATACCAAAATTGTCCTGCAGAGGGTCTTCAGCCAAACTCCTCAGATTCCCTCTGGGATAATTTCCCTTCCAAACTGGAAATGGTAAAAAAACACCCAACCCAAACCACAAAACAAAACCCCAAAACCCCATCTGCTGCAAGTAATTGTAATAAAAATCTGCTGCAAAGCCACATTAGAAATTAAGTTGACCACCTCTCTACTATGGTCTTCCCCACATCAACTTTCCAAATAGTATTTTACATCTTGACATCTCCAAATGATGGGCTTTTTATTTACTTATTACCATATATTACTATTATTACTTTTTATTTACTTATGTGATACTGTTGATAAAAATTATTGACAAACAACAGCTTTCATTTTTTTAAAGGGACAATTGGCTAGCATTTCCTGTCTCTAATGCCTTGTTCATCTTGCAGCTGTCATACAGTGCAGGTTCCCAGGATAAAAGGTCACAAACTTCAGCCGTTCTCTCTCCCACCATTTTACATAAAGGACTGGATGCAGACGGGAATCATTACCTGCACACCTTGGGGTCTCTGGGCAGATGTTTCAGCCATTTTCACCCACCCATTTCCAGCTATTTGCAAAACCCACCTTCAATATTCTTTGCTTTACCCCTTCCACTTCTGAAGTCATCAGATTGTTTCTTCTAACAGCCTTTTCCTAACCAAAGAGAAAAAGGCATATACCACCAAACCCCCACTGCCTTTGCAATGACAGCTGGCACCCAGTATGGGGAAAAAGCGCCACTGCAATCACATGTGAAAAACACAGCTTCTACAACTGGTGCTTGTAGTCCTGAAGAAAGGGATTCTTTGGTACCTAGCAATACATTAGTTGCCCTCTCACCCAGGAGCTTCATTGTGTGTTTCCAGGGCCATGTGTCAAGCTTAACCAGTCAAGTGCTATCCCTCACCAAATCCTGCTTCACTGAAGAAGCATCGATAATTCACATGCCAAGACAACAGGATGATCTGAAATTGCCTTTTCTCAGGATTTCCTCCCACCCTCTGTACCCCAGGAAGAAAGAGTCAACTGGCACACAGCTACCCTATATGGCAAGCCAGCCCTAGCCTAGTGAGCCTTCTCATGTCACATACAGCAACGCCTTTTGTGGTTCTTTGACTCAAAATATCCAAAAGCAAACAGCTAAGACATTTGATCCTTCCCTCATGCCCACAGTAAAAGGCTGACATTAGGGTTTCTGTGAAAATGTACAGCTGATGGACCTCAAAGGCCTTTGGGCTAAAATATATTCAATGCTTGTTGCTACTCTGAAGTGATTCACAATGTATCCTCATCTTTAACACACATCTTCAACACACAAATCAACTAAGTCATTTAACAAAGACAAAAGGAGCTGTGAACCAAAGCTCAGCTGGGTAAATATTCTTTAATGGACTCCACACCATACCCCGTATCACCTCTGAAATTCTGCCCGTCTCAGAGACACAGTGGAGTCTCTTGCAGGACCTCTGCTTTTTCTGTCCTTGGAATCAGTCTGTTTCCCATAGGTCAGAAACATTCAACGAGTGTGAAGGAAAGCTGTCCAGAACTTAATGACATGGGCTAATGTTAGTTGGAGACAGCAGAAAGGTGAAAAACCGCCTAACAATTACAAAGAAAAAGATTTTTAAGAAATTACCCAAACCATACCTGGCTATTTTTTTTTGAATCTTCTGAGAAGTCTTTGTTTTCTCTGATTTGTGGTACATCACTACCCTTTTTTGTTAGCTCATCTATCCTTTCTTCACATTGTTCTTTTAATTCTTTCATCTGGTTGATGCACTGTGACCTGGAGAAGACATGAACAAAAATGCAGTTCTTAACTTTTGTCCACACTCTTCTAAAATGTTCTTTTGTAAAATGATTTATTACTTCTTTTTTTTTTCCATTTTATTATTTCCTTAGTTCTATTACCTGTGCTTACACTTCAGAAATCAGTAGGAAAAAATGGGATGTTAACTTAAATCCTAAGGACAAACTCATGGTGCAGGCAGTCCAAGTTCTACTGGAAGAAATTAATTTAAAACTGCTTTTGTTAGACCAGCTCAACAAGCTACATGAATTTTCTTGTTTTCTGCTAACCAGTCAATTTCAGTTAAGTCAAAATCAATTTTGATCCTTGAAGCATTTCTGGTATGATAACAGAAATGCATATTTGGATTTTAGCTAGCGAGAGGAAACAGCACAGCTGAAACAAAAAAGAAGCATAAGGCACTGCTAGCAAACTGAACACCCTTTCTCAGTGTTTCACCAAAGAGCAGTGCTGCAAGACATAACAATACATGTTACAGACATTCAGTTCATCAACAGCTATTATAAGTTCCAAAAGGAGTATTTCCTAAAAATGCAAGTACTGTGTATCTTTTATATACTTTTAATAGTTACACAGTGCCATTAGTATCCTAACCTTCATGACACCAGGGGACTTCTGTTTGCAGTTCTGTAGCTTGCCTTTCCCACACAGCTCCATATCCTCTAGGTAAGCCCCAGGCTGCTGCAGCAGCATTTTTCCTGAAACTGCCAGGGCAGCGTTCCCCTTTTGTGGCTGTGCTGAGGATCCCCTGCAAACCCCAGGGGTGTTGTAAAGCTGGGTTTCTCAGGGGAAGTGACTGCCATCAGGGCAAGATCACCCTTACTCCCCCACTCTCTTCATAACCTGTTCTGTAACTTTCAGTTTATATCAGAGGAAGAACAAGACCTAGTGAGTAACAAAGCAGATAAACATTACCCCATAACACACATGTAGAAGGCTTAGAAACCAGTCATCATAGTACCCCCAAGTATGCTTTGATCCCACCGTGAACAACAGCAAGCAGTAGCAGGACTGAGTGGATTCTGATGAGAAGTGCATCATGCTAGAGGAAAATGTAGTGAAAAATTGCCATTGTTGTCAGCACGCGCTGCACTGGAGAACATGCCCGAAGAAGAGGTTTGGCTGGGGACCACAATGTTCCACTTCCCTGCTGGTCCCAGCAGCAAAGCAGTTTGTTGGGGTTTTTAAACCCTTATTTCCTTTCTCTCTCCTTTGTTTTTTCCCACTCTAACGTGACTTTTGAGTTCAATGTATACCATCAGCTACAGACCCTGCAAACACATCTTTCTGCATGCAAAACCTCTCTCAGCAGCCTTCACACAACAACATGGTCAACATAGCGCAAGTTTTACCTCCCCCTCACTAAGAAGGGAGATGATTTTCTTCTCAGCCTGGCTCTGGCAGAATGTTAATCCCCCCAGTGTAACAGCAGCTGGTTCAGACAGGCATGTTCCAGTTTCTCAAGCTGCAAATAAACTACTACCTAATCCAGAGGAATTCTCAGGGCATGTGCCTTCTATAACAGCAAGTCACTCATTTTTATTGCACCTTCATCCTCCTCCAGCCCCACTTCTTAAAAGCAAAAAATTTGTAGGTCACACCCAGAAAGGAAGAACAGTGGCTGGACATGCTGTCAAATTAACTATCTTTATGAACTGACAATTTAGTTACCATTATTACAATTTCTTCTTGACTAGACATTATTCTAAAGCCTGATTTTGCTAATGCTAATACATGGAAGAGTCATCAAAATAAGCAGTGTTTCCTAAGTCAATGAACATCAGAGACAACACCACAGGCTTCAGTTACACACATGTTCACTAATTTCTAGGAAATAAAAGGACATCAGAATTGCCTGCACCTCAATTTGCAAACTTGAGAAAGATGCAGTACACAGACAACCTGAAGCTGGAGACAGTGCAACCTTTCGCAAATGCTCTTATCCCACAATGAACATGAAAATAAAGTTCACTTAACATATGTGGCAAATCTTCACAATTTTTCATTTATTATCTGTGAAGAAATTCCCTTCTTGTAAAAGGGATTTCTGGAGATTTGAATACTCATGCATACAACAACTTCTGAAGCACGAGAACAGCACTAGTTTTCTCTACCTTGTCCCATCCCTGACATACTTCAAACGTGCAAAACTGTTGAAGGGTAACTCATAGATTTAGAATGGTCTGATTGCTTTACGCAAGATGTACTTCGTATATGTTACTAGTTTAGGCTGCAATCAGGAAAGTATACAGCAGTCTTTGAGCAAGGACACTCTGGAACAATTGGGTCCTGAAGAGACATTTAATCAGGATACTTTGAGGATGTTTCATGTGCATTGCCAAGCTGGCTGTAGGACTTCAGGTCCATATATCCTTAACTATCCTCACTGTAATACTAAAAATCACACCCCTAGGTCAAAAGACCCTTGCCCAGGTGAAGACCCCTCCCCTGAGCATGCATGATAGTAGAAATGGTTGTGTAACTATATTATAATTATATGCAAATTACTAACCGATCAGTGTAAAGAGGATGGACTTGGAAACTTACTAACTTAACAGTCTTAGTGCATAAATATATCATGGGAAGTCCTGTTTGATCTGCTTGATTTGTGGGAAACCACCCAGAACCCAGGATCGCACAAAGCTGAAATAAATAAACAATGTCTCCCTGCGTGTGTGAAAACTGTCTTACAGCACACCAGGCCACAAGTCTGCTTCTCGGACAACAAAACCAGTGCTCTTAAATTCAGTCTCTGTGGTGTCTTCTAAAATAGAGTTAGTTTCTGTGATACTGAGCTCACCTGCTCACACAAAGGAAGCCCAAGTAATACTCTCTGCAGCTTCTCCCAGGCCCATCACAGGAGCCATCAGCCCATCCAAGGCCCACCTCCATGAGCACAGAGGCACAAGGGCACTGGGGAGTCCTATGGACTCAGAAGAAGGGACACCCTGTCCAGACCACCCCATAGTCCCTGGGCTGTCTCATGTCAGCCTCAGCCCTCATGTTCAGGGGTGAAATACATCAAGATGAGTCAACAGCACCAAGGTGTTTCCTGCCCAGGGTGGGGGACACATTATGGGATGCAGGGGTAGATCATGTCAGGATTGCACAAGACTTATTATGGGACCAAAGGCAGAGAAAGGGATGGATCTCTCGCAGGAACAAGCACGAGGAAGTCAGTTGCATGTAAACACGTTGCTGGTCAGTGTGCTTCTCTGGCCTTGCCCTGTAACCTATCAGCACAGTCTGTCCCATCTCTTATTAAATGCCTTTTTAACTCTTCCCTGGGTGAGGAACTCTGTTCACTGTGTGTATGTGCATGTATGGGAGTCTGAGTGCAGCAAGTGGAGTCAGATGGGGGTGGGAGGGCTGCACGGAGGTGATGCAGGGATCGGTGACAGCCAGTACCTATGTACACAAGCACGTTTTTCACTAGCAAACCCCCACCCTCAGGATTGCTGGATCAAGCTACTGGTGCTGTTCGTGCTTGTGTGAGTGCTGCATGTGTCCGTGTCAACTTGCACACCTGGCTGCATACAGGCGTGCTCTGCATGCACAAGAATGCATGTGCAGCCTCTCCCCTCCCAGGCTGCTAGATCTGCTGCCCTCAACCCCACGGTGAGAAACAGCTACCTTTTCCTCCAGGAGCATATCTCATCAGCTCCTTTCATCTCTGCCAAAAAAGATTACTTGTGCACTCACCCTCTTACACTCGCCAAGGCTGCAAACACCAGACTCATTATCAGACCTTTTTATGTGTAGCAAAATCTCCAAAGTAGCAGCAAAATTTCCAAAGTAGCAGCTATGTAACAAACAAAGCTCCTAGGAATCAAAATGCATCTGAATGTTGAAATATCTTCAAAAGATCAGTCTAAAGTCTTTCATTTCTCTCTGGTTGCTGAAGGACAGAAGGGCCAGTGCTGCCAGTCAGTCTTCTGAACAAGCTCTGCTGTGAGCAGACAGCACTAGGCTCAGCATGCACCAGGGGTATTTTGGTAAGTGGATTGCTGAGGAACGTGCACTCCTTTTGTACACAATACCATAAGTAAGCTCACATAACTTCTCCTGACTTCTGTATGTAAAACACTAAGCTTGTTAAAAAAAAGAAGAATAAAATGCTAAGATTAAACTAAGACTTAGGCATGAGAAAAAAAATTATTTTTGTGCCTTCTAAGTTAACAAAGTTTGTTCTTATGTATTCCACATGCAGTTAAAAAAAAGCATTTGACTTCTGTCATATTTTTCTAACATTTTCAATTATATAATAATACTCTCTCTTTGTTTTCCACTGGGTGAAGTTTACTTGATATGTTAGGTGCAAAACCATCCAAGTCAAAGGGAGAAGCACTGACATAGCACAAAGGCAGGTCTAACACCCCCTCCTGCCAAGGCTTACTAAAGATGAACAGTGTGGGAAGATCTTGGTTTACTCCTAATATAGAGCGAAGGAAGACAGATTAAAAGTAGCTTTTTGAGTCTTTCTAATAATACTTGTTTTTCTAGGCCCATCATCATATTGAGGAAAGGTTGTTTGTAAGCATTTAAAATGACAGTATTAAGTAAGCGTTTAGTAATAGCAAAGAGGACTGTATGTAATGAAGTACAATCCGATGCCTGTTTCTACAACTACCAGAACACAACTCAAATGTAACTTACTGCAACAGTGAAATATTAATGTTCCAACATCCCCCCCTAAAGGTATACACCAAGCAACATTTGAAAGATACATTTATATATGTTCCTGCTAGAATCGTGGGCATGCTACAGGGTGCCCAAGCTATAAATCATTCCATGAAAATTTGAGTGCCAAGTTTGTTTTCCTCACTTGCATAGCTACAAAAAAATCCAGAAATAGAAAATAAGAAACTTATGTGTTATATAGCAAAGCTAGTGAAGAAAGCGTAGGTCCTTGACTGAGATAACTGCTTTTATGGACTCCCATGGAGAGACTGCAGGAAAGAGTGCACCTGCCTCAGGACCAACTGGAGGCAGACCAGCTAGCCAAGTCCCTGTTCAGCTAGCACATGGCGGAATTATCATGCCTGTCTCTACATCTACCCAGACGCAAGCAAACCCATCTTCACCACTGTAACTTGTTTAGCTCTTCACCTTGAGCCAAGCCTTGACCCTGGAGCTGTGCCCTCCAAATCCGATCTTCTCCTCTTCTGATAAACGAAGAGGGACTCTTTACAGTACACTCCCGTGAGCAGGAATGCTGTTAGTGATTTCTTCGATGGAGCTGTATTTTAAAACATTTAACCAGACATGGGCAATAAACCTTAGTTTTCAGAAGCCAGACTCACTATGTTTGCCTTCTATCGCTTGCCCACACACATAGATCAATCCAGTGCTTCAAGGATGTACTTCTCATGTAGAGCAGGACTGTACAGCGCATACATACACCTACAGATCCATTTATTCTTGCAGATCTCAGCCTTACAAGGAAGATGCTGGCAACTATCAACGAGTCCCAGCTCTGTCATTTAACTAAACAGCAAAGACATGCCGCTTAACAATGATGGTACACAACAAACTTAAGAGGGAAAAAGTACCTTAACAGACATATAAGTGCAGTATGTCTTAATAAAAGGTTGGTAAAAACTTAACTCTCCAACTTCCTTCTACTTTTCCTGTCAGAAGTCCTAAATTATTAGAACACCACTAATACAATCCATCTGGGTCACCATTATTAAATCAGTAGTAATGTTCTAAAAAAAGAGTACAAAACCAATTGGTAATCAATAAGTAAAAAAAGTAAAAAATAAACCCAGAAAAGATAACAGATGAGTAAA
>JAVJGI010000057.1:44130555-44147303 GCA_035590275.1 Ibycter americanus
CTGCAAAAATTTTCTGGCTTTTAGGCAGTAAGGACTGTTTCAAGGATCAGGTCCATAAACTTTCATTAGGTTTAACCTTCACTGTCAGTTACTGTCTAGATTGACCCCAAAAATGGGTAGATTCAACTCAGTTGCCCATAGACTTGTGTTATTAATATGTTTTGTCTCAACATCTACTATGATGAGAAACAGTTTTCCAGCAATATCTCATATAACTTCATGATGTCTTGTTGCTGTTTATTGATAAAATTTTACATTTTTATTTTTATTAATTCTAGTCTGTGGACAGCTAAAGCAGTCCATTCACACCTTTGTATCAGATCTGCAGTTTTGAAGTTCAGTAACTTACCAGTGAGGAAGCTACTTTGTATACTTTAGAAAAGGGATCTCCTTCTAGTTCCTAAGATGAACTACTCATTCTTAATCCTTAAAGGTTGTGATATCTTTGAACATTCACACATTAGCCTTATTATGGGATTCAGTATTGCTAGTAATTAAATGTAGACTTAGTATTTTTAGCACAATAAAAAAATCATCATTTCGAGAGAGGAGCATTTGTTTTTTCAAGGGTTTTAGGCATCTTGATGGATGCACAGACTTTAAGAATGGTAGGAAATGGGTTACTGACTGTAATACATGGGAATTGTGAACAAATCTCAGCCTCAGTACTTAAGTTCTACAGCTTATTTCCCTAGGTATTGTGTTTTTAAGTAGCCCCCTCAAAAAATACATACATTAATGTGCACACAGAAATAACAGTTCTAGACTGTTGCTAGACTTTTATGGGTGCAGTAAAAACAGCCCATGTTAGGCCAGGAAAACCAGGTTATACTGGTAGTTTTCATATTTAGCTTCTTGGTTTTTTTATCACTTGTTGAAAGAATTTCAGAGTGAGTTGTGGTTTTGCTTTATGTGATTATTTTTTTTTCTCTGTTGTCTTCAAGGGGTTAGAGTGTTTATTGAGAAGAAGGCACAGCTGACACTTTTAGGAACTGAAATGGACTATGTAGAAGACAAACTGTCCAGTGAATTTGTCTTCAATAATCCAAACATCAAAGGAACATGTGGCTGTGGAGAAAGCTTTAACATCTGAAATCTCAGGACTGCTTTTTTGACTTTGAACACCGCAAAACACTTAACTATTATGGCTTTCAGATACAAATGCATTTTCTTCAGGTTCATACGCTGCATAAAGTGTGGATACCATTAAGAAAAACAAAGCTAAATAATTCTGAAAATGCAAATTGTATGTTAAATTCCACCACTGATGTAGTTATGCTCTAATTTGTGATGAGTTGGGATCCAAAAGGTAAGAACAGTAAGTGCTGTAGTAACATCTCTGTACTTTCACATGCCAAGGAAATAAAATCTCACTGTTCTTTTCCTTTGTCACTTTCTTTATTTACGCTACTCACAGTTCCCCATCCAAAACCCATTTGAAAGAATATATTGCCTGTGTGTTCTGCTTTAATTTGGGGGAGTGGGGAGTGGCCCAAATGTTTGTATGTGTTTTTAATAAAGATTTATATACCCAGACACACAGTCCTCAGCGTCAGAGTTCACTGTGATTATGTAGATGCTTGCTTGGGTTTTTTTTATTTTTCTGATGTTTCCCTCTTTTTATGTTTGGGTTTTCTGGTGGTCTATTTTCCCATAAATCCAAGGAAGTTCATGTATTAATATAGGGGTAGGCTACCATACCATTGCTCGTAAGAATACTTCAAAATGGGCCTAACCCAATTTTAGTTCTGTTCCTTGCCTTGTTGAAGCACAGTCTCTGCTATATTTAGTAATTTTCAGGAACGTGAAATATATTCTGTCACTGGAGTACTAAAGCAGGATACACATGAACCTTGTTTCTCGAATTTTCTGTCGTTAATCTTTCTTGACTGAAATTGCCAAGTTGGTAAACTGCCTGCGGATTCTGATTCCCCATGTTCACAGAATGTGCTGTCTGTGCACCAAAAGCTATAAACACATTTTTTTTGAGAGAGAAATCAAATACATCTCATTACTTTTGGATTTTAGTAGTCATGTCTGCTAATTTGGTTACAGCTTGAACTCTGCTTTGTAACTCTGTGGGTACTAGGGTTTTTCACTAAAGCTTATGCTAACTTCTATTTAACTCCTGTCTTGAAGTTAACTTGGTAACAGGAGGAAAAGAATTTGTAATTTTAAAACTGCTAGTATTTCACAATAGAGTAAAATTAATCTAGACAGTAAATAAAATACCATGTTTATAAGAGGCCATTTTTTCTTGGGAATTTAAACTCACTTCCTTCTAATCAGAATCTTGATTTTGTAAGCCAGTATTTTTTAAGCTTATAAACTCTTCAGCAGTTCTTTGCTGGTGCTCAGGCAGAAGTGTATGTGTCTCTCCAGGCCTTTCCAAAAGCTGGTATGAGAGAATGACTCTTCGGTCCGTTTATCTCCATGTTTCCCTGATCATCCAAAGGTGACACTATGCAGTGAAGCTGCTCATTTGTGCAAAAGAGAAAATAATGTGTCTGCCTGGGCAACTGATTGGAACAGCTGGTGAAAAGGGTACAACAGGGACTGGGATCTTGCAGTCAAGGACAAAAAGCTGTTGAGATGGAAGTGAGCTGAGAGCATTAGGGCTGCATGCTGAAAATCCATAGGCTGTGTTGATCTGGGCAGTTGTACCCACATGCCTATTAACAGCTTTGGAATAGTAATGTGCTGAAGACGTAGGATTGCAGCTATGTATTTGTTCTTCCATCTACACCTTTTCCCAGGTGCAGAGGGAGGCATAAAAGTAAAATAATTCTTGATTTGTTTTATATAGTGCACAGGAACAGAAGGTCAGAATTTACACACCTTTGGTTTAATATTAAATGCTTGAGTTCTGGTTGTATACTGTATCATCTTTTGATGTAAAACCACTTTATTTCAACAGCCAACTGTTGTGCACAGTTACTTTATATAGTAATGCAGGAATTACTGGTAATACACTGGCTATGTGCATTTATAGTGCCGTCTTTCAGTCTTGGCAAACAAAAACCCGCAGTTAATGTGATAGAGCTACATTAACATGTCTAAAACTCCAAGCTAAGGGCATTTCTGTAGAGTGTGTTTCTCTGCTGCTTGCTAGAGGGTAAGACTTTGAATGTGGCAGTGCTGGTGGTGGTGAGTGTGCTAATACTCCTTTAACTTGATGTGTTTTGGGCTGAGGTGGTTTGGTTTGCATTATTTTTTTTAGACCTGTGGTACATGTAGCAGTCCTTTTCATGTGTTTTGTGTATATGCCTTGTATGAAGGTTGGCACTTTTGTACTCCCATGAAATAATCCGCTAAACTGTCACTTTACTAAGACACCTAACGCACAGCGTGTTAAACTTCTGTTAAAGTGCTATATACAGTTGCATAGGAACATGGTTTTGTTGGTTATTATAATTCTGTGCAATACTTATGTAGGGTTCTCAGTTATTATAATAATAAATATTGCCTGTTGGTAAACATGAAATATTCCTTTCTTGAATGATTCTGTTTACAGTTATAAACAAGCGCTGGTGGGAGAGAACAGAGTTGTATGCTGGGATTACAAAGTAGGTACAATATTACTGTTACCTGAGTTAGTATTTCATAGAAATATTTAACATTTCCAAATATGAACAGCACTGGAATAGCACAGAAACATATGGCAAAAAAATTCATTAGTTATGTACAGAAAGGTATTTATGCAAACCAGAAGGGTGGGCTGTTAATGCGTAGACTTCTATTAAACTTCATGACACACTGTTCTCAGGGTAAAAATGCTAACAAGCAAAACACTTATTTTGAAGGCTTCTACATGCCAAAAAATCATTGTGGTATATTTTAATGCAGGATGATGATTTTTAATAAAGTAACTGTTGACATAAAAGGTTTTTAATTGGCTGGGCAATTTCAGGGAGAGAGTCAAAGGGCATTCCTGGCCATTCCACTTCAGTGCTGTGTAATGGCACTCATACACCATAATGCACTGTTTATGACACATTCTGAGTTTTCTTACATGTATGGGCTTTCCACCTCTAAAACTGTTTCCTTTTCCTGTTACGTGAAGATTCTGAACGATAGACAGTAAAGTCCAAATAACAGGAAGGCTCCGGGCCTGGTGTCACCAGCTAAATTTTGGGGGTTTTGATCATGGATCTGTTCACATGGCACCAGGCCTGCTGGCAACAGATGGGGTTCACCTGCCTCAAAGGGGAAAAAGGATTCTAGGTCAGGAGTTAGCAGGGCTCGCTGGGAGAGCTTGAAACTAGATTTGGAGGGGGAAGGAAATAAAACCAGGCTCACTAGAGATGAGCCAGGAGGCGGCATGCCAGTGCTGGAGGTGAGATCGATGGCACAACTGAAGTGCATCTACACCAATGTCTGACACATGAGCAACCAACAGGAGAAGCTGGAACCCACTGTGCAGCAGGAAGATTATGACATAATCACCGTCACAGAAACATGGTGAGATAACTGACATGACTGGATAACATCCATGCTGGCAATGGATGGCTATGAACTCTTCAGAAAGGACAGGCAAGGGAGCAGAGGTGGTGGCGTAGCTCTGTATGTCAGGGAGTGTTTCCACTAGAGCTTAATGATGGTAACAAGGTCGAATGTGTATGGGTAAGGATTGGGGGAAGGCCAACAAGGCAGATATCCTGGTGGGATGCTGCTATAGACCACCCAACCAGGATGAAGAGGCAGATGAAACATTCTACAAGCAGCTGGGAAAAGTCTCACAATCACTAGCCCTTGTTCTCATGGGGGACTTCAATTTACCAGATGTCCGCTGGCAATACAACGCAGCAGAGAGGAAACGGTCTAGGAGGTTGCTGGAGGACAGCTTGCTGACACAGCTGGTGAGGGGGCCAGCCAGTGGAGATGCCCTGCTGGATCTGCTGTTTGCAAACAGGGACAGACTGGTGGGTGATGCAGTGGTCAGAGGACATCCTGGGCATAGCAATCATGGGAGGGTAAGAGTTTTCAGTTCTCAGAGAAGTAAGGAGGGGGGTCAGTAGAACCGCTGCCTTGGCCTTCCAGAGGGCCAGCTTTCGCCTGTTGAGGAGCCTGACTGACAAGGTCCCTTGGGAGGCAGTCCTGAAGGGCCAGGGGCCCTGGAAGGCTGGACAGTCTTCAGGAAGGACGGCTTAAAGGCACAGGAGCAGGCTGTCCCCATGTGCCGAAAGAAGAGCCAGTGAGATAGAACACCAGCCTGGCTGAACAGAGAGCTTTGGCTGGAACTCGGGGGAAAAAGGAGAGTTCACCATCTCTGGGAGCAGGGGCAGCCAGCTCAGGAGGGCTATGAGGGTGACACGAGGTTATGCAGGGAGAAGAGGAGAAAGGCGAAAGCCCAGCTACAACTCAGGCTGCCCACTGCTGTAAATAATAACAAAAAACGTTGTTACAAATACATTAGAAACAAAAGGGGGGCCAAGGATAATGTCCATCCTTTATTGGATGTGGCAGGGAACATTGCCACAAAGGATGAGGAAAAGGCTGAGGTACTTAATGCCTTCTTTGCCTCAGTCTTTAATAGCAAGACCAGTTACCCTCAGGGTACGCAGCCCCCTGAGCTGGAAGACAGGGACAAGGAGCAGAATGAAGTCCCCACACTCCAGAAGGAAACGGTCAGTGACCTGCTGCTCCACTGGGACACACACAAGTCTATGGAGCTGGATGGGATCCACCCGAGGGTACTGCGGGAGCTGGCAGAACAGCTCACCAACCTACTCTCCATCATTTATCAACATTCCTGGCTAACTGGAGAGGCCCCAGAAGACTGGAGATTAGCCAATGTAACACTGACCTACAAGAAGGGCAGGAAGAAGGATCCAGGGAACTACAGGCCTGTCAAGTCTGACCTCAGTGCCAGGGAAGGTTATGGAGCAGATCATCCTGAACACCATCATGTGGCACATATGGGACAACCAGGGGATCAGGCCCAGCCACCATGGGTTTATGAATGGCAGGTCCTGCTTGACAAACCTGACCTCCTTTTGTGACAAGATGACCTGTGTAGAGGGTGAGGGAAAGGCTGTGGATGTTGCCATCTAGGCTTTAGTAAAGCCTTTGACACTATCTCCCACAGCATTCTCCTGGACCTGAGGGTGCTGGTTTACAGGTGGCTGAACATGAGCCACCAGTGTGCCCAGGCGGTCAAGGCGGCCAACAGCATCCTGGCTTGTATTCAAAATAATGTGGCCAGCAGGACAAGCAGTATGATCGCTCCCCTGTACTCAGCACTGGTGAAGCTGCACCTTGAATCCTGTGTTCGGTTTTGGGCCCCTCACTGCAAGAGGGACACTGAGATGCTGGAGCGTGTCCAGAGAAAGGCAAAGAGGCTGGTGCAGGGTCTGGAGCACAAGTCTTACGAGGAGCAGCTGAGGGAACTGGGGTTGTTTAGCCTGGAGGACACTCAGGGGTGACTTTACTGCTCCCTACAACTACCTGAAAGGGGGCTGTAGGCAGGTGGGGGTAGGTCTCTTCTCCCAGGTAACAAGCAACTAGACAAGACAAAATGGCCTCAAATTGCACCAGGGGAGGTTTAGATTGGATATTAGGAAAGATTTCTTCGATGTAGGGGTGGTGAATTGTTGGAACAAGCTGCCCAGGGAGGTGGTAGAATCACCAACCCTGGAGGTGTTTAAAAAATGCATAGATGCAGTGTTAGGACATGGTTTAATGATGGACTTGGCAGTCCTGGTTTCACAGTTGGACTTGATGATTGAGGTCTTTTCCAACCTAAATGATTCTACAATTCTATGAAAAGAAGTGTCCTGGTTTCAGTCAGGATAAGAGTTAATTTTCTTCTTGGTGGCTAGTGCAGTGCTGTGTTTTGGATTTGGTGTGAGAGCAGTGTACTCAGGGACTTTTTGGTTTCTCAGGCCTTGCCAACAACAAGGCTGGAGGGGTACAGGAAACTGGGAGGGGACATAGCCAGGACAGCTGACCTGAACTAGCCAAAGGGATATTCTATACCATGCATAGGACATCATGCTCTGTATATAAACTGGGGAGTGGGGAGCTGGCTGGGGTGCTGATCATTGCTCAGTGACTGGCTGGGCATCAGTCAGCGGGTGGTGAGTAATTGTACTGTGCCTCATTAGTTTTCTTTTCTCCCTTCCCTTTGGATTTCATTCCTCTCCCCTTCTCCCTCCTTTTCATTGTAACTGTTATTGTTGTTATTATTGTTCTTTTGGTTTTATTCTATCTCAATTATTAAACTGTTTTTACCTCAACCGTCAAGTTTTGCATCCTTTCTGATTCTCCTCCCCACCCCTCTGTGGGAGGGGGGAGTGATCGAGCCGCTGTGTGGCACTTAATTACTGGCTGGGGTTAAACCACAACAGTCCTTTTTGGCCAAAACCAGGACAAGAGGTAAAAAGAATTGGTTTATTTCTTTGAAGACCTTGGATAAGAATGATTCCAAAATACATTAGGAATATATGCTACTGATGTGTATATTAATGAAACAATTGCACCTTCCATTTTTCTTCCTTTAAGCCCTTCCAAGATTATTCTGGTGATATTTTGTTCATGCACCACAAGTTCTGAGCAGTGTACCACCACCTAACAGTCAACCCTTTACCTGAAGAGCACCTATTACCATGATCAGTTGTGTCTGTTCAGTCCACTGAAAATAATAGTCCTGGAAAGAGACTCTACAGGAGAAGCAATAAGCCAATAATAAATACTCTCAGCTAAATACTTCTAGGAGCTAAGAGAAAAGTGATATTGACTAACAGCCATATCTGAGTGGTATAAGCAACATGAGGAAAATACAGAACAAAACAGTTTGCAAGATACTGCACAGCAGTAATCGTACACACTACTATTTAAGTAGGTATGGTCACATTCTTCACAAAGGATCTCCATTTCTCTGGCAATGCTGCACTGTCAGGAGCACTGCCACGAAAGGCTAGTCTAACCTTACCATGTCTCCCAACACTATAGGGTCTTGGAGGCAGAAGGCCAAGGTGCCAGAAAATTTGTAATGCATTTAGAAATAAATGTCAACCATTTATGCCTACAAATATATACAAATATATTTGGGAATATGAATACATCTGTTGGTGCAGCTTCTTCTTTTCCTGAAGTTTTAAAACATTAGCATACAGGAAAGAAAGCCGGAGGCCAACCCAAAGTTGGTAAGAATGATTTATAGAGGAGGTAAAGATTTTATTCACAAGTGCTACTACTTGCAGCTTCTAATATTTCACATACAATGAATGCTATAATGTGCATTCCATGTCCATTTTCTATATACTATGCAATAATAGTTGAAATCAATATTTTGCCACACCAATACTGACTGTATCGGCTAGAACATATAAGCAATCTTTTTCTGTTGCAGAGTGTCTGGGTAAACCATAGCCTCACAGAAAACTGGCTAGAAACGGCCCTACCTTTTCTTCCTGATGTACTCTGTTCACATTTTCCATCTGAAAGCTGTGCAAGGACTGGATTTTGTCTATCTGCTGTCGCTGCTTCTCTAGCTCCCCTTGGAATTCATTCTTTTTGAGCTCCACAGCGCCTCTCTCTGCTGCCGCCCTGCGGACTTTGCCTTCCAAATCCATGATCCGACCCTGAGGATGAGCAAATTAGTCAAAGCAAATAGAAATGCTTCCCCCTTGCCAGACTCTTCCCCAATATATTCAAACAATACCAAATTTCACAGAACTAACAATGCTAATGTCACCAAAGTATTGTGTCATCTGGGGATACCTGCCACACACAGACACACCCACCCCAGTTTTACATAAATTAACAGTACAGCATAGTCTGCAGAGACAATCAAAATTTCAGCTAAGGGAAACGCAAAGCTGCCTCAGTACTTGAGCTTGAAGAAAACCAAAACCACCCCCACAAAAATAATCCATAAAAAGAGACTGCAGTCTACAATCCTTCTGAAGTACAAGGTCAAATAATTTTTGTAATTTAATCCAGGTAGTTCTGACATCACTGCACTTCCCAGTGTTGATCTTAAACTAATTCAGAGAGAAAACTCATCTCTCAAATCAATACATTTTCCTGAAAGACCTGTGAAAGAGCAGAGGGACAACAACACTGCCCAACATAACACACTGACATATGGCTGTTACACAGAGACACATATGAGAAAACCCCATTTATAAGCAGAACATTGTCATTCTTCTTGATTGCTCAAAGAGCAGTGACAATCAGGAAAATTCACCACCATCACATACTGCACACACAAACACAGAGACCAAACATAAGGAATCATGCCTGATGCTATCACAGGTTTTGGGGGTTTTTTTGGTTTTGTTTTTTTAAAGTACCAGCTTAGTTCTGCAGGCCATTGTTTCTAAACATGGGTTAAAAGCACTCTTCAGCAGCACGGAAGAGTAGAAAGACACAAGGGAAGCAGGAGGGGAGTATCACCAGAATTTACCCAGGTAGAAGACCTGGGTATTCCAGGTGGATCAAAAAAATAGATAAAATAAAAACTGTGCATCTTTCAAGACTCCAAGAATATGGACCAAATCTTCTTACACCACAGTATGCTACATACTGCTGCCCACCTACTCTGCTTCTCTGCCAGAGAGAGAGAGCGGAAAGGAGGTGGGACGGGGCGCTGAGGAAAAAGACTTGTAGTTTAGCTGGAAGAGCAAAGAAAAGCACTTATTCCATTTCAGTCATAATAGCTGCAAAGTCTTGCCAACAAACAAATGGGTTGACAGCGTGCTTTAGAAGCTGTCTGCATCTTCAGTTATGCTTTTACTTCAGAGTACATGACTATGCAGAACTGAAATTATTTTCAAGATAATCTTGGGAGAAATGTACATGATGATACATTAAATCAGTAACAGTACAGAGGACCTTATGTCTCTATAGTTTATTGAGATAAAGAATAAGCTTATTTTCCTCACTATTAGCTGGCTCACAGCCATGCAGCAAAGCTTCAGCAGTACTGACACAGTTACGGCTTGCTGGTAGCCACCATCCTGAGGCCACTGACTAAAGGGAAAACAAGGGATGACCATCATACCCTCCACCAAAGGAAAGCTAAGGCATACCCATAACCACATGCCCAGAGACACGTGTCCTGTTTGAACAGTGCCCACTCTGAGGTGAAACAGGCGTTCTACAGTGCTACAGCTGTCAACTCAGTACTAAAATCTGGCTCAACTACAAAGAGGACAGAAATTCAGTGGAAAAACTTGGGTGGAGCTCTCATCAGCCATGTTTAATCACTAGGTTATTAGGTTTTACGTTTTCTTGTTAAAAAAAGGGGAAAGAAAAAAATGAACCATCCTGCACACATTGTCACAAACTAGAAACTTTGTTCACATACCAAACTTCAGAGTATGCACTCCAGAAAGGATTAAAAACAAAGCTCAACAGTCACAGAAAATACAGTTACTGTTAGAAAAATAACAGACAAGGTAATTATTCCATGTTAGTTGTGTGCCCTCTTTAGGAAAGGTTTCCAAGAAGCAAAAATACAGATCTTTAGACACTGTTTCTGAACAAGCAAGATTTCCTTGTACTTGGTTGGAAGTATGCATACATTCTTACAGGTCATGTAAGAAAAAAAATATCTAGGGAGATGAGCAAAACTCACATGCCCATTCACACTAAAAATGGAGTGCCCATCTCAATGTACAGCTAGGAAGAAAAGAGGATGGTATTTGCCACATCTGTAACTGAAAGAGCACAAGATGGCTGAACACTATGTGTGAGCAGAAGTAACAAGTACCATACATGAAGGTCTTCAAGTTTGGGGTCCCACCCACCTACAGAAAGGCATTCCTCCCATTTCTCCCCACCTCCCACTACTGATAAGCAACAACTTGTGAAAATTCCTGTAATAAGCTGAAGCTCCTGGCCTACCACAGGCAGGGGAAACATCCATCTTGTATCCTGTTAACCACACATTTACAAAATGACATGCAGAGCAATAGGAAAGTTACCTGCAGATCCACGCTGCGAGAACTTGCAATCCAGTAATTGAAACCCAAAACAATGATGCACGCCACGAGCGCAGCCAGGAGGAGAGGTGGAGACTTCATCCCTCGACAGCTGTTTCCTAGCCCTACCATTTCAAGAAAAAACAAACCCAAAAATCCACAACAGTGTGGAAACCTGCAAATTAAAACAGACAAATTATATTGCATCCTCCACTACAGCTATTTTATACACACAATGAAACTTTTGTTGCAGTAACACAACAGCTGTCAGCTGAAGGGACTACACCTAGCAAGGAAGGCCCACTGTCTAGATATTTTAATCTGAGGGACAAAGAAAGGCAATCTCGTACTATTAGCTTGTACATACAGCTTCCCATGGACTTGAGGGGGAATCATGAATATTCCTAATGATGTGATGAAGATCTGCAATAAACAGAACAAATCAGCCATCCTTTTATCATATATGCCACCCAAAAAGCTAATGAGACAACACTGGGCTACAGATAAGAGGATAGATTTCTTGTTATTTCACTTAGAAAATAAACTTGGTCTCACTGTTTCAGGAGTAATTTGCATTTTGCTTCCTAAACTTGGGTCATTTCAACTTATTCCCTCTGATAATACTATTTTATTTTCAATGTTGGAACCAAAAAGTTCAATAAAGCAGATTGAATCAAATTAAGGATAATAATAATAAAAAAAATTATGAGACACTAATTGATTTCAATGGTAAATTAGTATTATGTGATGTTTGGTTTGGTCCTCAGCTGCTTTCTCTCCTTACCAACAGAAAACCACCTTGCTTTGACGAATGAGCAGTACCAATGGTACTACTGGTTGCTATTGAACTTCAGTTGTTCCTGTGGAATAGCCTATCTTAACAGGAAAGCAGAGACAAAAGGCAGTTCCAATGCTGTTTGAAACTGGCCATATTCGTCCTTTGACATGGTAAAATCTGTTCTTAATGAGTGTAATAGCATCTAGCTCAATGAATCCTCAAACTCCACTGGGAATCTTGAGCACAGTTTGTAATAGATTGCTCTCTTGTAAACAGAGATCAACTTTTTTTCCTTTTGTGCTCCTGCAAAGAAAAACCAGCAAAAATGAGCCCAGAAGATCAGACAGTAAACACCGATGCATCACAAGACACTAACTAAATCCAAAATGGGTATATTTCCTATTCATATATTGTAGTCTCTCAAGGTGCATGCTCTTAAATAAACCAACTTCCTTCCTATGGATGCAATTCACAAGTTGTGATGTATTTAAAAATTAACAAATGGTAGCAACTCTCAAAGGGTTTACACATGGACATACACTGTAATCACAGAGGAAGAAGGTGATGTCAGCAGTTAGCAGGTACCAGAAATGCCAGTTCTACTGTATGTCCAGCTCACACATAACTATGCACACGCACCTTCTGCAAAAACCTCTCTTTGCATGCAATATAAAATATAACCCATCCTCTTCTTTTCTCAGCAGGGAGTGCACGATACTTCACCAGATTGGTTAAGGCTTCAAATCTACATGTTCATTTGAAGAGTTTGTGAATGTGGGAATGGGGTATATATGTAGCCTAAGAGTAAAACACAGCTTCTTGAAAATGCTATCGCTTCGTGTACATATATACAGAGACAAAAAAAACCCCAAAACCAAACTGAAAACAAACCAAAAAAAGTGTGCATAGCTGCACAGGTCCAACACCCGAGGCTCAAGTTTCTTGCCTAAGAAAACCCCAGCTACAGATGACAGATGCAACACAGCTGCAAAGCAAAAAAACAGGTGGAAAAACCAAAATGCAGTAGACTAAAACACACACATAGATACACACAAATTTCCAATACAAAGCCAAAACCTGCAGAAACAACTACATTTTGCACACATTATTCTCCTGCTGTGCCATCCTACAAGCAGAGCCTGAGAAGTACAGAGCGACCTTGCCTTACACACATTCCCTGAAAACCATGAACCACAGATCTCCAGAACGGCAAAAATGAGAGGTGGAAAATGGGGATGATTAGCACTGCCACATCAGCTAAGAATGAGATAATTAATTTACTTTTGCTTACTGGAATAAAATACTACATTTCAAAAAATATATATAGCAACCTGTCATGAAGTCATTTGTATCCTGTTCTTCAATGTCGGAATATTAGCTGGTATACTTGAAAACATGGAAAAATTACTAAACATAGCACTGCAAGACATAATGCATCATTCCAAATACTACTTGAATAAAATAATCTGCATTTTCCTCCTAGCAGTCAGAAATAGAGAAAGCAGTCCATGTTACCCGCAGTAACAACTTGCACTGGAATTTAACTACTGTATAAATATTTGGGACTAGCTGTTTAGCTCAAAAAAGGTTCAGATGCAAAGCAACTATATTGTTCGAAGGAAGAATGATTAGTTCATTGCGTAGCTTAAAGCAGCACAGGCACAAAACCATGTTAAAGGAATGCCAATACACCCACTGAGTTGTGGCGATCTGACCCTGGCTGAATGCCAGATGCCCACCAAAGCTGTTCTGTCACTCCCCTCCTCAACCGCCACAGAGGAGAAAAAATACAACGCAAAGCTCGTGCATCAAGATAAGGACAGGGAGATCACTCAGCAATTGCCTTTATGGGCAAAACAGATTTGATTTGGGGAAAATTAGTTTATTACCATTCAAATCACAAAAAAAACCACCTTCCCCTTACCCCTCCCTTCTTCCCAGGCTCAACATCACTCCTGATTTCTCTACCTCTTCCCCCTGAGTGGCACAGGGGGACGGGAAATGAGGGTTACAGACAGTTCATGACACATCGTCTCTGCCACTCCTTCCTCCTCACACTCTTCCCCTGCTCCAGTGTGGAGTCCCTCCTGCAGGACACTGCTCTCCATGAACTTCTCTAACCTGAGTCCTTCCCACATGCTGCAGTTCTTCACACACTGCTCCACTGCAGGTCTTTCCACGGGGTGCAGTCCTTCAGGAACAGACTGCTCCAGCATGGGTCCCCCACAGGGTCACAAGTCCTTCCAGCAAACCTGCTCCAGCCTGGGTTCCTCTCTCCACGGGTCCACAGGTCCTGCCAGCAAACCCCCTTCAGCACAGGCTTCCCATGGGGTCACAGCCTCCTTTGGGCATCCACCTGCTCCAACATGGGGTCTTCCAGAAGTGTCAGGTGGATATCTGCTCCACCATGGACCTCCCTGGGCTGTGCAGGGGGACAGCCTGCCTCACCATGGCCTTCACCCCAGGCTGCAGGTAAGTCTCTGCTCCACCACCTGGAGCACCTCTTCCACCTCCTACTTCACTGACCTTGGTGTCTGCAGAGTTGTTGCTCTCATAGTCACACTTCTTTCTTCTGCTGTTGCACATGGCTTTTTTCCCCTTTCTTAATATGCTACCACAGAGGTGCTTCCACTGCTGCCAATTGACTTGGCCTTGGCCGGTGGCAGGCCTGTCTTGGAGCCGGCTGGCATTGGTTCCATTGGACACAGGGGAAGTTTCTGGCATCTTCTCACAGAAGCCACCCCTGTAGACCCCCGCTACCAAAACTTTGCCATGCAAACCCACTACATGAGTACACAAATCCAGCAGCCTCAGCAACTCTTCTGCTGTTTTCAGCTATTCAAAGCAAGCAGGCAAGAAAGCATTGATTTCACCAAAGCATGTTTCACTTTCTCTCTAGAAAATCCAGTGTTAAATCATGTGAATTGGGAATGTATTTTTATACTAAACAGAAAGAAAGGCAAAAGGAAGAGGAAAGAGATGAAGAACACAGAAAGATCTTCCTTCCAAAGAGCGCAGATCCAAAACATTACATTAGTTGCAATATTGATATTCCCTCTCTCATCAGTTTAAAAATAAAAACTTTAACTTCCTGTTACGGATACACACAGACATGCATTTTGGAGAAGAGATAAGCAAATCAGCTCTGTAAGTACATTTACATGGAAATGTATTTTTACATGCTGCTTTCCAGGAAACACCTGGTTTGACACAGCTGTTTGAATGGAAAATAAATATGTTTCTGATTTTATGGATAAAAAAGTGATTTTACTGAAGGAATCTGTGTTTCATGAATATTTATGACAGATGTGAAAATGAGATGCTGTATCATGTGCATAATGCTCTACATTTGCTAGAGCATAAAATTCCTGACTTCTTAACAGCAGATTTTGTCCTTCTGCTTTACCAACCTAGCAGTGCTTCACCCAAGAGGAAGATGTTTAGACTGAAATATTGAAACAAGTTAACATAGAACATATTTTTATTTCCCCTGTTAATATACTATCAGTCTGAGCAATTCTTTCTTTTACTGTACTCAGCTGAAGCAGGATAGCTGGTATCCAGAAGTCTTCCACTACAGATCATTAACACCTGCACTGACCAAGTCTCAAGACTAAGGCATCAGAGGCAAAGACAAAGCAAAACAATTTATGCATTTCAGACTCCCAGAAGGAAAGCCAAGTCCCTCTGCTCACAAGGTCCAGCTGTTTGTATCTGTGTGAGACCTACTGAGCACGAACAAGCAGAACAGATGAAGAATTCAATAAAAGCAGTGCACAGCCACAGCAGAAGCAAAAGGAGTGCCTTATACCCGGCCTGCTCACACGCCTACCAACAACCTCCTCCACCACCCAGCCACCACATGGCATAAAGCCACCCTAAGCTGGAGCGGAATGTGAAGAACACGTGCAACATGTGCAAAGGTGCATCTTTCTTGGAGCTCTGCACCTCCAAGTAAGGACAGAGCCTGAGGAAAACCCCTTTAGAAAGGCAGGGTGATAACCAGAGGCAAAAATCCAACAAGGATCTGAAGGCTACCAGACAGCACTGAGAGGACACACAATGCCACTCCAACCAGACTGGCCAACAGGTGACTGCTCTGCCCAGGCTGGGGTAACTTCCTCCTATTGAGGGACTCCCGCAGATAAGACAACAGGGCTAGTCTCAACTTTTGCAGATTCCTCCCCAGTTTGTCAGTGAGATTCCGGAAGAAATTACCTGTTTTTTGAGATACTGCCATGAAATTCCTGTCTGACTGCCTGAATAAAAATACACCAGTTTAACCAAGCAAGCAGTTCATCAAGCAAGTTAAGCTCTTCCACTGACAACAGTCAGTTATACTCAGACTTGACTAAATCTGACTAAAAGGTACCAGAAACCGGGTTTTCATAAAAATAACTAACTAAAAACTTTAAAAAAGTAATTATTAAAAAAGTGAATCAAAAAGCACACATTTGTGTGCCCAGTCTTAAAAAAAAAACGTGATGGTTTGGGTGCAAACGAAAACGGAGAGGTGACAAAAATGAGTCAAAAGCTTTCATTTTTCATTTCATGTATGGTTAACATACAGTAGTGATCATCCCTGAAGAGAAATCCAGTTGTTGATTTTCACTCACAGCTGGATGTTACCCACAAGTACCATCACTCACAGCCACATAGCAAGAACCAGTTACAGCCAGCAGCAACCTTCATGCTTTCAAGGGTGCACTGACTGCCTACAGGACAGAAACTGGGTCTAATACACTGTCAGAAAACACAGCACACAAATTTCTTATCCTCCACCACAACACTTTTTGGGGGTGTTTTTTTTCAAGTTTGCAAGTCAAAGGAGGTCAACAAATATTTTTTCCAATGGAGATTTAAACTTTGTACAATGAACTCAAACCTGCTGACCACAAACCTTCTAAACAGCTTCCACAGGAATTCACAAACTGCAGGCTGAAAGGAGAACAAAAATAACACAAAAAACTCCTGAAACATTCAGCAACACACACTTTTCAAACTTCTGAAGTGAGCCAGTTGCCCAAAGTACAAAGTGG
>JAVJGI010000057.1:44194449-44209171 GCA_035590275.1 Ibycter americanus
CCCCCCCCCCCCAGTTTAATTACAACCAACCACATTCTTAACGCTTTACAGAATGGGATTGGGATTTTCAAAGCAATAGCTACTCCACTTCTATGTCTATATTCAACCACCATATTTGAGGACAATGTTTCTTAAGAGGAATTTTCATTTGCAAAGCTACTGTAACACCATTTCAGATTAACCTGATTTACTCACCAACTCCTCTATCTTATCGAAGAAATAAACATTCCAGCCATCAACTAAAATTTCAGGTTTCTTTGGTTCTTTGTAGATCTAAAAGCATAATATTAAAGTCATTAGAAGAGCCCTTCAGATTCAGCACTGACATTCTTCTGGTCAATACTGTGTACAGATAACTTGCTTCTCAATATACTGTACCTCTTGAAGAACAGGGATGACAGGTGGATTTCTCTGTTGAAGAAAATAAAGCACCATAAGAGTATATGCATAAGAAGAAAGACTACCTCGAGATGCATCCCCAATGTCACATATCTAGAAAAAGAAACATTCCATTTGTATCTTTTATGGTTATCATCTCTTGCTGCAGGCACTACTGCTTCTAGAACATCTGAAATATACTTACCTTCGTAAAGACTTTCATTGTGTAACACAGATATTTTACTCTAGGATCAATGGCTGCATATGACGATAGGAGTCTTGTGTTATGCAAGGCCTATAAAAATAAGGAAGTCACATAGAAGATACCGGAGCTCTGAAGTAATGAAGGAATAATCTGAAAACATGAAAACCAAAAACCTCTAGTTGCGTGCTCAGAAATGCAGAAGTGAAGCCCTGCATAGTAGAATGGAATGTATACTGAGAAAGGAAGCATTCAGCAAATGAGTTGGTTATCACCTGCTATGTTAAAAACCTGATCAACATCGTTAATCTGTGAAGAAGTGGTACAAGCAGCCTTCACAGAACAGTACTTCTGCATGGGAAGCATTATCTTCTATTGCATTTTCTAAGTATTTGGTGGAAGGTAAGTTCTTGAACTAAGAGATTTCAGCCCAGAAATGTGAGACCTATCAACTGACTCTCATGGATGCATAACTTGAAGAGGAAAACTTTCACACTTGCTTAGTGGTTGAGGTATCTTCCTCTACACTCCCACTGAGCTCATACAAAAACTTCAGGAAGTTTTATTACTTGGCTCTAAAACTTACTTTCCTTTGATGTTCCAAGGAACTGGCTTTTGAAGTTCAGAGACATTAAAAAAAAAACCTAAACTTTTTTTTAAAATATTTAGCCAAGAACTTGTGGTTTTTTGTAAATTCTAACATGTTCCAGTTCAGGCAAGCTGAGCTCAAAATCACTATTCCAGGTCTCAATGCTAAGCGAGAGCTGTGACGGGAAGTGGAGTGTACGAAAGCTGAAGTTATATTATTTTGTCTCTCTCATTTACAAAAAGACTTAAATACCTAAACCACTACTTCTTACTATTACTGAAGAACTAATATATATTCTTAGGGAAGTGACAACTCTAAAGTCGCAATTGTGCAACTGACTCCACTCATAGTCAAATTAAAAAAAACGTAATTGGAAACAGTTGATTATTGAACCTCAACAAAACAATCACTTCAATCTCAAGAAGCAGACCCACATTTCTCTGTCAAAAAAAATAAAAAAAGGAGATAACCTTACCAGAGTATTATATAAACTGATGTCTACTTCAAGACCACTTCTGACATGGAAAAATTTGACAATTGGGACTTTAGCAGTTGTTATAGGCAAGATATTTCTTAAACCTAGGATGAAATGTTTAATTACTGAATGACTGCAATACAGTCGTAACTATCAGACGCTCTACAGATAACTCCAGTTAGTAGTAAAAAGTAGTAAAAAGGCTACAAAATAAAATCTTAGTTGATACCAAAATTGTACTTCAGTTATATTTTAATATTGATTTTAGGCATTTATCAAACATGTTGAATCTGCTAAATATAATATATACAAACATACTTTTAGCTCCCCCAATAAAACATCAGTCTAAATGTTACAGAAAATAAGCTTAAGAGATCATTGATAGTTCAATTATGTTAAATTCATGTGAGACACCAAAACAAGCACTATAAAATCACAATTTCCCATTGCAAACTTGTATCGGCCTATCTTTCACATTAATTTATTAGGTGCTGAACATACAAATACGACATAGCTACTAACTTGAAGCCTCCATGTTTAACTTAAGATTTGTTCTTATGCATGTAGGTTATTAATATTCTATCTGTCCAATTCAGATGTAGTCCTATGATATTATAACCTCATAAACCTAAATATGCAAAGAAAAAAACCCCACATGTTCACAACATATAACCTCACTCTTACATTAAGCTCTTTGGTATAGTTTTATCTTAATGATTTTCATCTACAGTGCCCTAGAACATTCTCACTACAGCAACTGAAGTCACATAAAGAGAACCACTTTTTTTAATTTTCAAGAGAGTTACCTGACTGTTTCTTGAGAACTTTTGCTAAATCTTCAATGATTCTGATGCAATCAAGTCCCTAAGACATTAAGAAAAAAAGTTGAAAGTTGTATCTACTGTAAGTGTTTTAGGCAAACCTTTTATTACTTGCCATTAAGCTTAAAGCTGTATAATTGAGTTTCATATTACACAGAATTATGTGAATACCAGAAATTGTTTCAAAATAGCACTTGTAATATCAACACTAGGTAGCATCTTAACATAGGCTTTTAGAAAGTTTATATTAGGCATGAAAGGAGATTGGTGTCCTTTTCCACTGTCTCCCATTCCTAGTTGATTATGCTACAAAGCATGGTATTTATCTGCACAGCCAATGCTAGAAGTAATGGCAGTGCAGGATTCAGAACAAAAATGGCTACTGAGAGCAGTTCTTAAACTCATTCCTAGACCAACAGCAAAACCCCCTAAAATAATCTGCCTTGTGGCACATATTTGTGTTTATAAAATAATAGATTTGTTACACTATATACACAATATAACCATAATAATTTTCATTTATTTAAAATAAAAAAAATCTTTTCAATCTACCTCAGCAGTTTCCAGCCCATCTATCGTCATACAGATATCAAGGTCACTTTGTTTGAAGCCAAAGCCATTTTTTGAAGACCCAAACAAATTCAGCTTGGTTCCTGTAAGAGATGTGATGGGTTATAACCACATATCACAGAATCTCAAATTGTATGTGGCTTCAAACCACTGCATGTCTTTTAATACAGGCTAGAAAACATCACTATCTTTCTGTGGTACATCAAAAATTATTTTCTTATCAACTTTGCTGATGAGAAACGAATCTCTACTTTTATTGGTTCAAATGAGCAGTTTGACAGATCCATATACAACTTAGGTTGTCCAGTAATTAAATCATCAGCATGCAGGTCCAAGCTGAAATCTGATTGAAAAAAAAAAAAAAAGACTGCTCTCTATGGAGATTTTCAGTATAAGGGATATAACTGTCCACATACCAGGCTCAAGCCAAAAAATCTTTTGCTAATTTCAAAAGACTATGAACTGAAGTCCAGGTGTTACAGCAAGGAACTCCAGAAACAGGAAAAAAAAAATTCAAATAGCTAGGTTCTGCAGATACATGAGGTGTTATGCCTGTATTTTAAAATATTCCAAACCTATTAAGTTTCAGTAAGAATAACTAAGCAAAGTTTGTTGTAAGAGCATCTACAACAACAAGAAGTATGGCTAATGAATAAGGCTAAAATAACAATTATAAAACCATTCCACTACTGCTTTCTTTTCTCCTTAACTTGCCACTGTTCCTTCCTACTGTGCTGTATATACGAATAAGTCAAAAAAAGACTTAAACCAAAGCCTTAAAAGACTTAAAAAAGAGATTAATGTAATGAAGTATAGCAATGCTGAACAACAATATATGTTAAATGTTCAAAACTCAAGTGTTTATTACGCTGGTATGATATGTTTTCTTGGACAACACTTAAGTATGAGCACACCAAAGTCTAAATGTAAAGCCAGAACTGCCTAATTACCTGGGAAATCCTGTCTAATGAAGTTTTCCAAGTTTTGCCTTATAAGTTCCCGAGCCTGATCTTCTACAATATTTGTAGCAAAATCATCTTAAAAAAAACAGACAACAACTTAGGCGAGCTGATCTGTAGAAAGAGTCAACAGCAAAGATTCAAATGAGAAAAGTGAGGGGTTTACAGCAGGGGGGTGGGGTGGAGGGCAGGGAGAGAAGATAAAAAGCAAGAGAAGATTCACATGTAAGGGAAAGAGAGCAAGGAGGAAGTAGAAGAGAAATACGTGTTCAAAGAAAAACATTAATTAGACAAATAATGCATTTTTTCTGGTCAGAAATGGTGAGAAAGAAAGGAGGGTCACTCTGAAAAGAGCAAAAGTGGAGAAGTGTTACCAAAGAGTATTTTGAGTCCCTTTTTTCTAGAGCCCTGAAGTCTTTGTTTACTAAAACCCACAAGTTAAGGAACAGTAACAAAATTCAAAGTAGGTAGAAATATAAAAACAGCAGTCAAAAACCCCACCCAAAATTAAACTCTCAGAAATTATATTAAGATACCTAAATAAGTAATTAGACACACATTGTGTGGAAGATAAGCCTAAGCATTTTGTACTTCTCTAGATACAAGCTACTCAGTAGTCCTATTAAAGCCCATATAAATCTTGGAATTGTATCTAACAGTTGGATGCAGAGTACCAAATAAACAGCCCCCCTTTTTAACACCATTAGCCTGTGTTTATTTTATTATTTTTTTGCNNNNATTCTTTTTCTACCGCACAGTAGTCAAAGGAAAAAAAACTTACGGTAACATTGGACACAAACTTGATCTAGAATAACTGAAAATTTGGGTGTCAGTGCTGGCAGTGGGTCAAGCTCAATTTTTTTCAGGTCTTCTGGACAATCCCTCTTTAAATGACCTTCCCGTTTGCACAAGGTACAGACTACTGTAGGAGACTGCACGAACACAAAGCAAGATTGGTTTTAAAAACTATAATACTTCAATGAGTTTGAGCAACACTTTCACAGAACTGATAACAGAACAAAAGCAATATGATTATGTTCTGATACAGCTTGCTTACCTTGCCCTTTGTAAAAGCTGGTTTACTGAATTCATAAAAAAGTTCAGATTCTAAACACTGTTCTATCACTGTGTTCTCTTCAAAAAGGCTTCCCTTCTCGGTAAGATCTTCCTGACTCAAATTGATCCTCAGAGGTCCATCCACATTTTCTTTAAAATGTTTGTTCTCATATTTATTTAGGATGGAAAAATCTTCTTCTTCCTCTGACAGTGCATCGTCGTCCCCAGATCCAGTGTATGTGTCACCCAGTTCATCTCCAGCTCTTACCATAATACCACATTCTCTCTGGTTTAGACGACTTGGTTCTTCTTCCTCTTCCTCCTTATTATCCCAGTTAATCATCTGGGATATTTGTGTCTGTGCTGAACGTTGGAATTTCTCTGGGGAGTCATCCAGTTCATCAGTACCTTCAGTGCTCTCCTCATCAATGTCAATCTTGTCATCCATTATACCACTGCACTCTAAGCCAAACTCATCACTCTCTGTAAGTGCAGCATTTTGAAAACCTTCTAAATCTGAAGTACTACATGTCTCTATATCGTGCTCACTCACTGTAACAGGGAGATCTCCACTATCACTGTCTTCACCTATTCCATGCTCAGTAGCCAAGATACTAGTCCACCTTCTTTTTTGGTGTTCATGTTCATCTTCCTCTTCTTCTTCCTCTTCATTTCCACTCTCTGACTCTTCACAAATTGGTTTAAAATCCTCATTATCTCCAGAAATAAATTCCTCAATTATACAGTCTGAATCTTCATGGGCAATTCCCAAATGACTTATATCAACAGCCAGTTCTTCTTCTGTGAGACTTTCTGAGCCATCACATAGTTTTGAAGGACCAACAGTATGTTCCTGGGTTGTACTTGTTGTCTCTGTTATGCAGTCTTCCACTACTGCTGTGTTTGTTCTACCATCCAAGTTCTGCAACTCAGAATTTTCATGCTTTACAGCATCTTTTCCATGGTCCAGCATTTGTGATTTCTCCTCACTGGCATTTGGAGAGGATTTTTTGCTCAATTTTGCACTTTTTTTGTGAGGCAAGGCAAAATACTTGTAAGTTGCTCTCAGGCAGTGAAGAATATACTCATACACTAGCTGGCTGTTCAGAGTTCTTGCCACATTCCTTTTGACTGAATATGGGTCTAGTAGAAAGAAGAAGTGAGCCAGCAGTGCAGGAGTTAACTTTTTTTTTTAAAAAAATACACTTAACATCCTTACAAAATTTGAATATACTCTAAAACATTGTGTAGGGACATAACATCTATTAATTGCACTGAAGACTATTTTTAAGTCCACTTAATTGCTTTTGATAACATTGAAAAAAATACCCAAGAGAAATATTACTTAAATTGATTTTTTTTCCAAGCATATTCTACTATATTATTGAGAATCACAGTCCAATATTGAAAAATTCCATAGTAGTTATTACACCCAACGCCAATAGCCAAGTCACTACCCTAGAAAACTGAAGTAACAGTTCTTTGAAGTTTGCTGATATATATACCTTCTACAGCAATGCGCTTTTTAGGCCAGTCCTTTGATTCACGAGACACTACTTCTTTAAGTCGTATGCTAATAACCAAATCAGCCATATTGAACTCCAAGGCATAGAAACGAAGCAGTTCTAGCCATAGCTGACCAGCAGGTGCTGAACGCTGTCCTGAATCAAACACTAAGGGAACCTGTCAATTGCAGAAGAAAAGATGAAATAATATTTAATGCATAGGTGTTTAGCTGTTGCACTTCCTCATATTTCATCTGTAATGTAATATTACAAAATATATAGTTGCCTCTATAGTACCGCAATTGCAATAAAAACTATCTCTTCCAACTTTTTAATTGCAGTATAAACTCAGATTATAAAAATTCAAAATGAAAGACTGCAACAATGGTAATGTATAGCATCAATGATTAATAAAAATTGCTTATTTAAGTCTTTATGCCATAATTTATAAATTTCCAATAAAATATCACATCTAATCTAAATGGACAGATCAGGTAATATAGCCTATTTTTTAGCAGACCCCAATAAGTATTGTTAACTGTCATAATAGGCAATCATATAATTATAATGTTTCTTGCCAAGTTGTTATAAAATAATTTGTAAGAACAGTTCAAAGCTAAGAGGAAATATTTTTCATATGCTTAGCTTTATTCTGAGATAAAATTGCTTCAACTCTATAAGCTATATTCTCTTCTAACAGATTAAACCCCAGGATCTTATAAAAAAGTTTGAAATGTCTCCTGCTAGCATCTTAGCATCAAGAGGTAAGCACAGTAAACCTTGTATCAAGCAGTCATGCAATCTTTCAGTTCAGCTTGTGATTTTGCAACAAACACAAAACTAAAGTAGAAGATGATTCTTTTTATGAGAACATCAATGACTGCTAGACTACTACAGAAGTAAATTAAATAGTTCAGACCTTGCCCCTTCTAGGGTAAGTTTCTTGTGGCAAATCAGAATCATCAGTGGGGTTATGCTCCCAAACCACAGCATCATTGTCAACTTCTTTCAGCTGAAAATTAGTTAATTTGCTTAATGAGAATCCTCCAATCTAAAGGAAACAGAAAAAGAAACATACAGCTAAACATCATGTGAACTTTAAATCTCACCCCCACCATAGTAGTAGGCCAAATTACAACAGAATTAAGTTCAAAAATAGCTGTTCCAGGCCTAGAATATGCCCCCATCTGCTTCTCTCTTCTTCCTATACTTCTTTACAAAAAGCTCTCAGGAGTTCAGTGCTTTTGGAAGGGTATCCTCATGTCTTGAAACTTGTCTTTGCACATAACACAAGCATAAATGTGTATTTTTTAATTATACAGCCATATACTATAGGACATTTCTCTCATTCAGTGCAGAGTGTGGAGAGGCTTTGGGAATGAGTCAGTCACATATTGAAGGAAATTGTTAACTGCAAGGCCCATGTAATTGGTTATGGAAACTGGAACATGCACACTAAATATAACAGGTGACTAAGAAGAAAAATGGGCATCATGAATACAACACCTGAACGATGTCCTAGAGAACTGGGTTCTGGATTTGTGCCCATAATACAACTTCTGATATTAAGATGCATTTCAGCTTCTACACCCAAGAAATACATGCGCTAAACCCCTAGTCTGATCCCTCAGGCAAATACCACACCAGTGTGCTCCCCAACTATGGTCTACATTTTGAAGAATTAGATGTTAAAATTCAAGACGTTGTTTTAGGATGTAGTATGTGAATTCACAGTTCTCACAACCCTGAAAGAAAGGCTGAAGAAATGAGGAAGTAGATTGCTATGACATGCATTATTCAATGCCCAGCTCTCCTTATTCACAAAAGGGGCAACAGAGCACTTAATTCCAGGAGTAGGACTGTGAATCACATCCTTACAGCCAAGCATACAAACGTTAGGTGTAGTGTGGCTGCATCACTCCTTTATGAATTCCTGCAGAAATGTCTGGCTTATGGCTTGCTCAGAATAGCAAGAAGTTGACAGTTTACACACCACAAGTGATTGGTCCTCTCATTCATACTATTCAGTGTATTAATACATACCCATGATCCCAAATAGACAGGTAGAAAAGGCTCTTTCCTCTGTTGTAGGAAGAAAATAACCATTAAAGCAAACACATACGGTGACAAGCCTCCCTCTTCAGGACGATCAACACAGCACAACTGTAAAAATAATGTGTCATTAAAGTCAATAAGTCATTAAGATTTCAAGTGATACTGTGAAAAATACTCTTTTCATTACTGTTCAGAAGTCTGTCACATTAAGTACAGAAACTCAGACATCTTTAAGTTCTTACAAGATGGACTTTGTTCTCAAGGCGTGTGTATTTACTGGACTGATGTTACTACCATAGTATTTTCAGTGTAAAAACTGGGATGCAGACCAGCAAAACATAGAGCATACAGCACATTTGCAAAGAATGACAACCCATTTTACATAGCTATAATAAAAATAAAAAGTTTTTCAATCTTTTTCTCGAATCATATTTTAATTGCAGGCACACAAAGTTTTGAAGCAAGTTATTTCGATCTGCAAGAAAGTTTTCATCTACATATGGAAAAAAGCAGCTTTTTCCTTTCATGCTTTTCATGATTGATTAAGTTTATGGGAAACTGGTAATTCCATTTCATATACATTCCTCTGACTTGTTTGGTAACAGAGTAGCATACTTGTGGTCTGCATGACACTGGCTGAAGCTCAAAATTCCACTTCTGAAGTTTAGTGGAACTTTTTAAACACACAAATGATAGTTGTATCATTTATAAAATTTACAGGTTATAAAAAAAATTAAGTATCCTTTTTCCAACTTTTCCTAAACCACACCTACAGTCTTACCAGCATAATATCAATATTGATTCAATATTTATTTACATCTGGGGGAATCCAAATGAGACTTACCTTTGCCCAGTACCTGAAGGCAATCACTAAAGGTACTACAGTAGGTTCCAGTTTTCCAAGCATAGCCAAATGGTTTGTTGTCAGACAAGCATTCTCATTCCCTGCACTCACTTTACAAATAAGGCCACTAAAACCCAAAAAGAACAAAGTAAAAGATCTTGAAGGTTTTGTAAGAACAGCCATAGGTCAGATAACATCTCACAAAACAGCGTAGCAGAAGGCTGTAAGGAAAGACTTAACAGCCTCTCAAAGATACCGTATCTACATTAAAAGAAGCATGGAAAACCAATTTTATTTATGGTTAGGTTTAAAATATATGCATCATAATTCTCTGTAAAAGTGTTTCCAAATACAATTTAAGTATTTGTTTCTAACCACATTAATTCACTGAACTAAAAAAGTTATAGTACTAACTTCCTTCATGAATCAAAACCATCTTCCCATACCACACCCATCAGAAAAATGGTTTCTATGCTGTTTCCACAACACAAGAAATATTTTCAAATACTGAATGATCAAGGTAGCAGCAAATAACTGGTAATATTTCTATATGAGTAGCTGTTTACAGAATGTTTCATGAATCTTAAGTGATATCCATTAAATGGGCAAAATAAGATGTCTTTCACTTGTTCTCAATATACTAGTGAAGCTAAGCAAGCTGGTCTTGCCCTTAGAGAAATCCACAATTTAATATGGTATCTACACTACCTATAAGGAAGGAAAGTTTCTGCTTTAAGCAGTTATCCCAAATGGAAGGGTGGGTAAGGGTACATGCTGGAAGCCATAATGGTCGAAGGGATTGAGAAATACACAGCTGAGGACAGAACAACCCTTACCCTCTTATTTTAGGCTAGGAATGACTTGCCCATGAGTGTTAGTTTGTTTCAAGATCCATGGATATGTAATAATTTAGTACAGAAACGTCATTTTTCAGATGCTGGTACATATAATTTACATTGCTATATACTATTAGAACACACAAAGTGACAACCGAGACCTTTGCTTTTCTCTGCACACCACCACTGGTACTCTAGCATGGAAATCTGCATCAACTTCTGTAAAAGATTCTAGGTGGGAGAAAGAAAAAGAAGAAACCACGTTAAGCATGGTGGTGACAAAAAATATGTTGAACTGCATGCAACTAGAGAAGTATAGCTAGGACCTCAACTTCTTAATAAAATGACTAATTTTGAGACAAATAACTCAGTACATCTGATAAATTAATCCTGTCACTTTTAAAGCAAGTTTTTCATGTGTGATGGGAAGAGTATGGTCTATATTCTATGATAAGCAGTGGTAAGAAAACACTCAAGAAAAAAGGAACTTTTCAAAATTCATACACACTGTAGGTATAATTAAGTAGGTATATTTTGTTGAAGTGCTGGCTTCAGTAATCCAGGGATACAGACAGACCAATAACATCTGTAAAACATTAGTGTAAGAGATGAAAAACACAGAACGTTATGTCAGTACTACGCAGAAAGAAAATATCCCAAGTTTATTTTCCCTGGCAATCTAGAAATGCTCTATGTAAGCATAGAACAGGCTTACTGCCACTTACTGGCATAATGTAATGTATTCTTGCGATGCTTGATTTTTTATATTTTCCTCTTACTCTTTATATAGTTTTCCAAATACAATTCAGCTACATTTTTATCTTTACACTAAAAAAGTAGAGATGCCACTGCAGTCTTCCCCAAACAGAGTTTACGGATCCAAACTGGGCTTTATTTTGATGCCTTACTGTTTCACTTAGCCAGGTAGAAAGGAAACTATGAAACAATTTTAGATACCCAAGTCAGAAATCCTGAAATGACAAGGTCTTCTTGATGTTACCTAACCAGCTGGACACTTTTCTACTTTGAAAAACATCTTGGTTCTGCCAGTGGGGTACATCAAACACCTAATGCTCTGTCCCTTTATCTTCTGACACACAGAAAAAGGCTTTGCATTAAATGTTAACGCAAATATTGCCTGCTTTCAAAACATGTTAGCGATCCTAACTTCTTATGGGATCTGGGTCTTCATTCTTCCAGTCTGGTTGAACAATAACCCCATTCTCAAAGACAATAATGGTCATTTGACCAGACCAGAAGCAGCGCATACAATGGGTGTGGGGGTGGCAAGAGCAAAATGTAGGTCAGTACATATATATGCACGTTTAATATACACGTTTGGAACCATATGGTCTGATTTCCCAACTGCAGGCATAAAGCAAGGCAAGAAAGTAGTACTACTTTTTGCAATCTGCATTTAAAAAGACGGGTGTTTGCTTTCCATCTTTTCATTTTTTTGCCTGCACGTGATTGAATTGATTTAAGTGCATTCTTTTTTAAAAATCTTAAACTTTAGTTGCCTGTATTAATGCACAGAGTTGTATTCATTACCTGAAAAAAACCCCATGTGTCTGTATGCAGTCATCTGTACATGGTCTCACTGTACTAACAGGCATGTGCCCATAATTATAGGAAGAGAGACCACAACCTGCAAGTATGTTGTCAAGTTTCTGATCACATGTTAGAAGAGCTTAGGCTACTTTCTGTACTATACATAGCTAATAGAGTAGTCTGGGGGAAGAAAGGCAGCACAGTCTACCTTAAGTTTAACAACATCTTCAGTTATAATGTAGAAAAAACCCCTTCCACTAGGAATTTCTTACATCAACACAAAGAATGGGACTTCAATAATCATAAAACTGAATATCAAACCAAAGTTAGTTCTGTCAATGTATTATTTCCTGCAGTATTTTTCAGTCTCACATCTTTCTACAAAAAGAGTAACATGTGGTTTACCTGTTTGGAGTTGGAATTCAACAATACTAAGCAGTAATAGTTTAACAGAACTGAGAAGCAGCAATTTTTTCTTACCACTGTTCTGGAGACTTTCTTGCACAAGCAGGAGAACATCTGGTTGAGTCATCTGTCAATACAAGTAATAAAGCTGTTTTCATAGCTGTCAAAAAGGTGATTTCCCACAATAAAAAAAAAATATAATTAAAACATTGCCCATTAGGCCACTTCTATTTTCTTCCAGAGAAGGCAGCAAGAAGGAAACAAAGTAACAGCAACTGAGAAAAAATTTCCTAGTCCTTGGCTATCCCTAAATGGTATCAAAAGAAACACAATCTCTGCTTATTTTTAAGAAAAAAAAAAAAAAATCCTGGAGTAATTGTAAGTAAAGATATTTTTACCTATATCACAGACTTTGCTGTGGGATAAACACACCAACAGAAATACTGTTTCAATGTGCTTAAATATGACCACCTTCTGACATAGTGGATCTACCTTATGTCAAAGATTGGAATCATAGCTTTGCTAAGTTATATGCACTTGAATTATTCTTTCTTTCCCTGCAACATTTCCATCTTTGTTTCTTAGAGGAAATTTTAACCAAGACTGCCAATCCAACTAGAGCAGGAATAAGTTTAAGTATGGAATCAAAAGTTTTTCACAGTCCTTAATTTCTTTTCCATGTTCAAGCACAAAGTTGTTATGCTAGTTGTTTCTATACAAATCAAGACTTTAAATTACTTCACGTAGAAATGACATGATGGGTTCATGGCTCAAAAATAACCTAGCAATCAAGAACTCCAGTGTGCATATATCAGTACAGAAGCAAGATCATGGAAGTGCTATTTAAGCCAGATGTAAAAGAAGCTAAATAATGACCTGTCTCATAGGACTTCTAGGAATACAGATGTCTGAAGTGTTTTTTTCAGAAGGAAGATTCAACAAAACACAAAGCTGTATTATACTGCCTGACCACTACCGGTGTATGAAGCCAGGAATGTTAAGACCATTTTAATGTGATAGCTCTGTTTTACCCTATGTATTTTCATAAAAAGCACTACTACCACATTGCAAGTTATATTTAAACAATCATCTACATAAAGTTGCAAACATTCAAAACCACTCAGACCTACTTAATAAAATGGTCTTACTTACATTGGCAGGAAACTGGATATCTATGTTTATGTCTGAAGTTTTGAAACCAAATCTGCTATAGGAGGAGCCATACAATCTTAATGAGCACTCTGCAACAAAAAGAATTATACTGTATTTACTCTATACCTAATTTTAAATGTGTAGTAGCTACTTTACACCACTGTCAGTAGATCTTAAACCTACATCTAGTCTTGAGAACCACAGGAAATGAAGAAGGGTCTTCTGACAGCACAGAACTGTGTTAGTAAATCCTGCCTTTCATGCTGTTGTTAGTAAAGGCTTATTGTGAAGGTCAAATGCCCATGTTCTGTTCATATTCACTTTTTACGACAGGTCCATTTGGGTCATGAGCACCACTGCAATTTAATTCTCTGGTACAGGGTTATACTGTCACATCACGTCATTCAACAAACTAGTAACAAAATACACTGTTTTAGAACTTTGCTAGCCAAGATTTTCACTTTAAAAAAACCCAAACAACAGCTCATGAAGTTGGCATATCTAGCATCTAAAACAAACTTTAAATAATACCTGGCAATTTCTGATGCAGTAAATTTTCCATCACTGTTTTAATGCTGAGCCTTTCTTCTAGATCTTCCTTATTTAAGCCAAACTCCTGCACTACGTTTTCAATAGCAACACCAATAGCTTGTATCTGGGAAGGCGTTGGAGGAGGCAGAGCAGTCAGCAGCTGTTCTTCTTGCTTTTCCTTTAAAGATAGTAAGACTGATGTTTTAATGATTTTCTCGAGTTGCTTAATGTACTAGAATTAATGCCTGCAACTCATCACAAGTAACACCACCACAGGTTTTCCAGATAATGGAGGTAATTGGAAGAAAGAACACCAAGCGTGAAATTGTGACAGGTATAAAAAATTAGATATGCCAGGAGGCTTCCGTAATGTGTAGAGATATACATGTATTTGGAACGTTAAAAAAAGTCACCAAATCTTTCATCGTCTATTTAGTGGGAAAGGGTAAGATTTAAAGAGGAAGAAATAGAAGACCTACAGAAGATAGAATAGTTTTGTCCACTTCAGGCTGAGTAAGTAGAAGGAACAGAAGATATTTAATTAAAACAAGAAAGTACTGAAGTTAAACAACATGTCACTCACTCCAATAGTTGAATAACATGCTATTTTTTCAGGGTTACACGCTTGCCTTCTCAGCACTATTTACTCTGCTGCTAATGCTTCCAAAGCTTCTTTTCGCAGTAACGTTCTGCCGAAAGCTAAGTAATTTGCAATTAACAGAGAGGAAGCTTTATTTTTGCACCTCAAAAATACGGGTAATTTATTCATTTAGGCCCGGGAAGTGGCAGGAAC
>JAVJGI010000057.1:44243018-44257706 GCA_035590275.1 Ibycter americanus
ATGACACATCCATATCTAAATGGAAATGTAAAAATGGCTTTAAAGCTGATCTTGCTAAAGGAAAACAATGAAAAAGCATTTGGTACTTAGACCAAGAAACGTAGTTGCTAGGTTTCACTCTGATTTCTAAATCCCTGGGAACAAATCTGGCAGGCCACTGTGCTTCTTCAGCTCCTGGCTGTGACATGCAGGAAGGAAACAGTCCTCAGGTTCAGGTTGGTGTGCATGCATCCAGGGACTGGCTTTGCTTCCCTCCTGCTCCCAACCTGCACACACTGTGTGCCTCTTTGTGAAAATAGACTCAATAACATCTGTAGACATTTTGCCCTGGAGCAGTCCCTTGGTACAGAAATGGCTTAATTTAAATAAAATAAACCATTATTTGAATCTTTCCCTCCCTGCCCCCTGCCACCCTCGGCCCGTGTAAACCTGATGTAGCTCTTTGAAACTCAGCGGAGTTTCGTGGCTGTAACTATAGGACAGTGTTGCAGGGAACAGCAAGACCCTTTGCCATAACCCATCATGCAGAGGGAGCAGAGCAGCCCCAGAAGGTTTCTAAGGAAGGAGCACCAACACAGCCGCCTCCACTGCAGTTGCATGGGACAGATGCAAGACGGGGAAGTCCAACCTGAAGGAAGGAATCTTCAAACTGAGAATTTGGAAGATGTTTCTATTCTATTCTACAATAACTTCTTTCCCACCCCTTCCCAATGTTCCTCCTTGTCCTTCAGAACTTAGAGCGCACAATAATCTCACAGTTGAAATACATCTTTATGAGGTACCCGATCTCTTCTTGGGTGTCATGGAACAGCTCTGGTGATTTGACTGGAGCCAGGCTGATTTATGTGAGTGCAGGCTCTGGCTGACTGTCTGCTCAGAGCTTGGCCCATGGCTGCAAAAGTGTGCAGAAGAATCTGTCCCAAAATATGCTGTCCAGCTGTTTCATACCCCATTTATTAGTGACAGCAGCTGGGACTCCATTCTTTTCTGCTTTCCAAAATGTGCTACTAAGGAACTGGAGATTGAAATAATTTCTTTTTCTGTTCACATTTTCAGTTGATTGACTTAGGTAAGATGTTCTCTTGGAAATGTTGTTTAGTACTACCCACAACTATTTCCAAATTAACTAAGTTTGTTTTCTAAAGAAGAATTTAAAAAATAAATTAATGACAAATTGGAACCTTATGGACTATTAAAACTCTCTGATAGAAAGAAATGTCAGCATGATTGATATACAGAAATACTCTTTTGAAAGCCATTAAAAAGCTGTGTTCCAATCTTTGAGCTCTTGGGAGGAACCTCACTAAATTGCTTCCTGTTGTCTAATTTCTGAAAATATCTTGCCCAAAAGCAACACAACAACAGAATCGTGCCAGGAATACAAACACCAGGTGAGCCACATGCATCAGCAGTTGTGGGGAAAATGTCCTTTTTTGTTTGTTATTCAAACATTTTGTTAGGTAGGAAGAAGAGAAAACAATAGCTGGAATCTCTAGGTGCTCTGAGTAAATTACTTGCTTTGGAAACATTACTGTGTCAAGGACACTAAATCCCATGAAACCGTGACAACCCAAAACATACCTGGCTGAACCAAAAGTAGAAAAGAAAAATACATTAAAAATTTAGTTGGTAAAGAGAGAGGTCATCCCACTGGAATGATTTGGTGATATTTTAATTTTGATGAAAAGCTTTTACCTTGAAATACATACACACAAGGACCCTGGTCTTTCTTACTAACTGATGCTCTTTCTTCATGTACATTTCTAATTCAGCAAATAAACCAAGGGCTGTGAGACAATTTTCCTGAAAGCCTCAAAACTGCAGAGCTTAATTTATTCCTGAGATATAAATGTGAATTATACATGCTTGTTGCTACCTGTGAGCTGGTTGGAGCTGATGGCAGGCTGCAAGTGCTGTGGTGCCAGCCTGGCAAAGTTACAGCAGCAGCAGGCAGCTGCCTCATTTTCTGGCTCACAGCAGTATGTGGGTGAAGAAAAATAATGTTAGCATTTGGCTAACGTCACATGATGGCTTCCAAAATATCAGTTCAGCAGGCTTCTCTCATCTAACAAAAATGGGCTCTCGCTGGGTATTAGCAGTAACACACCCACACCCACACCCATAATCAGTGGGTGTAAAATGTGAAAAGGACGTTTGCCAGGGAGCTTTCAGATCAAGAGCTGTGAATGGGAACTGCATGCTTGGAATGGAGGCATGAGAACACTCTTGCTGTTTGTGTCCTTTTGTTCCTCTGACATTTTGGGATTTTATGTGGGTGTGATGACAAATCCCCCTAAAGCTTGCAGAACTGAGTCACGGGTTTCAATGCAGGCTACCAGAGAAGGATTGCTCCTCAGAAACATGGCTGTGGGGAAACAGAGAGCAAGCCCTGGTATGCGCTGGAAGGATTAAATTGTGCCCAGGCTCCCCTGGCTGGTTGCACTAGAAGTGAAGGCAGAGAGGGAAGCACTTCAGCCCATTTCCACTGCTGCCCCTTTGCTTATATGTGATTGCTGCTGCCGCTGCCATTGCTGGCTGCTGCCTGGCTGAGAGCCTCCCGCAGGGTGCTCGAGGCCCGCACGGGTAAGCACATTAGTACAGCTCGTATGTGCACAACTGCATTACCATTTGCACAAAAGCATGTTGCTTCTGGCTTACACTGAGCTGTAGCATAAACGAAAATCTGCTCCAAACCACTTAGGAATGCTGGTCCAGGAAGGTTTGTTTTGAACGAGCCTTACTGACAGCAGTATTAGGCTACACATGTGGCTTCACAGAGAACTTGAGAGATGGAGAAAGCGGGGAGATTGCAAGGCCAGATGAACGCATAATAGTTCAGCTGAAAAGAAAGAAACCCAGGAATCAGGGTGAGATTTGGGGATGGCAAGTCTGAGAACCCAGCTTAGAACATGGTCCTGGGGAGGGTCGTGCAGCAAAGGGCAAGGAGTGTGACGCCACAGACCGCTACTGGAGTGACGTTTGTGCTGGAGCACTTCATCAGTCCAGGGAAGGACAGTGAGAGAGGGACATCTTGTGAATTTTCTTATTCATTATTATACCAGATTTTGCAAAGAGAGGGGGAAAAAAAGACATCTCCTAGTTATGGAAACATTTCCTGCTTCAACTGAACTTCAATTTAATACCGTCAAAAAGTGAGCTAGGGGATTTGGGTGAGACTCACTCACCAAGTGAGGAATTTCACATCTGAGATTGTCATCTGTCAATACTAGAAAGACTATAGGTCTGCAAAAGAAGAAAGAAAAAATGCTGTCAATTGACTTTAGATAGAAAAAGAGTAAAATTCCGTTGCAGTGGACCACACTGCTGTGTTTCAGGTTTGAGTCTATTTTCTTTAAACACTTCCTTAATCTTATGGAAAAAGAAGTCTCGATCTTTTTCTTTCACAATGAATGAGAAGTTACTTTGGATTTAACACTCCAAATAAAACATATGAAAGAAACAAAAATTTAGAGAATATTGCTGTTTAGACAGAAAGAGAACTGAATCTGTTTTGGTACAGTTATATGCCTGAGAGTTTTATTAATCTTAGAACTGTTCTGTAGCACATGATTCCAGGATATACATGATTGTGCTGATAGCCAGGGTTTTAAATATATAAACGCTGTCGTATGAAAATAATCATAGACTTTCCTACACTTTAGGTCATATTGCGTTTTGCCTAGGCCGGTAGGGGAGAGAAAGAGGCAGGAAGAGGAAAATGGAGAAGAAGTGATAAAAAAATTGAAAACAAACCACTAAATAAATAAAAAATGCACACACACCCCGGACTTAGAGAAAAACTGAGAGTTGTGAGAGGGGAGAAAAAGCTAAATACAAAAATAATAGAATCCAAGGCTATAGAAGATAGGCACGTTTTCTCTTTCTCTGACAATTTTTGTTTTGTTTCAGTAGGAGGAAGAGGAGACTCAAAAGTTGAACCTCCATCCACATCCCAAAGACAGTGATGGGCTCTAGGAATGTTGAGTCTGAGGTGGGTCCTTCTCCCCTCTGGGAAGTCCTGCCTCTGAAAGTCATCACATCATGCGCATAAATCAAGATTATGCTTGCATTGAAAAGAAATCCAGATTCAGGCTTCTAAATGCACAGAGAAAGAAGCAATGCATCTCTGACTGTGCTAGCAGTGATATAATCAAATGTTTATAACTATTAAGATAATTTATTTTTTACGGCCTAGAGATACATTATTTACTCTCCAACCCACTGGACAATACTGCTGTTTTTGTTACCTGTTTGAGTACTTTATTCCTGTTTTCTGTCATGAACTTCAGATGTATGTCATCTAGAACTGTTCAGATGATAAATTTACTTCCATGTGTTTTCTTCTGATACCTACATCTTTGCAGATATTTAATTGTTTTTACTAGTTAAGAGCTGTGCCAATATATTGAGCAGTGAAGACTAATGCAAAGAAATTGCACACCTTCTCATCAATATCTTAATCTCCCTTAACTGCCCTATATAGCCTGTCCAGTCATCAGACCTCTCCCATTTCTTTCACAGATTTGCTGATTCAGATATAACTAAGTGATCTGGTAGTGTTTGTTTTTAAGCCTTATGCTATTTGCCATAGAAAATCTAGCTTAATCCTTTTCTCTCCTAGATCCTGCACTAATTTATGTTCTTGTTTATTGACTTCATCTGTGTCAAATTTCTAAATTCTGAAGACTTTCTCTTTTCCTCAAAACCCCTGCTGCTATCTAGTTACATTGATAAGTCTCTTGCTTCTCTGGTTTCCTTTCTTATTCAGTGGTGCATACATTTTCTGATTCTCGGTAGTCACCTTCCATATCTAAACTACTTTTTGGGGTTTTACTTCCTTTAAGCTATCAATCCTACGTAAGTAACCTCAACCTTGCAGTGAAGTCTCCCCTTGATAAAACATTGCTCTTTTCCGAGCCCTTCAGTGGACGTCAACTATAACAGCTGCTGCTAGTCAGTCGCATGAGCTCTCTTTGTGGCTGAATTAGCTCCTGTATGTTACTTAAGAACTAGATCAAAACTAGCTTCACCTTCTGCTTCGAAACTCCTCCAAATAGCTTACACTTTGAGTGTTAAGAAACTGGGTGTTTACTTTTGGGGCCATTTGGAGAGACTAACAGCAGACCATGGAGCTCTGTTGTGAAGCTGAAAAGCTCCTTCTAGTTAAAAGGCCTATGCCCCTAAGTGATTGAAATCCCCTTTTTTTGCTAACGAAGTAACTGATAGCAGCATCAGATTGTCCTCTGGCATGTGGAGCCTGCATTGTAGGAAGATGAAATCCAGCTGAGGGAAGAGGAACAGTGGGACAAGAAGACACGGGGTTATTCTCTGGGCTCCAAAGCAAGCAAGCACACTGTGTGCCTCTGCAGCTGCGATTCTTCCCTTGGCTTCACGCTGTCCTTATTCCAGTTCACCCACTCCCTGGCAGGTTTGCCAGCAGTGGGGATTCGGCAGCAGATGCTGCAGCTCCCCAGTCTGCTGGAGGGGCCAGTGGGACCTGCTGCTGTGAGAAGGGCAGCTCCCTGAGAAGGGCTTTTGCTCACCCTGTCCATGAGTTAGTATTCTGCTCTCTTTTCCCTTTCCTTCTGCTTGCACGCATCTCACCCCTGCCCCAGCCTCCTGGCCCAGCTAGCCCCTGTCCCAGCTCCTCCCCGCACTGCCGCCGCTAGACCACTGGCTTCCCAAAATCCTTATGCCCAGTCCCCATGCCTGTATAGCTCTACCTCCATTCCCCCACTGCCTTCCTGAGCCCCCTCACTCTGTTTTGGGCCTCCGGTTGTGTCCTGTCACAGCCCACACGGCCAAACACCACCCACTCGGCCTTGCAGCGTCACTGCCAGCTGCCACCTGCTTATCTCATTTGAAACACCCATGCACTTGACATGCCAGGACTCAGCTGGCATTTTAATTACATGCAGCAGTGAATTACAGCTGGCCATTATAATTGCAGATGAGCACACCCTTTCTGCAGAGGCTCTGCTTTCCGCAAGCAGTGATGGATGGATTTAAATCCTTCCTGTCACCACCTTCTAGCTAGGAGGAAGGAGGCCCTGACATGTCTTTCACTATGGTGGATGTGCATGTAGATGTGGGTGTGTCTCACAGAAACATGGTGGAGGCCCTGGAGCTAATGGCCCGATTAACTACTGAGGAACCTCCCCCCAGCTCCTCTAGCCAGCTTCTTGCATTGCTGCTACTGAACATGAACAGTGAGCTTGGGTTCCTTTCCCAGAAATCTGTCTTGGTGCCTTGTGAAACCGGCCCTGTTTTGCTTGCTTGTTGGGAACAGCTGATTTAGTCTGGTGGCGCACAGGAAAAGAGCAGGAGCATTTGACCTGGTGTCCAGCTCATTTTGTATTGTGGACCTCTTGGGAGCCGTGGCCGTGGGGGGTATGAATGAGTCTTCACAAAAACCTTGCGGGCCACACTTAACTGTCCTTCTCATAGGTTGTATATTTCTTGCAAACTTGATTGCCTGGGATTAGGGTCTATTTCCTGCCACCGCTGTTGAGGGTAGAAATTCTTTGGTGCCTGGAAAGCTTCTGCTTGGTGGTTCGTGTCCCATTGGCAGGGAGCCTGGGGCTGGCCACCGAGGTGCCTTCTGTGAGGAAGAAGTGGCATGGGTGAATCTGGAGCAGAAATCCTGATGCCATGGATTTTTTCATCCATCGGGAACCTGCTGGGATTCCTCTAGGTGGCAGGAAGTGCACGCCCGGCTACCAGGGTGCTGCCACCGCAAGTGGTGCCGGCTGCGCCGCTCGCCACAGCTCCCCAGCCGCAGGAGTTTATGAACTCGTAAGAGTATAAATGAGGGTTATTCTGAGATGGGGATTACATTTTAAGAGTTGCTTGTCCACCGGCGATCTGACTGACAGACCCCGACCACGGAGCTTGTTTGCTCTGTACCACAGGCTTTTGGTTTCGTGTTAAGGTTAGCCACTAAGCCATTCCCTTCCCTTCGCCCTGGGTAATGCCATCCAGGGTTTGCTTACCTACATAGTAAGAAGAGGTTTACATGTTTTCAAAGCAATAAAGTCAGGCTGTAGCAGGCAGATATAATGAGCACCACATAAACCACTTTGAATCTGGGTGCCTGCTCCACTGGTGTGCTAAAAAAATGTTGGTATGAGCTTTAGTGGATTTGATTTTAAGGCACACGTTGAAAGATTGGATTTTTTCCCCTGGCTGTGAACTTTTTATTTCTCTTTATCACAATTTACTGACGAGCATGAGAACATGTCCTTCAAACAGGCCTCAGCATTAGTTTGGAGAGTGGTCAAAATGCATAAGCAACTGCACTGAGTATGTACTGATGTGGCCTGGTCTGGCCACTGTGACCAGAGGGGAAGACAAGGCTGCCTTTATACCCCTCACCTGGGCAGGGGCTGACACAAACCCTTTGCTCACGCAGGGCCCTTTTTTGCAGTCTCGGTTCTGCATCCACTAGCAGAGTCTCCTCTCCCAAACCGAGCTCCAGCTTCTCCCTTGACAACTCCCTGCCCTTGCAGGAAATGGCAAGCAGATGATGGAAACCTATGAGCTGCTGAGGAACTCTGCTTTAGCTGCATTATTTTTCTGCAGAAAAGGCCCCTTCGGGCAAAAGCTTTAAGTTCTCTTTTCTCCCCAGAGCATGATGAAGAAGATGGGAGAAGGGCTGTGGCTCTGGCTCTGGATCTTTGGCACGGCCCAAGCTATGCAGCGTACTGCTGTGACATCTGGAGGTTCATTTTTGGCCCATTTCTTGGGATCATAGTTAACATCCACATGGGGAATTCTTGTTTTTAAGAAGCACTATTCTAATTTCTATTTATTCTGTGACCTCATTTAATTTGAATCATGTTCAATATATCTCTAGCTGCATTGTTTACAAGGATGAAGGAATTTTTTTTTAATGGTGGCACAACTTGGGTAGGTGAGCTACATATTGATAAAACAAAATATTCTTGATGAGTAAAACATCGCCAGAAACTTAAGAACAATAAATACTACTTGTTCTGTGTAGTTAGAAAATGGCATTATTTTCATTGCACTTGACATTTAAATCCTGTGGTTATTTTTCAAAGTGATATCATAGAGATTTGTAGTTATTAAAATAATTTCAGATGGAATTGCTAGTAGTATTATGCACCTGCAAGGTGATCATGAATCTAAAGAGGTCAAAGAGCTTTGCTAGCATTATTTTGGCTGCCCAGCCCGCTGTTCCAAGCAACATCTAGATGACCTAATCCCAATTTTTGAGTTGTTCTCAAATCTGCAAAGAACTGAATGCTAATGATCGTGCTCAGTTTACCTCTGCTCTTTACCCATAACGCAATCATCTATTAATTCCAAAAAGCCTGAAATAAAAGGTGCTGGTTTTGAGTGAGAGGGGAAAGTAATGCCTGTGTCTGCACAATGCACATCTGTGTGCAAACTAATGAATTCAGACCTAATGCAATACCAGGTCTGATACATAACTCAGAGCAATCAGACATTCATGCTGCCAGAAACCAAGCCCCAAACCACATGCTGCTTGCTCTATCCTGTCACCTGTATTCGCTCTCCATCTCTGTCATTGGTCAAGACTTGTCTTGACCAAGATAGGTCATGAACTTGTCAATAACACAAAGATGTTGCAAGTCGTATGATTTTTTAATGGCGTTGTTGGCATTCTCAGGGTTAAATCCCTCAGTTTTGAAGGAAAACTCCAAGAGCATGAATAGCAATTTTAAGGCACAGTTACCGTGGCCTTTAACTTAGTCTTCATTAACAAGCACAGTGTGCAATACAAGTCAACTGCATTGCAGTAAAGCAAGTTCTTTACCATCTCTTCTATCACATTTCATAGGAGCATTTAGTTTACAGTAGATTAATGTCCTAACCTCTTAGCTTATTCCAGTGAAACACAATCAACCCTATGTAATAAGATTAGACAGTAGGAGCTTAACCCGGTGCTAATCTTTAGTAAATTTTCCCCAGTTAGAACATACGATGAGAGCTAGTAGACTGGAGACTGACTATCTGTTGATGCACAGTAGGAAAGTCATCATTATTTTTCACTGACCAGTTGCGAATAAATATTTCTTGTGCCTTACATTTTCCCGCTACTCCACCCAGATCTGGGCTTTTAGCTTTAAGAGGATAATAAAGCTCGAATGGTTGGACCACATTACTGAACAGGACTCAGTAAGATTCTGGGATAGGATCTTATTACCCTGCATACATGATTAAGAAATGATGGGCAGGTAACTTCAGTTTCTGCTGCAACAGTATTTCATGTCGCCAGTTGTTCTTATCTGTAGCCCTTTATAATGAACAAAAAAATGCCCAATGACTTCAGCTAACTATTCCTGAAACCCCAGAGTAGTAATGTGAAATTTTTGCCATTGCTTAGTGCTGCACATGATCTGATTTCTACTACTTGCCATTGCTGCCTCAGACCTGCTGTTACGAAATCAGGATTTCAACAAGTTGCATGCAATGCTGTCTGCCACATGCTTCCCTGCTGTCCCTCCTCAGAGGGATGCGTTCCTCTGTTGGAAGCCCCCTGTAACCTTACAATCAGGAGGGAGGATGTAATTTTCTAAGAGGTGCATGAAGGACAAAAAGCTAAATTCCTTGTGCGTAATTGAAAATTCCCCATTGTGGCTCTCAGAGCAGAGCTTGCTTACTATGAGGCTTTATAGTTCCAGGAAGAGAAGAAGTTAGCTTTGCATAGTGGGAAACCATTGTAGCTGCGTAATATTCCCCTTAAAGAGGATTGCATGTTTTTTTGAATTTTTATATTAAAAATCATCTCATTAGTAAATTTATCATTTTTCCCTGTGGCCACATTTTATCAAAAGCCTTCAGTATAACAAGGAGTTTTTCAACAATTGGGAAGTCATTTTGTCAGTTGAACATGCTATGTAATTAAAGGATTAACGTTTTCTCTGAAATGCAATTAAAAACAGAAATGGGCCTGGAGTTAACGCCTTCATGGTTAGATGACTGGCCAAGGATTTAAAGGTATAAAATTTCATTGGGAATATGTAAAATGTGCAGGAAATGTGCATGTTGGCTAGAGCTGTGCAAAATACTGCTGGTGAAGATATTTTGGACTGAAATATTTGGAAAATTTTCTGTCAGAATTTTGATGGAAGGAGACTATTAGAGTAAGAATGATGTGAAAACCTGGAAAGAGGACAAAGAAACATGTATTTTCCAATCCAGCAACACTTCAGTCTCTTACTGCAGACGGTGATCTCAAACCCATACATATACTCACTGGCATACACATGTACCTAATTTTGAAAATATGCAAATATAAACTTTGAGAAAATACACCTTTTCAGTTTTTACATATTCAACATGGCAAGTCTCCAGCACTTGATAGTAATTATGTGTAACACATTACTGGGGCAACAGGCGTGTCTGAGCATCAGCCACCTGCATGTGGATTTCTGGTCCTGCCCAGAACACCTTGACACCTGTCAGTCCTAGCAAGGCCATGCGTCTTATTTTATTACTGCCTTCATTATGAGCTGTAAATACTGAGACAAATTTTATCTTTCTTTTCATGGGAAGTTAAATCTCTTGAAATGATCACTATACATTTAGAGAAAAGAGTGGCATGGAAATGTATGTATTTTTAAGGTGAGGTGTTTGTCACAAAGATTTCAAGAGGTTTTTTTACACTCAGATAACTATCATCCTTTTAGTTTTGTGGGCCCTGTAGTAAATTGCAGGATTAACCGGTGAGCAGCTATTAGAAGACTGCATGCACACTCCTGCCCAGATTACTGTGAACGTCTTATGTTTCCTCTGGCTTTAGAGTATTAGGATGGTGCAGTTTCCCTGTCACTGGAATAAGGACATCAATGGGCCATATCATATGCACAGAGATCTCATGTTGTCACTTGTTCTCTCACCTCTTCCTTTGCCACTACTAATGTCACCACCACTTCTTTGCCACCAAGGTTCTTGACTTGAATGGTATCTTTATGCCATCTTCTGCTTTCCATGTAGCCTTACCTTCAGCTTGACTTGTGGCCCCTGGGGCTATACCTCAGCTCCTGCAGCTACCTTCACTCTGGAAGAGGCATCTTCTTTCTCTTTTTCTCTCCTCAGGCAAAGCAGTTGTCAGGGCCTTCCTCGGCTCCTGCTGTGCTCCCTGCTGCCTCCTTACGTCCCACCCATGCAGAGCTCCCTAGGCACAGGCCGTTGGTGATGCTGTGCCTCGTGGCTCTCCTTGCCTGCCACTCCCATCACATCACATCTGCCTTCTGGAGTGTCTTTGCTGGCCTGCCTTAAGTCACCATGGATCCCCCCCTCATGTCACCATGGGTCCACCATGGGTTTCTGTGTGCATCACAGGGTCCGAGCTAGTTCTGAGAGGGCTGGTTTGGGGATCAGAAGCTGGAGTCATAGCAGCTCAGGGCCATCTCATTACACACTCCTGCTCCACTTACCCCTGGCAGAATTTGTGCTTCCTTCACATCTACCTTTGCATGTTACTTTATTATGCTGTGCTGACACACTTTGCGCTCAAAAACTGTAGTTTTCTTACTCAAGGCCTGGAGAACTGGCTTTTCTGCTTGTTCGGTGGTGCTCTTTACTGTTGCATGTCTCCCACTCAGTTTGATCTATGACTGGTGACTAACATGCAGTACCAAAAACATGAAAAAAATTCTCTGTTAACTCCAAAGAAGTTTAAAAGATTGTCATAAGACTGGGCAAATGAAAAAATACATGTGCTTGTTTTGTAGAATGAGATGTTTCAGTCAATGCCCTTTTTAAAATTCCAGAGTCATTAAATAAAACTAAAACTGAAGTAAAATTGAAAGACTTCATTTTGGAATTATCAAGATGCTCTAACTACATCTGCTGCCTTTGCACTAAAAAAGGCTCCAGGCAGAAAACTCCAGTCAGCTCTATGCAGTAGAAGAGCTTGCACACTGATTTGTGTGCCTGCTTGTCGCAGAGGTGTCTTTTCAGCTATCCTCTATCTCCATCACTAAACATGAAACACCTGCAGCACAGTTTCAAATGGTCTTGGCTTTCCCTCAGGCCTTTGCCTCAGACCAGCTTCTGTCACTATGTCATATGTTAAAAAATGATAGCTTAAACCCCAGTCATTTTAGGAACAATTTGTTTGCAATGTTTTATCTTGCAACAATGCATTTTTTATTTTCCATCTGTCCTTTGTGTGTATCTTGTTCCAAACAAACACTTTGCAACAGGGAAGGAGTCTTTGGATAGATCCTATTGGTACTGCACTATCATTTAAATTGAAATATTAGAGTAATTTCTTAATCTTTCAGTTCCTTGTCACAAAGACAGATGTAGCATCAACCACTGGCCCACTGCTATGGAGTGCATCATGCTCTGCAGGAAGGGCTGCATGGCAGGTCCGGTGTTCACACACACACTCAGAGACACGTGTGTACGCTGCTGCTCTGCAACACTGCAGACTTTCCTCAGATTTTTGGAAGGAAAATGCACATGTGCACTAAGGAGAAAGAGGGTCTTGTGTAAACTGCTCGTGCTTTCATGGCAGACATTTCATTGCATTATAGAATTGCACTAGAAGAACTAGCACTGGTGGGGGGAAGGATTAAAACCCTTGCTGATTTCCTTTTTAGTTAAACCTAGGCCTGCTTACTTCAATAAACAGAGAGGAGTCTAGCTCTACATTTTTTCTGCTTTTAATGACACTTTCTAAGAAAATTATAAGCCTCTGTTACCTCCTTTATTTTCAGTAAGGAGTCCTAGTTGTTGTAAAAGCTCTTCAAGGAGCCTTGGCAGATAAACAGACCTCACGTTTCCCCATTTACTTGTTTGGAGGACCTAATTTAACATAAGAAGTCTTTGTATACAGAAAGGAACAGAAAAAGCAGCTGATAAAGGTTTGTGAATGGTTAGCTGATGATTCCACCTTGATCCATAATTATGGTGCAGAACCATGTGGCTGCTCACTTCTAAATCTGAGAGAGCCTAAGGGTGTAGAGGATAGACAGCAGTTCTGCTTGACTGTGTCCAGACAGACACAGACAAGAAGGATTACCTGTGCAGTACTAATGCCCTTTAGATAGGTGATTAACATGGTGCAAGATAATTACTTCTGACATCTCTCATTGCTACTTGAAAGAAACAGGGCGATGGTCTGGTGGAGTTGTGTATAGATCATGATCATGTGGCTACTGACACTACCCCAATGTTCCCTTTGCTCTGATTCACCTCACATTAAAGCCAATGGAAAAATTTCTGCTGGCTGTAGAGGCAGCCAGCTGAGACCCTGCTGCAGAAAAGTCTTAGAAAGGAGTTGTGAGATAGAAGGAACAAACCAGTTCCAGCGCCCTTGATTTTAATGCATTTAGTGCTCAGTTATTGCTACAGCGGAAAATCTCCCCCCTCACTTTGTGCATGTGATTGCTAGACATGATTTTTCAGTGTATTGCTCTGCTGTTCTGAGCTGCTTCCAAGAAGGGATAGTCTGCTCTTCTGCCACAGCAACTTCAGGATCTGCTTCTGGTAGGCTGGCACTGTGTGGAATCATTCTGATTAAGTTTCTAGCCAGCAAACAGCATCAGGTCAGTCTTAGCAAACCAAAAACCAGCTGTACTGACCAAGCCAGTCTACCATAAACTCCTCGCAGGAATTTATGTGGCTGCTTACTATATTCAGACATGAAAAGAATACACAGAATTCAAGTTGTTCGCTCTGCAACTTTGTGGCTTGCAGTAATGCACGTCATTCCTAGTTTGAGTGGTGATAGTGCAGTTATGCACAATGCGAGTATACTGTCAAAAATCCTGGCTCAGATAAGGCCTCTGATGAGCAGTGAAGGTGTCTGGGGAGTGGGGTCAGTAGCAGGGCTTGAACATGTCCCACCTCCCAGGCTGAGGCTCTTTGGCTGGAAAGAGCCACTGTGGGGAGGCTGGAGGCAAGGGCTGCCCCTTCAACCCCCGGGAGCTGCATATCGTCAGGAGTGCTCACACCAGCCCTGCGGCATGCTGTGGACCAGTACCCATCAATCCAGATCTTGATTCAGACCTGCTGCTGTGCCCTGGCAGAGGTCTGGAGGTGCTGGGGCAGAAAAAGGAGACTCTCCCTTCCTGGCAAATCTAAAAATCCACTTGGATGCATTGCAACAAAATCTTCATGTGTGGCTACTGAACCATCTCTGGTGGTTGGAAACTGTTCCAGTGACTCTCACATCTTCATGAGGATGTGAAAAATAATGTTTCTTTCATCACTTTTTGACATTACAGAGATCGGTCACGCATTTTTAATGTCAGCTTTCTGCTAGTATATATTGAGCATAGCTTTGGGCTTTTACCTCACCACAAAACTATTAACCTGTATCCATACTGGGCCAAAACCTATATTGCTGAAACTGTACAAATACACTGTAATGTAAGACTACTTCAGAATAAAATGGTTTCTAAGTGGCTGAACTGGCCAGGATTGATGGGCCAAACCATTAGTCCACACTAACTGGCAAATTATATTGACCCAATTTAGGCTAGGGTAATTCCTTCTGGTTCAACTTAAACAATTTTAAAACAAATGTAGATTGAGTCTTAGGAGCTGAATTCTACTCTAGAAGTAGGATTTTTCACCCTTTGAACCATTTTTAATAAAGAATCTCTTCTTTCATGTAGTTCATTAAAACACGTAGAGTTTCCTTTCTGCAAACTTTTTGTTCTGAAAGTGAAATTTTGAGCC
>JAVJGI010000057.1:44261893-44272184 GCA_035590275.1 Ibycter americanus
TGGTTTACAAAAAGTAAGACTCTATGATCCTAATGCTCCTTTTGGTTGTCTGGGTTTTTTTTTCCTGTTGGCCACATGAACGTGACAGTAATATAGCTAAAGAGGATCTATGGTTAATTTGTAAGCTTAAAGGATCTTCTAGGTAAAGTTATTCTAGAATTCCATCTATGTTGCCTATACAGCATTTTATGAAACTTTGAAAAACAGCTGCTCTGTATTTCCAGAGCAGGACCAGCTGAAACTCATCAGAAACAAGATATGACCCTAACATCAGTTATGACGACTACTATGAATCTAACCTCATGTGATTGTGTTTCCAACGACTCAGCATGTGTGACAAGTCCTTTGTCCTGCTGCTCTCTTCAGACTAAACTGGGATTCACATGCTTCATGAATGAACTGTGAACTCTAACATCCTGAACTCACAGGACACCTCCCCCCGCACCCCCCCCACCCACCCCCCCCATCTCTAACATCCTTGAATTCAAGACATCTCAGCATAACTCACTGCTAATCCTGAGAAGCTAAATACATGTACAAAGTGCTCTGAGCACTTTCAGGGGACAGATAAGAAAGTATTCTGCAAGGGTATATATTGATAGGTGTATACGTTAGGTACAAACACATTAAGTGATGGAGTAGAAGTTACGCGTTTGGGGATTCAGAGCTATGATTTCATTGCCAAAATAGAGTAAATCGGCAGATCTCTGTAAATCCCTAAATTCTGCAGTTTTGCAAAATTGCAAAATTGTAGTTTTGTTCTTCCTGTGTTATATAGACAGGTGGTCTGCAGCAATCATTTATCGCTAAAAAAACCTACCAACCTACCCTTGAATAATTCAGACCTGAGTAATTCTGCATGCAGTTAGTACAGCCAAAAGATCCCATTGGCAATGCTCTGTCCTCCTCGCCAGACACCATAGTCCCCAGCACCCCTTTGCACACCTGCTTTCCTTCCAGTAGGAGCAGATTGACTTTATTCAAGTCCATCTGCCTTGCTGTGTGGAGATCGGTGGGATGGTAACAGCTGATCTGGATGGGTCAGAGGTTGCCAAAAGCTACCTGGAACAGCTACTGAAGGAGGAATCATTGGGGGTGAAGGGGCAGGACAGGGCTGCTGGGGTCTAAGGCAGTTCAGTGCAGCTCTGCTGATCAGCATCCTGCTGCCTTCTCCAGAAAGACTGATTTTTTTGCCCCTGAATTTACAGGATTACCTTATTTTTCCAGTCTTCCAGGTGTTGTGGGTCCTAGATGCAGTTTGACACATCCCAGCATCAGGCCAGCACACCCCAATCTACACTGCAGTGCCAGCCATCTGCAAGGAAAGATTTCACAGGGAATCAACAATCCTTCAGATGTTACCCACCACAATTTAAGTTCTCTAAACAGAGCATTCTTCACCTGCCCTTTAAACAGATGAAATTACTTATTTGAAGGAAAAAGGATCTAGGGTGTTTTGTACTATTTTTCAGTGCAAGTGTTTCTGCTGGAGTTTTGTGAGAGATGACTTGTTCACTCTTGCTGTCCTGTGCCAGTTAGGTCATTTCTTCCAAAAGAGCAGTAAGCTATTCATGCAGGATATAAATCTTTGAGGAGGGATGTTTTTCTGCTGACCCAGTGACGGGAACTTGTTACATATATTAACTGGGTTTTACTTTCGTTTTAGTTCTCCGCAGTGGGTGCTTACCACTGTTCTCTCAGCAGCCTTATGAAGCACATTTGAACTGCCCATTCCCTAATTGCCTATCACTGGACGCATAGACTCTTGATGGTAGAGAGTAAGAAACCCTCTTAAATTCCAGACCAAACTATTCCCTGTCTGCCTTTGGATGTTTTCAAAGAGTCTTTTACTTTTCTTCTGTTCTATTTTGTGGTTGTAGAACACCATGGTTGCATAATTTGACTTCCAGAAAGCAGCAGCAAAGTAAAGAGGGGGTTGACATGGTGTAGTGCTGGCAATAATCCTGCTTTGAGGTGGAGATTGGACTCAATGACCTTCAGAAGTCCCTTCCAACCAGTATTTCTAGAAGTCTCTCAACTCAGGATCAAACATATCAGCAGAAAAATTTAAGCAGTTTTACTGAGAGATGACCATGCTGAGCCAACCTAGGCTTAAAATAAATATATGGTTTTAGACATTTTTCAGAGTGTAGAAGAGACAAAGGAAATTTTATTTATAACAGTGAAAAGGCAAAATTGTATGACAGAGCTGTTTGAGCCATTCCTATTTTTGTCCAGAACAGGTTTGCTGGCTTTGTGTCAGAAAGAGTTTACATGGATTTGCAGGTCCTAAAGTGTGGAAATGTATGGATTTGAACCAATCCAGCTTCCCCTCACCCAAATCCTGTTGTGAATCCAAGGCAAGGTTCAGAATTGGTAGTCCTATGAATGTTTGCATAGGTTCACTTTACACAGAATATGGCCCATAATGAATAACGTAGTTTGAAGAAGAAGGATTACAGAAGATTATGGTCGGAAAGACTTTCAAGAACGGCTAATTTCAGCCATGAATTCCTGTTAATTAGTTTTAGGAAGCTAAGTTGCCCATATCATGTTTGGATGATTGGTGTGGTGAAAATGGTGGTAGCTGACTGGTTGTACATCCTTAACGCCTTCTCAAGAGGTTTGTGTTACGTGGCTTGGCACTTTTGCATTTATTGATAGCAGTCAGGCAGCCCAGATATGTTCCTTTTTCATCCACTTAAACTGCTGTATGGGATCAAAGCCAACAAACATATCAAGTTAGGGCACAACAAAATATAAGAATGAGCCTTGCATTTTTTCTGCTTTTCCTGCAAAACAATTTTAAAGGTGTTGTACTGAGAGTTAGGGCTCCCTTGGTAGAAGGAGCATAAAATGGTAGTGCTTAATGCATTGAGTTGCTAATATCTATGCAAAGAATCTAGCAAGAAAACAAATCATTGGTTGTTGATTTATAACAGCATGACTTGTGATAGAGAAAGTGAGAGGTGAGAATCAGGCCCAAACAACTTCCTTTTTTGATTCATTTGGATGAGATCCCAAATGCCCACACACTTAGGCATGATTATCCTCAATTTGCTGTTTTGTGCAATTTTATTTAGCCAACTCCATACTTAGCAGAAATTGGAGACGTTCCACTGAAGTCCTATGGAGAAAGCTGCATGATCAGAGCTCTGTAACACAAAAGAAAGCTCAACACTTGTTGGAATGTATCAACAGGAATCTCCCATCCCTCCCAAAACTCACATTAAAATCTGGAAACAGCGCTAAGGATTTAATTTGCAAGTTCCTGTCACAATAGTTCCCTCCACATGAAGACAATGGTGTCTTTCTACTATCATTTAATTCAAAAACCACTCATTTTTTGTTGCATGAAACAATAACAGCTATGCAAATTCATTTTCTAGCACAGGCTTAGAGTAAAATCCCGGCTTTAATGAGAATTTTGCTACTGACGTCAAGAACAGGATTTTATGGACTCTGCTTGCACACTTGCATATGGATGAGAGCTTCGTTCAGTAACCCATACCTTTCTTTCTTTCTTTCTTTCTTTCTTTCTTTCTTTCTTTCTTTTGCTCTGAGAGAGCACATAGCTTCTGATAGAGATCTAGTTATCCTTTGTATTGAAACTGCTTATCAGGCTGTAAGTTCAAAATTCCCTTAGAAAACTTCGCAAAATAAGACTTCTAAAGATTTATGAAATACATCCCCAGCTCCCTACATACACATGCTGCACAGCATACCATTATATCATTTTCCCTGGGTCTGCCATAAAAGGCAAGAGCTTGAGTGTAGAAGTCAAGGGGCAGATGAATGTGTGTAATTTACTGAAACTATTGGGCTAATCCCCTTTACCCCACCCTCTTGGCTGAGCTGTGAGAGCCATAAGGCAGCTGGTGAACTTTTTGAAAAGAGGAACAGATACGGCACTCTGGTAAGAAACAGAGAATTCACTTGTCCTAGTTACAGTCAGAGAACAATCAGCACCAGATCTGCTCTCTCACAAGGAGGATGGCTTTCTTATATGAAAGATATGACCAGTACTATATTTAGCAGCAGGGCCAGATCCTTTGAAACTTATGGAAGGACCTTTAGTGGCACACACTATCTTTTACATCAGAAACAAGGCTTTACATGTTGTGACTGTAGTTTTTAAGAGAGTCATTTGGACCCTGCATTACCCAAGCATTTCTTAGGTATCAAATATGTGGGGAAAAAAGGATTTTGGTTAATGAAATGCAGAAGTACAGACTATTCAAGTCCATTCTTGCATCCAAATGTTTCTCCATGCTGCTGGCAGGAACAGACAACAGCATATGTAAGACCATATCCAAATGGATTTTGGTGCCTAGATTAGAACTCAAGTGCCCATTCCAAAGCTGTGACCCTGAAACCCCCTGCAACTACAGCATACCGTACAGATACCTAAAAATCCTTTGCCCTTGATGCTGTTGTTATTCCCACAGTTCACAACAACATGTATTGGTGAGCGTTCATGCACACTTCACACATGACAGAGCTAAATAACTTGCAGCCTAAACAGCAAAGGCTACCTTTAATCCATTAAATCCTACCTATGGTTTCCAAAGACACATGAAGTTTTAAGCATTTGCAGAAATCACCTGTCCTTCCAGAATGCAGCTTGAAACAATGACAGTGGCAGATATGATTTTATATTAAAATAATTGTGCGTAAGTGTTAAATTGAGAGATAAAGGACAGTGTCCATTGCCTGCTATAAAATAGCCTATCTGGATCCCTCCCACAAGAGATGGGAGGCTTTGAAGTCAATTACATTTTCTTCCTGAGGGTTTTGAAGACACATTAGTAAGGACACATTGCTTTTCTTACCCCACTGCAGGCTGGAATACTACAGAAACACTCTTCAGTCTTCTAGCTGAAGTTGAGCAATTAGAAAGTAGTCTAAGATGTATTGGTCCAGAAGAAAAAGCCCATGAAAAGCACAGAGAATGGGGGCTGGAGTAAAATGCATGATCAGCTACAGACTAAATTGATCTTGTTGTATTATATTGACTTGACATACCATGTAGTAAAAGTCATGAAGCATGAAGTCATACACAAAATATGAAGCAACCCAACAAAGGTCCTTATCTTTTGCTTTCCAGATAATTTTAGTTTTTTGACACAATTTTTTGATTTGACAAATTTCTGGTTAAGTTTCAATTATAGTCAGATACCTGACTACTAACCGTTTACAGATATATTAGGGACAAGAAGATGACCGGGAGTAGTCACCATGGACTTAGGAGGGGAAAATCACTCCTAACCAACATGATAGCCTTCTATGAAGAAATGACTGGCTCAGTGTACAAGGGGAGACTAGTGGATGTTGTTTATCTTGATGTCAGAGAGGCTTTTGATGCTGTCTTCCATAGCATCCTAATAGATGATGAAGTATGGACTAGATAAGTGAACACTGAGATAGATTGAAATCTGGCTGAACTTCTGGGCTCAAATGGTCGTGGTCAGTGCCACAAAGTGCAATTGGAGGCCAGTCCCAGTGGTGTATGCCAGGCATTGATACTGGAACCAATGCTAATTAAAACCTTTGCTAATAGCTGGGACACAGGGACAGAGTGCACCTTCACCAAGTTTGTAGATGATAAACAACTGGGAGGATTGATTGGACCAGATGTTGGTGCTGCCATTCAGAGGGACCTGGACAGGCTGGAGAAATGGCACAAAAGAATTTCATGAAGTTCAATAAAGGGAAATACAAGGTCCTTCCCTTAGGCAGGAACAACCCCAGGGACATTCTGGGAGGCTACCAGCTGCAAAGCAGTTCTGCAGAGAAGGGCCTGGGGGTAGACACCAAACTGATCATGAGCCAGCACTGTGTCCCTGCAACAAAGAAAGCAGACAGCTTCCTGGGAAGCACATTGCCAGGAGGTCAAGGGAAGTGATCCTTCCCCTCCATTCAGAACTGGTGAGACATATCTGGAGTATTAGGTCCAGTTCTGTGCTCCCTGGTACAAGAGAGAATGGGAATACTGGAGAAAGTCCAGTGAAGGGCCATGAAGATGGTTAAACAAGTGGAGTACTTCGCATACAAAGAGAGGCTGAGAGAGCTGGGAGTGTTCAGCCTGCGGAGGAGAAGGCTCCAGGCAGGATCTTATCAGTGTGCATAAATACCTGATGTGAGCGTGTAAAGAAGGCAGGGCCAAGCTTTTTTTAGTGGTGTTCAGTGACATGACAATAGGAAATGGGCACAAATTCGAATTCCATAAACATAGGAAAAAACTTTTTTTCTGAAATGGTGGCTGAACATTGACACAAGTTACCCAGAGAAGCTGTGGTGTCTCCATCATTGGAGATATTCAGAATCTGACAGGACATGGCCCTGAGCAACCTGGTCTAGGTGACTATTCTGAACAGTGACCTGCAGAGGTTGCTTTCTGTCTCAGCCATGCTGTGATTCTGTAATGTTCAATTGCCACATGACATCTGGGAGGCATGTATGCTCATGGCAATGTTTTCATCCTCCTTACCACCACAGAGACAGAAACCTGAAATAAAATTATCTGGAAAAATGTCTTTAGTATAATAGAAATATCTTTGACAAATAATTGTTTTCAGCTGTGGGGTGGGCATCAGGATATTTTTCAGAGATCCATGGCTGCATATCAGTAAATATAATTATGAGTCACGTGGAATGAAGTAAGGAAAAATGGAGATTCTCTTGGCAGCTGAAAGACTGCAGGAGAGATGAGAGAAAGTGGGAGTGAAATAAATGACACATCATGGATGACCAGGTAATACCATTTCTTTAACTGCATTGCCATTGTCTTTCCAATACTCTGTTTCCTTTCTTTCATAAATAAACACTTATGGGGACAAACCATACCTTGTTTAGACAATTAAATTAGAACTAAAATTAAAAGTAAAATACTCATCTGGAGCAACAACAAATCCTACTTTCACTCTTGTTTTTAATCTGTCTGTAGTAAACACTGTTTTGCTTTCTACACAAAACAATGCCCAACTTATATGTAGCATCCTAGAGAAGCAGTCTTAGCTAATTCAGTGCTGCACCATTTCCACATGATAAAAAATCAACACCAGAATTTGAAAAGCCTGAAGTAAGCCATCTGGATTATGGGTTTTAACATAAATTTTTGGTCCTTGCCTCATTCTAAGTTTCACAGAACGTCAAGACTGATCATCAGGTTTTAACAGTAGTTCATGAGCGTTCAGTGATCTCCCCCTCCATCTCACAAAAATGGTGGTCTGTCCCCACCAAATTTCAAGTTTGCCTCTTCCTTCTGGAGCTTCATCCTTCCCACCCAGAGGGCTGTGAGATCCAGCTAGCAGTGATGAGCCGCCCGCGTGCACTCAGCCCCAGATGTAAGCCTCTGCCAGGGCAGAGGAGCATCTCATGGCCAAGCATGGAGCTGGAGACTTGGCTGGGAAGGTGACCCCCACTTCAAAACAGCTCTCAAGCTTTGCTAGATTTTGCTGTCACTCACCTCTTCTACAGCTACGCACTCTAGAAATTTAGTAGAAAGTTTCTATCTCAAGCTTTTGGTAATGAAAGTGATTTTAAAAAGGCAAATGGGGTAAACCACCAATAATAAAACCAGGCCTCTCCCAACCAGCAACTGTAAATCCAAATCTTTTTCTAGACTTGTGTAAGCTAAAAGACAGCCAGGAGCTGTTGCACAATGAGGTTTTTTTTCCCCTATCCAGGCTGTTTTAACCCTCTTTGTCATTTCTAAGAGCTGAAAAGAACTAAAAAGTTCAATTTTGAAGACAATTTCTTCCTTAGATCATGACAAGGTCCCAAGGAAGGCCTGCCAGTAGCTCTGTGGTTCAGTCCCTGCAACTGTTCAGGCTGATCACACAGCTGTTGCTTGGAGAGGGAGAGGGTACTCTCTGGCTAAAAGTACACCTGTGTCAAGGAAAATGTTTGTACTGCAGTACCACCCAGCAGCTTTCAGGCTGGTCTTGGTGTATTTTGGACAAGACAACCATTGCAGGTGTTCTGAAACCAGCAGGAGGGCTAAAATAATCTCCTCGAATGGAAGGGAACTGGTGCCTCTTTGGATCAGTCATTACTTCTTTGAGCTGCTTCAGATTTAAACAAAAAACATTTCTTCACTCAAGGAAGGTCTCAGTCATTTTCTGCTCTATGTCCAGAGCCTCCTGACAGGTCTTCTACAACATGGCAAGACATCCCCCATCTGCCGAGGCAAAGTTCCCTTTAAGTACCTCCAGTCTGCAGAAACCTTTATTGTACTAGGAGACATTTTCTTTCACTGCTTAAACTGGCTTTCCACAAGAGCAAACTATGCTGATTAAAAGGTGTTCATGTTGGGTTTATGTTTGGATGGGTTTTTTTGGCCAACATAATAGCATCTTTTCAGGCGCTGTGATATCTGCCAGTACTGGGGAAATAGTTGCACTCCTGAGAAAAGAAAGTAAGAGAGACAGGCTTTGCTGCAAAGTTGACTGTTTAGGTTAAGTTATAGCGGTATAACTTACTTTCAGATAATCTTTCAGGCTACTGCTGGGTTGTCTCTGGAATGAAGTGATTCTGTGCCACTGGAGCAATGTGAGAGAGCTGAAGGGCATCACAGAAACTCCAGAGGGGTGCTGTGTCTGCTTTGTGGGGAGGAAGGTGGAAGAATGTCTTGATATTAGCAGTGAGGAGCTGAAACAGAAATGAAACCCCAGTCCCATAAGCTCCAGCCCCTCCGGTTTCCTATTTGCTAGTGCATAAGATCTTTGACACAGGAGGAGGGGGTTGAGGCTGCATCTGACACACCATGTGGTGGGATGAGGAAGCAGCACAGGCTGCAGCCCAAGAGATTGTTCACTGCTTTGCCTTGCGAGGGGACCGAGATCCTGCTAGGTGGCACATCTGAGGTCAATGGCTGTGTTGCAATCTGCTTGAAAATGCCTGAGATGGGTTACAAGGGAGACTGAGGCAGGGGCTAGCTGTTATCTATGATGTGTTTAGTGTGGCAGGTATGAGCAGGCCAAAGTCAAGGCTTAAGACCTTGTCAGCTGGCATCATGAATTGCACAAGATGACATTGTGACTATAGGAAAGAATGCGGAGCTGAACCCAAATCTGATTTGTTTGTCCAAATATGACAGCATCAGTAGTGGGTACTGCTGTTGGAGAAAAATACGTGCATGTATCTACATGGATGAGAGCTACTGTAGCTGCTCCAATAAGAAAAGTGTTTTAAATTAAGGGTTGCCTGTTATTTCATGAGAGTGTGGTGTGGTGCAAATAATAACCATATTGAAGACTTAAAGTGCTTCTTAACGAAGTACTTGGAGCCCTGACTATTTTTGGTATTCTCATCCTGCTGCTGCTCTGGAATCCACTCATAAAACAGTTTCATAGGAGCTTCTTTTCATTTTATATGCTTTTGAGGTACAGTTAGTTCTTAGAAGAAAGTGTTCTATATTCAGATGTCCAAGCTTATTTCTGCCCTTGTAACAGATTAAATCATCTATCTGTGTGCCTGCTTTTGGTGGGGCAGTGCAAACCATTTTTAAATCATGCAAAATATATTTTTATGGATCTAATTTGCTGGAAGGCTGCCAGAATCTCTTGTATCATTTGAGTATGGTGCTGTGGGAAACAAACATGAGGAAGAGAAGCTGTGGAAGATGAGATACTGATAATGCTACTAGGACATTATGGGTAAAATTAAACTGATTTACAGAACATTCTAGAGAGGTTTTTAGTCCTGGATATAACATGTCTCTATGAATGGGAGGTTGCACAGCACACAATGAAAAATATTTTCCTGACTAGAAGGTTTCATTTATATTTGTGCCAAAAATAATCTCTGATTTACAGTTCTGTTGGCTGAACAAATTGTTTGGTGTGGAAACTTTGACAAATTTTTCTGGCCTTACTTTTCTCATTAGGCATCTTTCTCTGTCCCCTGAAAACATACTTCATACTGAATTCAGCCCTCTTTATTCCTCCTTTCCTTTTGCTGCTGCTGAGTTTGATCTCTTCAACATGGTGAGTTAGACTTTTAGCCATTGTATCTGCTTTTGGTGCCAAAGTCTTATTTTGTTTCCATGAGTAAGACTTTTTCTCCTGTGTTCTAAATTATTTTTCTTTTTTAAAAAATATTTTATTTAGCATGTCTCTTGGAAGTCCTCTTCTTTTGGGTATCTCCATCTGTAGTGGTTTAACCCCGGCTGGCTGGCAACCAAGCACCACGCAGCCGCTTGCTCACTCCCCCTCACCCAGAGGGATGGGGAGGAGAATCGGAAAAGAGTGTAAAACTCAAGGGTTGAGATAAGAACAATTTAATAGGT
>JAVJGI010000057.1:44272284-44288623 GCA_035590275.1 Ibycter americanus
GCATCAGTAACAGTTCAGGATGAATGGCAGAGAGGGTATAGAATACACAGTTCCAGTTACACCCACACAGTGATAAAGTGGTCTCAGCCACTATAACTAGGACACCATCTGTTTAAGATCCTTTCTCTGCATCTCCTTGTTTAAGGTCATCTACTTGTCATGACTACATTAACCCTGATGCTACCTGCCTCTGGACCTTTGGTGCCATTTAATGCTCCAGATGAGATTTCAAGGGGTCCCATACTTTCTCTGCTAATTACTCTTCTCTTTCTGTGCTCTAATATGGACATCCTTGATTAGGACCTACTCATTCACGCTGCTGTGAATGTCATCTAACTGACCCAAGCCATCACACCACCCAGTGCAGAGTCATGGTGAAGGTCTTCCAAATGAGCTTCAGCCTCGTACTGTCTAGCAGTCAGTATGGCTACTTTAGCACAGTTGGACATCCAGACTAAATAGTCTTACATTTTAGCATGGCTAGATAGCTCAAATGTGGCTCTATACTGGCACAGCTATGCTCTCCCTGGGTCTGGAATGTAGCACCACCAGCGGTACTTCAGGGAACACTGTGTTGTTGTCTGTTGTGCAGTGTGAACATGCTTCTGAACTTCCAGTCCCTTCTTCACACAGACACACATATGCAGATGGAGGTGCACACATTTTATGCTTTTCTTCATTCACAAAGAGATTTACCTTGTCATTAAAATTTGAATCTATGTTTCTCAGAATCCTGACCTGGCAAGATGTTTAAGAACATGCTTAAAACTCACCAAATTGTAATTTACAGCACTTGTAGCATCCACGTAAGGCACCCATTCCTCTTTTCATTGAAAAGAGCAAACACCTGAATAAATACAATCATGACAAGTAAAGTAGCTCTCCAAGAGGTATAAAATTAAGTTAATAAGTGGCTTCAACTTCCATAATGTGGGTCATACTGTTCGGTATATTCTTAAATCTCTGCTGTTTTGCAGATCTGGTAGGTATGAACAGCTAATTCTAAAAATGTGACATCCCAACTTCTTTTGCCAAACCAGGTAAATAGACACACACACATGTGATGCTGGTGGGGCTATGTAACCTACATTCTTTCATCTCTTCCAGCAAAGGACCTTGGTGGATGTCCCAGGAGACAGCAGTAAAACTGTGTGGGTTGAGGGCCACCTTCTTCATTATAGATGGCCGGGATCACTGGCAGTAGAAAGGTGCTGTCTCGAATATGCCCCTCAGGTACAGTAGGGTCCTGCGGACGCCTCTGTTGATTCTGCAATACTTAATACCAGATCAGACTGATTTCAATAAAATTCCTCTTCTGATTTACTAAGTATTTACAAATACAGTAACAGTTGGAAAATGGGAAAATGATGTGATAGAAAGTAATTTAGTTACTATATAATTACTCTGGTGCGTTAAGAATGAAGTTAACGGACTTTTGCCAAAAGGAAGGGATGTTTTATCATTTTAATTTGTCCTTCATAGAACTGTGTTACCAATATGTCTTAGTATTCCACCTATAAAAGACACTTAGACAGGGTCTCACTTATTCTGGATTTCTGGATGGAAGTGTGAGACACCACTCTTAATAAAAACCCATCACCACTAACTAGACACAGTCTCTGCTACTGTCAACACTACTTAGTCAGAGGGTTGTGCTCCTAAGTATTCAATTGCAATCTGGAGGCAGAGTTCTCACCATTCTGCAAGACCTAGCTCACAGATATCCCCATTTTTATTTTTGTGTAGGAACCACCCACATCTGGCCAACCCTGAGAAACCTCTCATGGTGGTAGGAAAATGAGTGATATCTTCAGTTCGTCAGTCATAATAAACTCATCCCATAATAAATAAAAAACCCTCAACACCAAAACAAAGGGTTTGTCCATCAGAATTTCTCTACTGGAAGAAACAATTTGGTGTTTAAGTTCAATGGTAAAAAAACGCCCTTTGCAGTTGCTCAGCTTTGCCCATAGTCTCAGTAATGAGGGCAAGCCAATTATGGGATGCACTCTGGGGTACTATGGCTGTTGGTTTTCATATGCCTCGCTCCCCTGCCCTCTCTAGCAGCACACTAAATGCTCCAAGACAGGACCCTTCAGTGCTTCTGCCTACTTCAAAACAGCAGCAAGTGCCTTTTCCAGCTACCTTTTGCTCTCCGTGTCAGATCACTGAGGAACTGTCCAGCAAATGAGCGCCTTCGAAAATTAGGATGGCTTGGAGATTTCTTTTGTGCTGTTATGTCTGAAGCCCATCAGGGAGAGAAGAAAAATACTTAAAATTTTCAAGCTAGGACAAAGCTCAGTAATTCAGGACTGAACAATATTGAAAAAAAAGAGAGGAATCACAAGAGAAAGCTGGCCACAATCACTATTACAGTCCCTGCAGCTGTTCACATCATGTTCAGTGCCAAAGATAAAGAAAATGTCCCAAAGAGCAGGGTATTAGCACAGGTACAGACCTTTAAGGACATTTGTACTTGGTGGCAAAAGCGCTCAGAGTCTGAGTGTGACAGACACAAAACTCTTAAAATCATGACATGAGTATTAAGATAATTAAAAGATTCTTAATTCCTTAATTTGGGAATTCTTAGTTCCTGTCTACTTCCTACCTCTGGCAGCACAGGTAGTGCTGGTGAAATGAATGTGAAGACACCTGTCTCCATCTGTCTAGCACAGGGCTTTGGTTTAAGCACCATTTTCTTCATTTAAGTGTCCCATGCTGGTCCTTGCCATGCCAATTGTCTTGGGAGGGACGTTGCAAAGCACCATGACATATCACTCCTCCTCTCGGCTTTGGAGCAAATTGTTAAAAAGATTGAGGACAAGATCAACTCAGCACTTGTTTGAATTCTAGGTGAATGGCATCTTCTGAAGGGGCTGTGGTTTGGGAGGTATCAGCTGGAACCACTGGGGATTATTAAGTTTAGTCAAACACAGATTAGTATTTGGCTGGATTGTCTAGACTTAGACAATTTTGCACAGAACGGGGCTGTTAATGGACATTTTGCTTATGGACAGCTTTTTTTCCCTGCCAGTGTCCACAAGTGATTCCTTCATTCTGCTTTCTTAATAAATGCAATATTAAAAATGTTTTCTGTAAAGCTGAGCCACAGACAGACCCTATTATCATGAGCTCCCTCCATTCTGCTGGCTCAAGAGAGTGCAAGACTCTTGGAAGTTCATGTATAATTATTAGGGCAGACTGTATTTCTATGGAGAAAGTATTATTTTCTGTTACGTCAAAATCAGTGACAATTAATTATGCTTCAGAGTGGTCAAGTTTCTGGTCTTGAAAGGAACAATTTTTTTCTCAGTTTGGAATCAAATATAAACATCTTTTCCAAAAAAGTGTAAGAGTGCATATATGCGTATGCCTGCTTTTCTGATCTTTTTGTTCATCGATAGTGTTCTGGGCAAGAAGTATTCCTCACTTCATTTTCACATAAACTAGTCAAAAATTACTGTGAAGATTGGCATTTCACTCGCACATGACTCAGGGATGCTGTTGTGCCCCTTTGCAAAGCACCAGTGTGTTTGTGTACCCAGAGCAGCAAACCTGAGGTTGTTGGTTGGATCTGCTGCCAGCTAGGACTAGCATTTGTGGCTGAACCAAGATACACTACAGCACTGGTTCCTGTTGAAAACAAAGACACAGACGCATGCTACAAGGGTGTATTATATCATCATCAGATGGTTCATATTATTCTCTGACAAAATAATGCATCAGTATTTATTATGAAAACTAACTGATTTGGTCTTGTGTCAATTTTATTTGCCATCAATACTGTTTTAGTTTTTGATGGAACTCTGCCAACTTTTCCTGTTCTGCTTGCTCCAACCAAGCCCCTGAAAGCTGACTTTCACAGGCTGTCTGTGATTAGACAGTGGGGTCTCTGTAAGTGTGGTCTCATATGAGCAGCTGTATGTTTTTTCTGTAGAGGGAACTTGTCATTAAAGAACTGAGAAGATGAGTGGGTGGTACCTTGGACTGTTTTTCTTTTAATTTGGCCCTCGTTTACTTTAGACACTATGAAGGAGTCTGCATTAGTTGATGGTGCCCACAATTCACTTGTACAGATGAAGGCAGCTTGACAGCTGCATAAATCACTGCTAGATACTACTAATAGATTGCTGCATACGAATTTGTAGAGGACCACCCAAGCACAGCTCCGGGGCGGCCTGCAGTCACACTAAGCTTGCACATGAGTACAGTAATGCAAATTTACTTAACTCTTTGTTAGCACTTTGTATAGTTTTCCTTTTAAGGAAGGTATCGTCATTTCTCCACTTGCTCTTAGGCTTATTTGTTGGACAGGTGAAGAAAGTTGCCGGTGTCCAGTGCCTCCCACCATCAATAGTTTTGTGCTTGAATTAAGTTTTATTTGTTTGTTCATGGAGAGATACCAGCTTGTGTCCTCATCTTGAATTGTACAATCTGTTGGGAGGGAGAAGGAGAGTGAAAGGGGTGGGAAAAGAGAAATGAGCTTCTAGTTCAGTGTAGGTACTTCTCGTATGCTAGAGAGAAAAGCTTGGTCAGGGCAAAGCAGTCATTAAATAGCTACAGTATGCTTCCTGTCTAACAGCAAGGAATTGTATCCTGCCATTTCTAATTGAAGACGCAGTGGAGGTCAGGACTTGGTAACATACCCATCAAAATGAATAATACAGGAGCACAGGACCAGGAACTTGTTTCTAGTGGCTGTATGTGCAAATCTCAACAAGGAGTTTAGCTGGCACATTAAAAGCTAGAAAGCTATTGATCCATTGCTACCTGACATGAGCCAAGCCCTGGGAAGCATTAATCAATAACCAGGTTATATTACCCATTACAGGACGTGGGATTAGGAGTTGCAAAGCTTGATTCTAATTAAAGGCTCTGTGTCATCTGCAGGGCTCTCTATGGCTGCTGTGTCACACAACTGCTGGTCCTACAGCTTTCTGCAGTGGCAACTGCTAATAGATTCTTGACCTTTTGGCTAATGGCTATGGTATCAGCAGGTTTGTGGCTACCACGTGCTTTATTAGGGAGTACTTTTCTCACTTAAAACATATTACCGACTTGTGCTAACAGAATTCACTCTTCTGGCATTCCCATCTCAGCCTGCTGCAGTGCTATCACAGTAAAAAATTCCGCGTCTTTCTTCCCAGTATAACATTAATCAGAATGACAATATAACATCATCTGAAATACTTCTTCCTTATCTTTATCCTGTAGTTGTTACAAGAGATAAGAGTATCTTAAATAGGAATTTCCATATTCCACTCTCTCAGACTGATCTCTAACCTGAATGGCGGTACAGAGAGTCAAAATTTCATAACATGTATTTCTGTAATTTGCATATAATTAACATAACTGTGTGCAAAATACAATTCAAAGCTGCATTTTTAGTACAGTCTTTTGTATGGGCAATTGCAAAGACTGGGTGTATGGTCATGGTAACAGTAATGATGTGTGTGTGTGTGTATGTGCACATGTCTGCATTGAGATTGTGTGACCTGTCTTGTGGGAAGTCAAAATCACAAACATGTATAACTCTTACGAAGGGGTGAGCAGGGGAATTAACTCTGGCGGCCTTTTATTTCTTGCCATACCTGTTTCTGTCCTAGCATCTGGATATTCCCTTTTTGTGTCATGTGGTTTGATCTGAACAGGTTTTGGCATCTTTTTTTTCAATTAAAAAAGTCAATTAAAATCTCCTCTGGGATGAGCACCCTCAGCATCATAGTTCCCTACCCCCTAAGTCTCAGTCTGAAGGAGACGAGTAGCGAGAAAGATGACAATCTGCAAGAACTAACATGCTTGTTCACACCTGTGGAAAAAAAAAAAAGGAATTTGAGCAAACATTCATACTTACTTAAACTATTTTCCTGTTTAAAAGAAGTCTTTGTTTTTCAATAAGAGACCAGCAAGACTTTCTGTCTTAGAGTCACTCATATTCCAGTACTGAGTGTGATAGAGTAGTATGTATAATGGCGTTGACCACTAACAAACAGGAGAGCTGTCAATCAGGAATTTTAATTGTAGGTAAAACCACTCCAGAAATGTCTGCTAGCACTGAACTGAGCAGACAGATGGCCTTTGACGTGAAGATCATTTAGCGTATGTTTCTTGGCAATAGTCTAATGAGTTACATGTACTGTCAGCTTCTTTTCATACTATGCCAAAGCTCAACATCACACCTTGCATAATCATGAAAACACAAGTGGTTTTGATAAGTCTAAAAGGCCTTCATCAGTTTTAAGTATTTGCTGCATTCCCACACTCAGTTATGTGTTCTGAGAAACTGGCAAATGCGTGCAGCTACAAAGGATAGCAGGGGCGCTAAACAGGGTGGTAACGAATGCCATGCCAGCTCTCAGATTACATTTATGACTTGGTACGTCTAAAGTAAAGTAAAAACTTTTTTAAAAAAAAAAAAAAAAAAAAGCCTATAACATACTTTTGTGCACATCTGGTTTGGTTTTATTTCTTTAAAATTAGATTTGTTTTCCTCCTCCACTCACAGGAAATATATTTAGGAACAATGTTCATCTTGGAATGGCATGCAGTGGTATGGCACGCTGACACTTTTTGAAATCTGTTTACTTTCCACCAGTCAACAGTTGCTAAAATGTTACTGGAATGAACAGTGTTTCTTATCCCTTGAGTGTTCAGACCTTTGCGTCCAATTATAGTACTTTCTTACACTCATGGTTAACCTCCAAACTGCCTTGATGGCTGGGATACCCATTAGCAGGGGGGAAAAAAATGCTTAAATGAGCTTGTGCAGTGAAATGCTGTGTTCTTTGAGGCAGCCTTGGTGTTTTCCTGCCTGTGGTTTCCTGGTGCAGAGCTCAGGGGGCTGGTCTGTCCCTGAAAGCAGCAATGCCAGGTTCTCCCTGTGAGATGCCAGGCTCCTGGGCTGGTCCCTTTCCTGCTGGTGGCTGCCAATGCTCTCACACTATTGCGGGAAGGCATTTCTTGGCCTTAACAGCAAAGCTGTTATGGTTTCAGACATGCACCAAGATGGTCCAGAAGGTAATTTTACATCATTTTGTTTCTGACATTTCTTGCCTGATACAAAAGACCCAGAAAAACAGCAGTAAGTTTTGGGTCCTCTCTGCTGCAGCATCTGTAAAGAAAATTTTGCCTCTCAGCTCCAGACTATCTATTCCTTGGGTTGAGAGGTTTGGTCACAACGTCCTTGCCAGGTGTAGCAGCCTCACTTAAAAGCAGGACTTCTGGCCATACTTGAGTAGGAGCTCCCTGTCCTCCAAAGTCCATAGTAGAGCCTCGGTGGGACAGTACTGTTGGTAAGAGACCATGAGCTGCACCTTCAGGGGACCATGGACCCAGCCAACCCACAAGGCTGGCTGAACTTATGGCCTTGGGGTTTCACCAATGACTCTGCTCAGGCCCTTGCCTCTCTGTGTGTACCCTTCCCACTACTTGAGAGGTATTGCTGGGAGATCATGACCCCAGAGGACCATCAGTGCAGTGGCACAGGTGGGGACTGATGAGAGATGGGGCAGGCACCAAGCCTTTATACTCCATGTTGCTCACGCTGCCCATCTCAAAGAAGCTTTGGCAGTTAACCCTCCCTACTAGTCACCACTAAAATGGCTTATGCGGGCAAAGCTGGGTGTTGCCAGGTGAAAGGGAATCAGTTACATTAACAACAATTGGAAGTTTGTGTCATGACTTGTGTAAGTGTGAGCTGACCTTGGAGCTGTGCAAATGCTCCAAAAGCTCTGGCTGCTACATCTGTGCTGTGGAAAGCCTGCCTCCATGAGGAGATCCAGAAAGCTACTACACAGTCTAGAAAGGCTGTTTCAGGGCTATCTTCAACTATATGTTACTGTATAAGGCATATGATCTTTATGCCCTTTCTGAGGTGGATGATGATCAGGAAAGAATTTTTTGTCAGGAAGAATGTGTAAGCAACAGCCAACAAATACTGAGCAGATTAATGAACACTTAAACCATTTATATACATTCTGAGTCTTTAAAATTATTTACTATTTCATACTACTTGCTCAGTAACTCCTATGGATAATTCTTTGCTCCTTGCGATTTACAAATTGCTGCTAGGGATTCTTAAATGTTCAAAATCTGAGCTGTGTTCATCAGCATTTTTGGGGGTTTTTTGAAAGACATCACGTGGTCATGCATAGTCATGTCATATAGTGTGTCTCTGTTTCCTGGTTGGACAACGGTATTTAAATTGTTGGAGTCAGTTTTGTTTACCAGCACTAGTATCAGAGTCCACAAGCATTTCCTAATTTCTGTGCAGAAATTGGTGACATCACCAGCATTCCCCCAGGATAGCTCAGTAGCATATCTGAGACCATCAAAGAACAAGGCATTCATTGCATATCTAAGATGACTCCTTAATTCGAGTTAATGTTTCTGGAGGTTTTTGAGCTCAAGCCCTATGCCTATGCAGAGGTGCCACTGCATGCCAGCGTGAGTGTTAGGATCCGGCTGGCTGCTTTCTGTCAAATGGCTGTTTAATGAGGCAGCCTGGCAGCTGCTCTGAGCTGCTGTGTTTCCAGATGCATTGTGCTGGTGTGAGAATTTCTGTGTTCCAGTAATTTAAATGATGCGGTGGTGAGAAACACTACCTGAGTACTCAGAAACACTCAGAAACACTACCTCACTACTCTGTAAGTGCAAAAGCAACAGCCTGATTAACTGTGCAATAATTAGGAATTTTAACTCAAGGCATCTTTACAAACAACCTTTGCTGACTACAAAGGACAAAGGACTAGTTGCAGTCCTCCATTGTTACCTCATAATTTATTCTTAAAAAAGTGGAGGGGTAAAACAGCAACAAGTTGTCTCTGACATCGTATTTTATCTATCAAGAAATCATGTAGTTTTTAAGTAATTTTTGAGAAGATAATAATACGGTAGCAAATATTGAAAAGTGATTAACTGTACAACAGGCTGGATCCACTTAACAGCCTCTTTAATATGTGCTTTTAAATGTTTGTTTGCAACAAAAATGAAGAAATGAGAAAATTAACATCAACATGATTTGGGTAAAGGCTCTTGTTTTCTTTTAATTCTTTTTGGTTTGTGTTTCTTTGTCATTAAAGCTTGGCTAATCCCTCATATCTTGGAGCCAATTCCTACTGACAGGGTGGAAAGAATAAAAAACTCCCACTGTCTTGGTGATAAGTTATCTGAAGAAAGATCACCCGTTACACGAACTTTCTCTGTTCATCCTTCTCGGATGTTTTGAGCTTTGAGAGGATTAAAAGGAAAAAAAGATGAAGCAGAATACATGCTAAAACTTTAAAGTGTCCTTTGGGAAGGTATGTAGCTAAGTAAATTAGACTTATTCTCCTCTCACTTACACTAATGTAACCCCAAAAGAACTACACAGAATTAAAGAGAACAGCATCAATGTAAAACCAGGATGAAGGAGAGAAAAATTAGTCCCAAGCTGCTTTTAAATACATTGGAGTTGCACTTAAATGGCTCAGGCTTTTCACAGATTGTTTTATATGACTTCTGCACACTATGCAACTTGAGTATATGGAAACATTGAAACTGAAAGATGGAGCCAAATTCTGGAGCTAAAACTTTTGAGTGCTGCAGAAGCACAGATCTGAGGTTTGCTGCTGGACCACAGTTCCATCATGGCATTGGCCAAGCTTCAAGGTCCAAACACATTTATATTTTAAGAAGGCTGCAACAATAGGAGAGATCAAACTTTGTGGCTTGAACTTATTTCTGTTTGATACGTAGTTTTATCAGTGACTTTTCCAAAGCCTGCATTGATATTTCAGCTGGAGCACATCAGTATAATGCTGTTGAAATCACTGGCAGTTCGTCAGTTAACCCAGCCTCACGTGCACAAATTGTAACTGCTTCCCAAATCAGAATTTTACTTGAACAAATTTTTAACTTAGAAATACTTTATAACTATAAATGACCAAAAGCTGAGGAGGGTTAAGTTTGTCAAATATTTTTTGGATTTTGTTTACGGATTTTGTGTCTTATAAATTCCTATCAATTTTACTGAAATTCTGCTGAAAATATATTTCAGCTGGTTATGATCTTAACTGTCCCTGAATGATCCAAACTTCACTTGCAACAAGAACTCAAAAGCTGTGCAAGTCTTAGAAAGGCTTTCAGCAAGTCCAGAGCTTTCTAACAGAACACAGGACATCTTATATGTGTTGTTAGCAATCTCTCGTTCTGCTAGGGAAAGTCTAGGATTCAAAATAGTTCTAAGATGAGAGTGCTGGTGAACACACACCAACAGGGTGAATCGTACAGTCAGTATGCCTAACTGTAGATAGGCATTTCTGAGAAAAGGTGGATCTTTGAGATACTACAGAAACGTAGTTTGAATTTTGTACATAAGTCCTGGAACTCACTCAGACCTCCCTCAATGGATTCCCTGTTACTGAGAACTACACAGAAAGGTTTTCTTGGACTTTATTTTCCTCCAGTGCTGCATAAAGAGTGGTGCCTAATATCTTCCAAATTAAATAACAAGTTTGGTGTCCAAATGTTAGGTCCAAAACCTACATTCAATGCAATCCAGAGGAAGCTGGATCATCTTCAGAAGTGGTTAAAGGGATGAAGCCAAAGCTGACAACATCAAAGGCATGCTCTGATTCTTTTACTTATCTGGGTGAAAGGATGATATCGTATCTTGGGAAGTATCCTCTCAAGAATATATTCTCCTGCCCTCCTGCAAACACCTGATACTTGCACCTTAGCTGAGGAACTCATCTACAGCAAGAGGTCACGTAGCCACCAAGTAGTTCATTATAGAGTTGGAATCTTCGGCCTTGTGGTAAGGAAAGAACATATTGTTATCATTAGATTATTTTAACAAAGGGAATATCTGACTCACTCTCAAACTGGTGTTACTTGTATTTACAGCTTCCTTGTCCTTACTGACCTCTGAATTTCAGGAAGCAGCATGAAAAGTAGAATGAGTCATTACAGAATAAGTGCTACAACTTAACCTTTTAAGCAAATTACATTCAGGAATCAAGATATGCAGTGAGGGTGATGGTGTAACTGAGGGAGTCCTGAATAAATCCTGAAAAATGAATGTCAAAAGGGATACTCAGAAAGTTAAGCTAAACTCCGTAACAATAATAATAAAAACCTGAAAGATATTTGATGTTGCTGGAAAGAGGTTTTCCTGCAATTTCTGGATGTAAAAGGTAAAAACAGAGTTGAAAGACGCATTTATTACCTAAGTTATGCCACAAGCCCTTTGGCCGCACAGAGGCAGGCAGCTCCAGACTGTGCTTCAGGAAGACACTTCTGGTGTAAAACCTCTTGGAAATCTGGGCCACAAACTTCTCAACAGCAATGAGTACCAGCTGAACTTTCTGGTGAGACAAAAAATATCTCTTTCTGTGCTTCCATGTAACATGCAGTGTTAAGGTGATATGATTGGTTACTAGCCTGCCACACATGGGAAAAGTGCTAGTGGGGATTCCAGCTCTTCCTTGTGTACTCTTAGAAGAGTGTCTGCATGTGGACTGCTGTGATATAACAAAGAGGTCGCCAAATGGCTTACTGTGACACAGGAAAAACAAAGGATTTATTTTAGCAAATAACACCATATCTATCCATTTCTCAGCAAATATCAGTCATTAGGAACTAGAAAAACTCCTTTATCCTGGTTGCGAAACCATCCCTAGCTGGTATGTAGAAGAAGAGGTAATATGACTCGTTCCAGGGTGCCCAAATCTGCCTCCTCTGACTGGTCCCAGTTGTGACTTGCAGAAACACCTGAGGTCCATCACCCTCCTGTTCTGTTTAGGCTCTTAGATAACACTAGTGGAGGTTCTACAATGTTTGGGCTCTACCCTACTGCATCTTTCACATCAAGGTGTCTTAAAAAGCAACACAGACAAAACCCACCCTGGTCCTTGAATTTCTTGAGACCCTGCCACATCCACATGACTAACCATGGGAAGCAGAGGTTATTGTGCCCAGCTGCTCCATGTGAGCTGATGAGTGTGTAATAAGACTGACCTATTTGCACCACCTAACTTGTCATTATCACCATTATCAGTCAGTCACTTCAGCCAGCTGATGGCCCTTGGTCAGTCATCTTGGTTCAATAAAGCACGGCAGAGATGCTATGGCTCTGATGGACCTCATGTTGTGTACAGAACAGCTATAAAGATTCCAGGTGTTTTCTATTTTTCTTTTGTTTCTAAAAACAAAACAAAATGACCTTTTAAACAGATATAATTATGGTTTTTATCAAGCATGAACTTTACTGGGAGCAGTTTGTGGTAGTATTTTTGTAGCACTTTAACTGCAATGAGTAGCCTAGATGTAAATTGTTGCTTGAAAAATGCTCCCTGCTGTACCATGCAACTTCCTGGGAATAATACCATGCTGTGATACCAGTCCAATGCTGATCGAGAGAGAATAGTGTTGAATGATTCCCTTAAAATCACATTCAATTTATGACCCATAAGATAACAGATTACAGTTTTGTCAAAAAATAATATTTCATATGCTTAAATGGTGTATTTCCTATTCAGGCCTGCCTCCTCCCTGGCCCAGGTGCCAGAAGAAAAGGAGGACCCAGAATCAATACTTTTTTTCTGAAAAGGTAAGTCATCCTTTGATTAAAAACAGATTTACGAGCAAAGATATACACTCTCTCCTTTCTCCTTACAAGGGATTTAATTGTTTCTCAGTGAATCTCAACCTATGTTATGTGGCTGCATACAAAGCAGCAAAGTTACATTCAAAGCTGAAAATGTATCTTTTAACATTTGTATGCCTAAAGGAGGAAAAGATCTTGGGAGCTTCGTGATTTTGTCATGCCCAACTCCTGACAAGAGGAAAGAGTGATCTTCCTGAAGCCAGAGAGTATAGGTGAAACGAAGTGATATTTGGAAACTGCTAATTTAGAAATGCGTTATAAAACCAAGTAATGCCACAAGAATCATCTTGTCCAGTGACAAAAACACATAATGACCAACTCTGCAAAGTCTGAGCAAAAACAAAAGCACCCTAGGATTAAAAAAGGCCCTGGGTTAGCTGTGGTGGCATCACTGTCATTATGAGCCCCATTCACTGAGGTTAAGATTTGGGATTAACAAGTGGCCCGCCTTCTCTGAGGGTACAGCTCAGGGCCCTGGTCTGAGAACTGGCAGCATGGTGCCTACACAATTCTGTAATACAACCTTATACTGACATTTCTTGTGGATGCAAAACTTGCCTTTGTCTCTTTTAGCCATACAAGAACTTCATTTTTTACTCTGTATGGGGAAAAAAGGAGAGAAGAAAGCTCCTAGGTAAACAGGTAATGGGCACAGCTTTCTGAGTATGCTGTAATTAGAAAAGCCTAAATGATCCTAATCAGATTTAAGAAAATTTCTCGCAACAAGAAGCTTAGCTAAGTAAGCCAACTCCCTTGTTTTTCACTGGCAAAAATGATGAGTGGCAGCACAAGACTTCATTTCCTTTCCACTTGTCCTAATCCTTTGTTTAGGAAGGCTTCATTGTTGTGAGAAAGCTTTTGTTAGCTCCATCAAAGCAAAACGGCTCTTCAAAATGATTCCACCTGTTTGATACAGTGGGTGTGGTAATAAGAGCTGCCAAATGAGAGACTGTGATGTTAAGAAGTCAGGCATTTTCATAAGGCTTTTTTGTATCATGATGCCCTTGTGCAATTTTAGCCTCTGCTTGGGTTTCGCTGCAAAGCAACAATGAGACTTTTTCTGTAGTCCTTTAGCATAAGAACCAGAGAGTTCATTGATCCATTTGACAGAAAGTTTGAAAAATGTAGCTAAACATTTTATGCTTATTGTCAGTAAGTAATCAGGAAAAGAGAACCAGAGTGGCAAAATTAAGAGCCTTTATAGCTGCAAAATGGTGCTGTGACGGTATTGCTAATTCTCCTTACGCATACTATAATGAAATACATACTAAGGCTGCATTTTTTCTATCACATTCCTTTTTTCCACACAAGGTGTAATACTTCCTTGACAGTTCTTTATTTCGAAACCACTTCTTTGAACAAGTAATCACTTCTAAGCTATGCCTGTAGTCTGCTAATGGCTATTTAACACCACCTGTGCAATCATTCCAGGAATCTGCCTCTGTCACTTTTGACACCAGAAAGTACAAAACAATAAGATCATAAAACTTCCTCAGGCATACGTTTCACTCTGCTCCCAGTCTCACCCTTGTAAATCTTGACTAAGATCATTGATAACAACGGGACTGTTATGAACTGACCTCAGCTTAATTGAGAGCAGGGTCTGTAAGGCATAATGAAGTTCCCCATATTTCACACCAGGATAGAGGTGCAGTGAGGCTGATCAACTGCAAGAGCAGCATTGTTCTGAATTCCCTCACGTGAGGACTATGCAGGTGCAGTTAGTTTGGCTTCACTTCATATTTTTAGCGCTAAATTAACTGACTTTCTTTGGAAAAGTTAGTAGTAGTACTTCTGTATTTTTACACCAAATTCAGGTCCTACTCAAAGCAAGGGGAACCTTCCATTTTACTTTCTGGGCAACAAGACTGGATTCCTGTTGCTTGCTCCTGTGAGATGCTGACTACCTCTTTTGAATTGTGCAAATGTTATTGAACATCTGTCAGAAGCACGTTGGGGAGACTGAACCGACGTGCATCTCTTACCCCTGTTAATAAGTTCCTGGTTCAGGTAACTGTACACTGCACTTCTGGGTGGACAAAGGTTCCAGTGTTCAGTGCACTTCATCTAGGCAACCAATTCTTTAAAAATAGCAATTGATTTAAAGTGTACAATTCTCTCCAAATAGTAAATGGTTAGAGCTGCATAACCTGCAGAAATTTCAGTGTTTTTCACTTTTAGGATTTTTTTTTTTTTTTTTTTCAAAGAGACGCCCCATAATCACTCCATAATCATAAGGGTGTTGTTACTCACAGGGCACATTCCTGACTCCTCCTTGTAAAAAAGCCTGATGGCCTAATGTCAAGAATGTGCCTGTAAACAACTAATACCTCACTACTCCTGCCCTTGCCATATAGGTTATGTTTTAAAAGGGCATGAAAGGTGCATACAACTGATACTTCCAGGCTTGCTTCAACACTTACTGACTGGTCTTTCGTGCCAGTATAAATCACAGACATACGGGATTCTGTTCAGATGAGTATGAAATCAGTGTAACTAAAGAAGGAGACAGCATTTTCTAAGTCACATCCCCATTTCAGGTTAGATTCAGTTCACTGTTTCAGCTGGGAATGTTCTTCAAATTACAGTGCCAGATTCAACAAATGCTGTTATTTAAACTGACAATTCAAATTAAATACTGAAATTACTTTTTTTTCCTATATTAATATGATTACAAGTTTTTCATATGCAGTCTTTCTTGGATGAGATTTCTGAGCTACAATTTTTTCCGATTTTGTTTCACAAAACAAATTAGTGTTTGGGTTTATTCAAGAGGAACCATTAGCCTGAAATAATTTAAGCTTTTCCAAAAGGTGTGAATTTAGTTTTCTAGGCCAAGGAAACCTATATATTGAGGCAGACTGGGATATAGCCGTGCTGTGGTGGACAGTGTGACTGTTATGCAGGGTCCTGATTAAGTGAACACAAGGCACAAGAGACACAAGAATTATGAGGCACAAGAAATATGAAGTGTTCGGAGCCATTCTGTCCTCTGCACAGGTTTGTCCTGCAATTTTCCTCTTACTCTTTCCAATATCTAAAATAACCATATCATTATGCATCGACTTTCCCCTCCCTCTTCCAAAGTGACTAATAAGATTATATTTGTCTAGCAATGCAAGTTTTGAGTCCTGTCTTCCAACCTCCTGTCAAGGTATGGTTTCCCATAACACATTGCTCAATGCCCTGTAACAAATCTTTTTGTCTCCCTCACCTTCATCCAACTATCCTCATGTTGCACTGGCCCACCTGTTTAACAAGAATCTCCATGCTTTCTTCTGTGCAGCTCTCATGTCATGCAACCTTCCCAAACCTAGTCCTCACTTAGACAAAGTCCCCACACCTTCATTTTTTGATGTCTCTTAAAACTCTTTGACGCTTGTCAAAAACTTCATTGATTTGTACAGACCATTCCTTTACTGCTCACTGACGACCTCTGTCTATCACTGAATTGCAACTTCCTGGGGCAGGAACTAAGTGTTCCTCAGTAAAGGGGCTAATGTAACAGCTTGAATCACTGTTTCAGACAGAAATGCAGTGTTTCAGCCCTGAATGCTAGTTAGGGATAACAAAGTCAGCGCTGATCAATTTCCATGGACATAATTAAGTTTTGGGAGATTCAGATTTCTCACTTTTCCATTTTATCCAAGTTTTATCAGTTTTTTGTTATAATTTCTCACCATTGTCGTCTCC
>JAVJGI010000057.1:44288657-44306077 GCA_035590275.1 Ibycter americanus
TTTATACTTCAGTGCATCACACCTTGCAGAAGTGAGGCAAAGGAGACTAAGGGGATGCCATCAGCTGAGAGACTCAATTTCAAGCGTAAACTTGAGAAATGTAATGATACTGAATGTTATTAAAACATTGTTGAGTGTTTAGATTTTGATAGAATATACTTACAGCTTGCAAGAGCAGCTACAGTGTTGTCGGATTAATGAATGAGTTTTTCTATGAGGCAAACTGTTCAGTGGATTTTTACTTTGCCGTATTGATCTGTGCCAGAGGAAGGATGGGTACTTGTAATGTGATCCCACAGCAACAGAAAAGGAAGAATAAACAAGCATTTGTTCCTTAAATGCCATTGCTAATTCTGAACATTTCCTTCTATTTGAAATATAGATTGTTTTATGAATCAAACTCATTCTGTGTAAATCCTTGTTTTCTCCCTCAGGAATTGCATGGCAATCTTGGTGTTTTGGAGTTTGGAGAGCTCCAGATTGTACCTGGACATCAAATGAACCTCACCAGGTGTAGAGGCTATTTGCAGGTGCAGCGTGTTCAACCACTCCATGCTCTTCTACTAACCTGTTTTTTTGTGCCTGTGCTGTGAAGTCCTCTTGGAGTGAATGGTCCAGATGTATCTCTGATTTCATTGTGACAGTGAAAAAAATACAAATACAACATAACATGGGAGGAGTAACACAGAGGCTTGTGCTTCTTATCTGCTAAAGGTTTTATAAGAAGCAGTATAATCAGACAAATAAGCAAATTGTCAAGCCAGTTAGTAAATAAAACTTAGACTGTATCAATATATTAATAAAAAAACAAATGTAAAAAAGGGCAGGAAGTGCAGGGTTAAGGTGCCATCCCATCTTATGCTAGCTCTGTTACATATAGTGGCACTTCACCTGGTAAGTGACTGTTACGAAATGGTCTTCAGGATAGAGTTTCACCTTTAACTCTTGCTTGTCTGGCTCATGTAATCTTAAAGCTAGTGTATGCACCGTTTTGAAATCCTGTTTTTTCCTCCTGGTTTTCAAATGTGAGTCTAGAATTATTTATGCAGCTTTTCCTTACAAATCCTGACAGATGCAAACCGTGCCATACACTGAGCATCTAAATCAAGCTCAGTACACACTAGCCCAACAGTGTTTATGCTGCCAATTAAAAGCATCACTTTTTTGAATTATATAGGGAGTGAAATGATCTCTGACAGCTGTGAATTGCAGAAAAAGGACTCTATTGTTCAAAGAACTGCCTTTAATATAGAGAAACCCTTGCTAAACTTTTGATTCCCAAGTATGGCAAACATTAATTGGCCATAAACTTAACAAGAATCGGTTCACTCATTCCACAACTTTTGCTCCACTCCCCCACTTTCCTTCTCATTACTTCCCATTAGCCTTTCCTAGCAAGTGCTTAACTCAGAAACACCCCACCCCCCACATTCCCATGTTTCCATCTTTATGCCTTCAGCGTTCTCATACTATTTTATTTAGCTCTTTCAGCAGTGCTTACTCTGCCAGATGACTTCTACAAAAAACAGGCTGGCTGAGTACAGGCAGCCTGGCAAACTCTCATGGTTTTGTCCTAAGTCTTGTGCTCTAGTGCTGTGTTTCTTAAATCCAAATCCCAGAGATGTTTTAAGAGGCGAGAAGCTCATATTTCACTCCTTTGAGTGTAGCTTTCTAGTCTTTACAGTTTCAGAGAAAAGATTAAAAATGTTACCTGAGCACTTCCTAGAAAAAACAAAATGTGAAAGAGCACCAAAAGGTATTGCTTTCTTTAAACCTCATATTCTTTAAGCCAATCTCATGATTTTTCGATTCAGATTTCTTAAAGGAGTATCAATCTTGCGCTAGACTGAAACTACACATGTAAATCTTTATTGCCTAGTATTTGCCTAGTGTGCTACACAGGAGAAGGTAATCATAGCTTATGATAATCAAAGATAAATCCAATTCAACATTCTCCTTATTCTAATAAACTTTGAATTTTACAGGCAAACAAAAGTCTTATAAAGTACAGAAGATATTTTTAATAAATAGCTTCAAAAAACTATCAACACTGCTTTTTTTGGCTTTTCAGTAAGGACTTTTCATTGTTTAGGCTTGTAAAAGTCTAGGAAGTATACAGAGAAATCTACAATGAAAAACTGGAAACAGAAAAGAACAAATACCAGACAGTCCTATGTACTGTAGAGATGACTGAGTACAGATTTTGAGTAGAGATGTAAGCATTATGTTAATTTTATAAATGAAAAAACATATCTCAAATTCACTCTGGGCATATGGGTAGGAAGAGCTGCAACATGCTTTAGCTGGTTCTTCATGTGGATGTACGATTTAGATGTGTTTTGTGAACATAAAGTGAAATTAGGGCCAATGGTGGTAGCTGCTTTGCAGATCCACACTACTTACTGGGCCCCTTCTGGGTGGACTATCCAACAGCACAGTAGAAGGGATTAAATTACATGCTTGAGGCCACAGAGATGGGGACAGTTTACCATCTCTGGTTTCTCAGACCCTCCTGTAACAGCTGTATGAAGTTGTCCCTCTGTTTCTCTGCCATTCTTGTCATATTTTCTTTTCCTGGGTCACCATCCTGTATTGTAGATAGTCCACAGTGCTGCATTTTTAAGCATTTAGTACCTTCTGTGGCTTTGACTAAGCTTCTACAATACTCTGGTTTTCTGTTGCTCATTCTACGAGTAATATCTGCTCTGTGAACAGAGGAGGTGCTGCTCTTAACACCTTCACATTGATGAAAAAATTGTATATATCCTGCCTAAAGCTTTCATTTTCATATTGTATTAGGGCTGGAGGTGTCTAACATCAAGTGATTTTTAATGGCAAAAAAATAAGAAAAATAGTCAAAGTTAAATTGCAAATCACCTAGGGACAGAAATGCACAAAAGACAGATGATATTAACCAATATTACACCTCTTTTTCGGTAGGTCAGAATTGTTATTATTTTAACCTATTGCCCAGTGTTTGTGACTCATTACTAAGTTGTCTGTGAAGAGTTCATGAAGTGTTACGTCTGCCCAGAACAAACACAGAGCTCTTTGACTGATCTCAAATTACTTCTAATTAATAATTAGGTGCCAGAGACCATTGCTCTGATCCATGGCTGTTCAGCGTATCAACATGAACAATGCAAGTGTGATAGTTAAAACTATGCTGTGGGTTAGAATTTGACAGACTTTTTAATTTATGATCCCTGAGGTAACATAATAAACAGTTTATGTTAGTAATTTCCTTGTACAAAGATTGACGTGAGTTTGACTTGAAGGCCTTTACTAATAGCTAGTATTCTCATACTCACGAATGTTTGGATTTGTGTTGTAGTTATGAAAATATTACACTTTATGTTAATTTGTCAAAGACATGACTGTGGTCTAGCAATCAAACATTGAATAATGGTATACTTGCTTATCTATCATGCTGAAGAAGAAATGAATATGCAGATGGTGGATATAAAGGCAGAAAATTATTTTTATTTCCTATTCTAAATATAGGGGATTCAATTATGCAAGAATGAATGTATGGCAGACATTGTTTTATGGTAATCATTAATAAAAAATGCTACTTGATGAAATGAATGGCCTAATGATGAAGTAATGGTTATAGAGAACTTGTTATGTTTGGAAATCTGGGTTATCATACATGTTCTTCACATACCAGCTATGTCAGGCTTATGGGCTAGTGCATTCTTGTTTTTCACGCACCGAAAAAGTCTCTCTTTCGTAATGTAAGAAATGATATTGATAAGAAAAATAGAAAACCTCCCTCTTCCCCTCTCCAGTTGTATAACATTTCATGTGAAATGTGAAGTGCTATCTCTTTGGACTGAAAAATAAAAGAAATGTAAGAAAGAACCTAACAAAATACAGTCCGTCTTCTATTAGGAACCACATAAGTTGCAAGTCAAACTATGGCAGGTAATTGTGGATCTGCAGCCTGTCTGTTGTCTGGCTGTTCAACGGATTGCACACCAGTGAATAAGTCTTTGTGTTATTAAATGTGATACTTCTCACACCAACTTAATTTGCATCAGTGAAAAGTGAATACCTTTCCTTGTTAGGAGTGGAAGTCCAGCTTGGACACCAGCATAAATTCTTTCAATGAGGTACATAAAAAACCCCTTCCGAGGCCAGAGCAAGTGCTGATGTCTGTGCAAGGTCATCCTCAAGTGAGAGCCAAGGAGTACCTGCATCTTGTAGGCAGTAGAGGGTTAACCAGGGTGGGAGAGTTGCTGCTCCCTCCTTCCTTTCAGTACACCTCCTCCAGGGTTATGCCACTGGCTATAAGTAGACATCACCTAGAAGAAACCTTTCACAAGCATCCTGATTACTAAAATAAAACCACCAGTCCTCCAAAGATAGCCCAACAGCCCTTCCTAAAAATTTGTTATTCCTTTCATACTCACAGTCTTCTTGGCCTGGAAGAACTAGATGAGATGACTGGCATTTTAAGGTATTGTCATAGGGAAAGATTTCAAGAATTGCTCCTCAGATGTTTTTTTAAACTCTGATAAACTAATTTAAAATTTAATCTACAGCTATGTATTATCTGGTGTCCAATAACACACCTGGGGTACCTCACTGCTGTAGTAAGCAGGAATCCATTTATTTAACTTAACTACTATTAGTATTATTAGGATCAAACATCTGATCATATTCCTTGGGGAAATTAATCCTCAATTCAATCCTGAATCCAGTCATCCTCAGTATTTGGTTTAAATCACATTTCACATTATTCTAATAATTAATATACCCCAGCACTTTATTGTCTTATTGCTGAAATAACAATAATCAAATACTTGTATGTCAAATTCATGTTATATATCACATCCTATTTTCCTTTCCTATTCCACCAATCAAACAAGATGTCCCAACTTAGTTCCGCTTCTCAGAGACTCACCTTCTGTCTGTTTTGTAAGTACAGAAAGACTTAGGATGGTCAACAAAATACTATTGATATTTTAGGTGTAGGCAGTCTTTGGCCTCACTGGTGAGTCAATAAAATTTAAAATGGCAAACAGGAAGATATTTTTGTAGTATGATTCTCATTATTTATCTTCATTTCATGTAGACCACTAAACAGCAATAGCATGATAATGACTACCAGTTGCTACTGACCTGACTTCAGTTTCATGAATGTACAGCTTCAGCATTATCTTGCTTGGCTCAACTACTTGTTTACTCATCTGTCTCTCCAAGGTTACCTTTTTCTCTACAATGACTATAAAAGGAATCAAAGGAGATTAGCTGATAAGTCATGCACTTAGTGCATTTTCAGCAGGGAGTCTCAAGGAGATGCTTCTCATGGTTATCCAAATCTAAAGGATCAAAAGACAGATTGTTTATTGTGTGTTTCCAGACAAGGCAGAGCCAACCATTTTCAAGAACCCTCGAATACTATTAAATAGCAATATTGGCAAATCTTGGATGCTGAGCATGTGTTTTCTAATACTTCACTGGGTAAAACCTGCAAGAAATCTTAGAATTGCTCGTCAGTGGTTGCAACAAGGAAAGTCTGAAATGGCCAAGAGGAAAAAAACTTTACAGTTCATCATCAGTTCCTTAAAAGACCCGGTCCACAGTCCAAACCCTGGCAAGAACAGTACCTTGTTACTGACCCTGACTCCAGCATACACTTACTTAGTAATAAGAGCAGCTCTTTCAAGCAGTCGTCCCCTTTTCTCCTTTCCCCTTTCTCCTTTCCTCTCTCTTCTTTCACCTTTACCCTATTTAGCTCTACATGTGAGGACTAAGCTGCAAATCTCACTTTCTCTTCTTGATTCCTCTCTCTAGACTCTGGATGTTTTCCACAATGAACCATGTGCTTGTCTTTGGCCAGGGTGAGATGATACTGGACTTTCCATCCATGACACCTGCAAAGCAACATCTGTGAGAGCTTTTTGCACTTACCTGACTTGCTTAGGCAGCAGAGGGCAGAGGGAAAGATGGGTGCACCAGGCCTGTTCTTTTCTTCCACTTTACTTAAACATGCTGCACTAAGAAACGGATGTAGCCTGGCAAGGCTGTTAATGCTAAAGAAATGTTGCTTGGTTGACACTGGCTGCTTTGCCATGACTGAGGAAAATCCTCCTGCTTAAGCAGTTGTCCTTGCTCAGTCTCACTCTCGAGAATATCCAGACCCCTGGCAACTTTACAGACCTTGCACACTTGATCCGGAGCTGCTACTGGCTGTGACCCTTGCTTACTCCAGAGATGATAGGCAAAACAGTGAAAACCATGGAGTGTGTGACAGGAGGACTTACCACAAAGCTAATGTCAGTGCAAGGAGTGAGAGGGAGAAGGGAAAAGAGGGAAGGAGAGGGGAGTAGAGGCTTTGGGAGGACCTAAGAAAAGCTTTCCAATGCCTGCTTTAAGCATGAAGTTGAACTTCCAACCTGAATTATCTTATGGCCCTATAAAGTGCTATATATAAATGAAAGACATAAGGTGACCAGAAAGTTGAGAAGACTGTGGTCCTGTGTCCCACATGTCACTCTACTTTCTCATCAAGTTATTCTTGTGTAGTCATGGAGAGAAAGCTAAAAAAGAGACATACCTGGCACTGTTAGGTTAACGGTTGGATACACTGATCTTAAGGATCTTTTCCAACTTAAATGATTCTGTGATTCTATGATTCTAATAAGCTCAGGTCCTCACTTGCATGAATGCCAGTCCTTGTTTTGATAGATATACTTAGTGTCTCATAACACTTCTGATTTTTTTCCCCCTTGAGTAAAGAAGCAAGCCCCAAGAAGCTACAGATCTACCTCCAAGTGAAAGACAACGCCTAGTAATTAACTTTATTGCATCCTTGGGTAGATTTCATTCAGGGTTGTAAAGGAGGATAATAACTTGGCACTTCCTGCTGCACGTCCTCACAGATACTTGCAGGATAAAGCCTGTGTCTGGGATGGAAACTGACCTGGATTAGTGGAAGAACCTGAGCTATCAGATCCACTCACATAGTGCCCTGGCCTATTTGGATAGTGGTGCCTAACTCCTCTGCAAAGAACATCCTAAGATGAAAAAGACAGAAATAAAACAATACAGATCTGTTAACCAAAGTGCTCCGCCAAAACACCCCCATCTTCTGCATGCTGAAGTTGTGAAAATAAAATCCCTGAACTGAGCTACCCATATGTAACTGTACATATTGCAAGACTTTTTATTTTTTTATGCTCTAGTAGTAAAATTCTGGTAATTTCCCAATAGCACAATATATTGAATTCAGAGTAATACTTTTTAAAAATGTTGACTGAGAGGTTGACTTTATAAACTGAGAAAATCCAAGGCAAGTAGCAGCAAAGGAATCTCTGATAATTGATTCAAGATTTTCCAGACCAACAATTTCTTTGCCCAAATTTCTCTTACAATTTCTGTGCACTAATAGACATGTTATCTCTATACAGTTCACAGAGAGAGTTGATCTTAAGGGTAAATACTCACTATTTGATGCAGATTAATGTAAGGAAGACAAAACAAATAAAAAGAAGTTTCTTTTGCTTGCTAGTGATTGTTGTGTCTGATCTATCTTTAATGAGTTTTAAGCTAACTGCTTGCTAAGAGATAATACTTGTCAGATCTGGAGCTACAATTTATGCCTACAGTTCCACTGACTTCCCTGGAGCTACCCTTGTTCTCCGCAGCTGAGTATGTAACTGCTTGAAGTCCTGGGAGGAAGTACATTACATTTTTCAGCTGGAAAAGTGGATCCAAATCTTTCAGTCCTGGGCTCTGAGCCAAGCAGCATAGCCGTAGCCTTTCCCACATTCAGCATCTACTTGCATTTCAATAGCAAAGCCTGGAAACTGTCAAAAAACGCTCTGGAAGTGGATCTGGTCCTTGTCTTCAGCTACATTACTGACACATATATCAGTGCTCTTAGTACACTTAGAGTCAAATGGCTTTAAAGACTGTGGAAACTTGTATATACATCTTTTAACAAGAGAAAAACAGATGTCCTTACAGTCAGTAATATGGGAGTCAGTGTACTCTGTGTCACCCTTAGCTGCAGGTCTTTCGAAAATTGGCCTGAAAGAAAGGCCTGTTTTCTCATGATACATGTATATGTTTTGCAGACGAAGAGCATCAGCAAAGTTAAAATGCTCTGTGCCTTCACAAGCAGAAGCTGTCCTGCCTTCCCAAGGGGTTCAGACAGACTGGCCTCAGGCGCTGCTCGGGCCCATTTCTGAGCCTGCAGCGAGTTCAGTTTCCCAGCTATTGAGCATGTGGATGGTACAGAGTTAACTGCGATTTCTGCACCAAGTAAGGACAGAATTTTTCATTAAGGGAGGAATGGACACTCATCATTAAAAGTTTAATTGAGTGAGCATGCCTTTCAGGACAAAATTCCAAGCTTTTTGAAATCAGTGGGAATTTTGCCGTTGGCATCACTGGAGCCTGTATCATCCCTGAAGTTCCTAACCCATGTTCATGCCTGCTGAAACCACAGTAAGCAAGGCAGGTTTGCCTTCCTCTTATGTCCACTGTACAGGCCTTTGAGGAGGTATGTGCTGAGAAGGATTCAGCTTGTTTATGAAGGTCAAAATTGCTACATAACTGGTTAGCATCCATCGTAATTGCTGTTCTTTGTAAAAGCACATTTTGGGATTGAAGTATTGTGGCCTCAGCACCTAAGGTTCTTGCCAGCATGTTTTTGCATCTCTTTTTGCATCTATTTCATATGTACACAGATTGCTGCCAAAATGACCTAGAAACAGAGAAAATACCAGCACTCAGAGGGCACCTGCAATTCAAAGCTGTCAAGAGCTTGTAGGTTATTAAATGTTAACTGGCCAGACGGAGTCCCTGCCCCAGCCACACTGGGGAAGGGCTGATCTCCAGCTCCTCACAGCCCGGTCCTGCCCAGCTGTGGGCCCCATGAGCCAGGCCTACCCACGGACCCATGGCTTGGCCCAGCCTCAGCCTGTCCCCAGGGAGGTGCCCAGTGCCTGGGGCTGGGGCTGCCATGGAACGCGCCCTGGCTGCCAGGCCCTGCCCTGATGGGACCCCATGGGGACCCCCAGCCCCAGGGAGCCCTAGGCCCTGTGGCACCCCAACAGTAACAGCCAGAGTTTCCTGAAAGACTTCTCTCATCTCTCATCAGTTTTGTTGCCTAAGGAATCTGCCATAAAGTCTCTTTTCGGAACGTAAGGGAGCAAGATGAGTGGAAGGCTGAGGATGGGGAAAATATTAATCTGCTCCCATTTCAGAGTGCAGATGCAGATGCACTTCCACCTTGCCTTCAGGATTCAAAGAAACCAGAGAGACTGAGACAAACGCAAAACTCACAAAAAGCCCCAAACCAGACTCCCTTTGCTTTTGTTCTCTTTAAAATGTCATTTTCAGAAGCCCTGACTGGAGTTCAGTGTCCACTTCTTGCTGAAACCTCAAAAGGAGAGCTCATGTAGATCTGTATGACCCTTTCAAGTCAATGAAAAGCAACGTTTGTCTGTGCCATCTTTGTCTACTAGCCCATGCCATGTGAAAAGAGTGTTCTATTCTCTGGAGTCAAAGGTAGCCACCTCCTTTTCTTGCAAACCACAACTGCTTGCTGCATTTCCTATGTCAGCTTCTGAAGTCCTTCCACTGCCTTCATTAATCCTTACCTGACCATACTCCCACAGAAGTTATAGTCCTTTTTAGCAAATCTTTTTGTAAGATAATCTGGGATGCTAAAATAATGATAGTATATATCTGGTGAAAGTGGTATTTACTGTTTTTGGTGAGAGTCTGCATGAGGGAATGCTTTTACTCATGCTCTGCAGATGGGGAATTGAGGCATAGATTATAAGTGATGTCCAAAATTACACAGCATGTTTGTGACTGAGCTGGGAAAAAGGACTTCTGGTTAAATTATCGAGCAGAAATAAAATGAACAAAAAAAGCAACATTTTTTTTCATATTATGCACAATTAAACAGTGGAATTCATTGCCACAGTGTGTGACGAAGGCCAAAAGTATGAATGGATTCAAAGAGGGATCAGACAGAATCTTGGGGGGGAAAAAATCATCAGGGTCTACAAAATAAAAATGCACATGCAACCTCCAGTTTAGTAACTTCCTAAGTATCAGGAAGCTGGGAGCTGGGTTTTGGCAGGGAAATGACTGCTCTGTTGTCCTGTTCTCATCTTCTTGTAGCTATCATCAGATCTAGGATCCTGGTCTATGTGTATGCATGTGAATATATATACACTCACAGATACACATGCTTTATAGATATTTACATAGGTTCTCTCTCTCTTGTATAATGTTCTTACGTGATGTGTTTTGAGAGCCTGCCCAAGGCTAATAAATTCTTAATGATAGGTCATGTGCTTGACGCAGAGTCAGATGCATTCAACAAGACAGTCCACAAAAGGAGTGAAGCAAAGAGAAAGTACCTCCCCACCCAACAGGTCATCTTCGGGTTGTATTTGTACAATAATAGATAAGCATGGCTCTGAGTGCTCAGTCCAGCACTGCAGTCTTGGATGGAGCCAGCTGGCCTCCAGCCAGCCTGTGGTGCAGGTGGGAATCACAAGGACTGGTCTACGATATCACTAATGAGACAAACCTCACATTACAAAGCTGCAGTGGTGGATGCAGCTATGGTACTGGTATTTGAAAGTCTCTATTTGAAGGCTTCACAGTAAATATCCGTGGAGTTCAGTAGACTCATCTCGGGTTGAGACAATAGATTTGCAACTTTGGCTCATCATGCTATTGATACACAATATGTTCTGGTAACACCTGTGCGAGGACTTCTGTTCTTCCCAGCCTCCATGATCACCAATAGTGTAGCTTGTTACCCAAGCGGCCAGCTTGCAGCTGCCTCTCACTTGGGAGCACTAGGAAGAAAACTATTCCCACTGAGCACCCTGAAGCCCATGGATGTCTATTATGCCAGCCATAATTTGGCCCAGAAGATTAGAAATTAAGCAGTGTCCTTTCTGCTCCTGGTGCTGGGAAAGCAATTCCAAATTGCAACTATGTCACAAGATGCAAAAGGAGGGTGCTTACGAAACTGGTTGAATTTAAGGCAGCAGATACGCATGTAGACATGATTCTTTTTGCCTGCATGCCATGTTCCATTTTAGAGAGGAATCCATGTTTGCCTAGTCCCTTTCTGGTGCTGTGTTCTTTTCACCGCACTCCAGTGGCTATGTCTTCTCAGAGTAATAGCGGCACTGTTCCTGCCTTCAGCATCAGAAGCCTTCACTCAATGGGAAACTGCAAGGCTTGCCACGTATTTATTGGAGAGTACTCTATAAAATGTCATGCTAATGCAGCATAACTCTCTCTATGAACAGAGCTTAAACAATTCTCTATATAGACTCAGCTTGTTTTAAACTGTTTTTCTATGATTATCAAAACTCTATCATGTTTTTCTTTTGGTTGTAGTTTTTTTAGCTGCCTTTTTTTTGCAGTGTGAAGCTAATGGATGATTACATGAGGAAAAAATTAGGTATCCTAGGAGAGGTGGCAGAAAGGAAGTCAGGGTTTTTTTTCATTTGTTCTGGTTTACTTCAAGCTGCCCTTTCGGGTGTGATGTTTGGCCAGTTACTCTTGCTCACTGCCTCCCCTTTCCCTACAACACGTTTTTGATGTGCATAGCATGTCCTAGGACATAAAAAGAACTGTCAGACAGGCCAGATAGGAGAAGGACTCTGTAAGCTTGATCTGGCAGTTTGCATTGCATTGCAATTTCAAAGGAAAGAGAAATCTCTTCCCAAAATAGAGCGTCAGGAAAATCTTAACATGGTATAAGAGCAACAGAATTCTTTCTTCTCCACATCCCCCACTCCCCCACCCCCCCCACACCTGCAGTGAAAACAGATGTGTTAAAAAAAAAAAAAAAAAAAAGATTGGGGTCCAGATTTTCCCATACATGTATGCACTATTTTCTGATCATGTTATTACTGAACTCAAAAACAAAATTGGCTAATAAAATGGCTAGGTCCCAGCTGAAAGGCAAACACTAAATAAACATAGCAATGCAAGTTGAAGGTAAATTAGATTCTAAATAGTTGTCTCATTTTAATAATTTAAAACATTTGTGTTATTTTGGGGAGAAAATGTATTTTTCACACTGTTTTTAGAGCTAGGTGAAATTATAACTGGAGACATCCCTTTAAATGGCTGCAAAACATTAACTCTGGATTTCACAACTACAAAACACCTATCCAGTCTTGCTGACTTTACTGGAATTGCTAAAACCCAGTGCCTTTGAAAATCAGACTAAATACCTAACTACTTTTGAGCATTACAGGGCACACCACCTTTGTATTTGAGGACTAACAGCTGATGGTTAAAGGCTGAAAAATTAAATCAACATATGGCCACTATTACTGGAATGTGGAAGAAGTGTATTTTCTCATTCCTTTTTTTTTTTTTTTTTTTCCCTAAATGAGCAGGTTCTCATTCTGAAAGGATTCATTATTTAAGGTCTTCCAGCTCTTGAAAACATATTGCATTTGGAAGATTTCTGTTAGTAAAGATGGCACTTTGCAAAAAGAAGTGATTTCAAGATATTTCCACTAACTTGGCAAAAATCTTTTCATATGGCTATATGTGGTTTGGTATTTCCAAAACCAAAGGTGAATTCTTCTCTTCATGCACTTTTCATGTAACCTGGTTTAGAAAATAACCAACCTTTCCACTCCACGGAACTTGTCTCTTCTCNNNNATATTTTGCCTTTCATGTTACAGGCAGAATGAGCACATGTACCCTTTCAGACTTCGAATTTTCCCTAGTGTACCCCTGATCTACCATGATTTGACAAACTGGTTAATGAATTAAATCACAGTTGCTCACATGTGAAAAAAAAAAGACCTATGTCAAATCTGGGTGAAATTTTGTGTGTGATCAGACTGACTTTGCATGTTTAGGGAACATGGTGATAGGCTACAGGCCTGCAAAGATGTGCCACAGTGCCACCAGAACCCCATAAAGAGTTTAAACTTCATTTGTTTTTTTGTTTTCATTTTTCATTCTTCACAAAGGCGAATGAAGTTTTCCCCTCAGAGTCATTCCTGGTGTTAGACTGCCTGTACCAGCCATAGGGAGTTCAGTAACGTGGGGATCTTTGGTTGCAAAATTTTTAAATCAAGGATAGTATCACTTAAAAATAGGTTTGCTTTTACTTTAAGAAACTATTTTCCTTTCCAGTCATCCTGGTAATATGTCCTAATTTGGATAAACAGTTTAACCACACCTCTGAGCACTGGAATCTCAGTGTGGACATGTTCAGCATTTCCTGTGAGGCACTGCTGTTGCTGGAGCTGGAACCCAAAGCTGGTGAGCAAGCAGTGGTAGCTTAGAGAAGGAAAAAAGGTATCGGTGGACAGCCAGTGTAAGGGGAAAAGACAATGAAGTTTGACTAAAACAGGATGTTAATAGCTGCTTCTTGAGGTAAGTTCCGCCTCTTCTGACGGCTTTCTAACCAGAAATTCACAGTTAATCACATCTGATGTCACGTAAAAGGAGTGAATACAGTATACACATGTCATGGTTTAACGCCGGCCCAGCAACCAAGCACCACAAAGCTGCTCCCTCACTCCCCCCTCACCCAGAGGGATGGGGAGGACAATCAGAAAGAAATTTAAAACTCGAGGGTTGAGATAAGAACAATTTAATAAGTAAAGCAAAAGCCGCGCATTCAAGCAAGCTAAGCAAGGATTCATTCACCACTTCCCATCAGTAGGCAGGTGCTCAGCCATCCCCAGGAAAGCCGGGCTCCATCACATGTAATGGTTACTTGGGAAGACAAACGCCATAATGCCAGATGTCCCCCCATTCCTACTTCTGCCCCCAGTTTATATACTCAGCATGATGTCATATGGTATGGAATACCTCTTTGACTAGTTCGGGTCACCTGTCCTGCCCATGTCCCTTCCCAATGTCCCGTTCTCCTCCAGCCCTCTCGTTGCCAGGGCCCAAGAAACTGAAAAGTCCCTGACTTAGTATAAACATTACCCAGCAACAACTAAAAACTTCAGTGTCCTATCAACATTGTTCTCACATCAAATACAAAACACAGCACTGCACCAGGTACTAAGAAACTTAATCCTATCCCAGCTGAAACCAGGACAGCACAGTATTACTGCACAATCATGCCATTACCTTCCTGCATTTTGGCTCTTGAAGCTGGAATTTCATGTCAAAAGGGACTGAAATTGTGAAACAGATGTTGGCAGAGGATGCTTTTCTGCATGGTGATTCAGGGGGTCTGTTGTGGACAAGGGGGAGAGCCCCAAGTAGAATAAGGAAATAATAACTGATATGCTATTTCACTGGACTATAGATAGGCACTTTTATTTATGTGCTTGTTTGGTTTTTTTTAAACAAGCTTGTGTCTGGGTCTATGCAAGGATCATTTAATTCAGAGAATCAAATTTCTGGAAGTTGAAAGGAGGCCACTGAAAAAAAGAGATCACTCTACCAGTGGACTTATCCTAGCTGAACTATGGGCTGAGCTCTGACACCCTGCAGTTATCCAGTGTGGGCAGGAATGAGATGACCACGCTGCTGTTAGGTACATACCAGAATCAGAAACTGAAACACCTAAGTGGAAGCAGTGAGAGATCAGCTGTACATACTGAATCTTCTAGAAGTCAGGAACTATGAGCATGCCTAGCTACAGTGACTAGATGCACCATCTTCCTTGCCAAAGTCATGGCTGATGCTTGTGAAATCTTTTAGCAGAAGATATGAGAAACAGCTCTTGTCTGGTAGTTCTTAGTTTGTCACATTACACTTGATTAAAACCTGAATTTGGCAAATCCTTGAAGACCTTATTCATGAAGGAATGCTTCATGTAGTGCAAAGCAGTTGCTGGATTAATTTTTTTCAACACAGTAAAGGGGCTGTAAAGCTTACTTTGGGTTCAGTGGTCAGTGCATTGCAAACCAGGATCATGTGGGTGGTCTCTACGGCCAGTCATGAAAGAAGAGTATGACAAATACGTAGAGTTTCCCCCTTCTCCCTCAGTGTTTTGGAAAGCTAAGGCTTTTCTGGGTTATAATAGCTCATAACGGTGGTGTGTAGTTTCCTATCATGGAAAAGCTCAGAAAGGAGTCAGGTCCTTCTGAGATGAGTGCCTACAGGACAGCTCAGCATTTTGGAACAGTTGATTTGTAGCCTAGGGGAGTTTCACATTCAGGCAGCCACACATGCTGAATTCACCAACTGTCCTGAATTTTCAATAGCAACTCAGTGAAATTCCCTATCACTTGATTGTGCCTGTGAGCACCTTGAGTTTTATTCACATTGAGGGTCTTACTCATCTAGAAGCCAACCTCAGTTTCAGGAAAGGATGCTTGTGCCCCTATTCTACTATTTATAGCTCTTAACTGCAGGCAAGATTGAAGCTCTTGAGAGATTTTATCTCTTGCTATTGCAAACAAAGAAAACACACTAGAAAACAAGCTGCTGTTAATCCAGCATTCATCTAAAGGTGACAAGGGCAGGAAACTGGCTGCAGCCTCAGGCTCTTCTCATGACACTGTTATTCCATTAAGCAAGAGACGCAAAGTAAGATACCATGCAGTGGTGGCTAGAGACCCTGGAGAAATGGACATCTTTCTTGCAGTTCTTGGGGGAATTCAGTACAGTATCAGGATATGCTGCAGCTTGTTCTCGAAAATTAGGTATTGCTTGCAATTCAGAGAGAAGAGACCCAAATCACCTCCTGCGGGCACAAGAGTGAGTGGCTTCTCTTCTGCAATGTTGTGACTAGAGCACTGATTTGTCTCTCCATGTGAATTCCCACACAGAAATGTTTTAGAGTTTTAAAATAATTGCTTCCAAATTATTTTCTGAGGTGGTTTTTTGTGGTTTTTTTTTTTTCTTTTTCTTTTTTCTGAAGGATCAAAGTCATTCAGCATAAACTGCTCTGCTGCACAGCTGGTAGAAGTGTTGCTCCTTTTCAGATAACCACTCATTTTGTGCTTGGCTTCTAGATCTGCTAGGTGCCATATGCTTTAAGCCCCTGGAATCTGAAAGGAGTCCAGGAGTAGCTCCTGGCTGGAGTCGCTACAAATACACTTGCGGACAGAAGCCCACTGTATAGCATAATTTTCTGGGAATTGTGATTTATAGTCCAGCTTGCTGTCTTCCTGAGACTAATGCTGAATCCTCAAACTCTGATACAGTGAAAATACACCCTTTCCAAAATCCCCTGTCATATTTTACACACTGTTTAAACCTCGAGAGACACTTGATGAAAGAAAGTAGACTTGGACACATACAAATACATATATGCATACGCATAGGGTGTTTCTGAAAACATTACTTTTCACAGGATTAAATACATGCAGATGCATGTATATAGAGTATAAACTGCCCCTGCCTTTCCCTTTCCAGTTCCCTTGCTGCTCTAAAACAGTATTTGCCATGGGGTCAAACTGCAGTTCTCCGTACTGCTCGTGCCATGCACTCTGGACAGTGATTTGGCTTGTCAGGCTTGCTTTGCTGTTTCTACTGCAAAGCCATTCCCTGAACCTATCGATTCCTTTTTTCTTGCTGGAAACATCTTGTATGACTGTCAGACTGTCTGGCTTTAGCTCAGCTTGTGCTTCATGACTTTCGTTTTGCAAAATCCTTCCCCTGTACAGGATGAAGTGTGATTGTTTCTCCTCTTCTCTTTAGCATATCTTTCTGTTAGTCCACTGTATCCCTTCTGGGAATGATGTAATGTATACTGCAAGCTCCTTGAGAGAGGCATCAAAATAGACAGCAATACCATAACTCAAAATCAACAGCAACTGAAAAAGTATACGTGTACAAATCCCACAAATCATCACAAAGACTAAGTCATAAATGGTTGCCATGGTCTCAAACTGCATTTTCAACAAATAAATTATTTTTCTAACTTAACTCTACATATGTCAGGCTAATGTACTTGAATTATATGCAACTGGCTACATCATATTACTTGTGTATATAATACATCACCTTATATAGCTTTAATAAGTAAAGCATACTATGTACTTACAATATATGTAGATGTATGTATATCATATGTAAAGCACATTATAGTATTAGTATAAATTTAAGCCTTAAACCCCCATCTTTACCTGTATCCATAAAAACTTTGGTATGACATTGAAAAAGAAGGAGCTGAAGTAACTGTCCTGATTCCCTCTAGCCACACAAACATGCAAGGCAGTATATCCCATGCCTCCACTTACATGTCATTGCCACACTTGCTTCACTGCTCCTATGCATCTGAGGAGCCTAGAATTGGGAAGGGAGAACTCCTTGTGACCCACTGAACATGGACTTTAAAAAAAGACCAGGACTGTAAAATGTGTCACTGAGCATGCCTGTCCCTTTACCTTTTCTTAAACAGGGTTAGCTTGTAGGCAAATCTGGGTGCACCGTAGAGGAAGACACAACTTACTGCTGTGAGTGTAATACTGACAGATGC
>JAVJGI010000057.1:44340654-44355790 GCA_035590275.1 Ibycter americanus
CCTGGGAGGAAAGATGCACCCAAGAAAGCTGGTTAATGTTCAAGGATCACCTCCTCCAAGCTCAGCAGCGATGTGTCACAACAAAGGCAAAGCTGGGCACAAACACCAGGAGGCCTGTATGGATAAACAAGTAGCTCCTGGACAAAATAAAATATGAGAAGGAAGACTTACAGGGGGTGGAAGCAAGGACAGGCAGCCTGGGAGGAATACAGAGAAATTGTCTGAGCAACCAGGGATCAGGTTAGGAAAGCTAAAGCCCTGACAGAATTAAATCTGGCCAGGGATACCAAGAGCAACACGAAAAGCTTCTATAGGTATGTCAGTGATAAAAGGAAGACTAGGGAATATATGGGTCTTCTCTGGAAGGAAACAGGAGACCTGATTACCAGGGACAAGGAGAAGGCTGAGGTACTCAATGATTTTTTCACCTCTGTCTTCACCAGCAAGTGCTCCAGCCCCATCACCCAAGTCACAGAAGGGAAAGGGACTGGGAGAATGAAGAACCACCCACAGCAGGAGAAGATCATGTTTGAGACCATCTAAGGAACCTGAAGGTGCACAAGTCCATGGAACCTGATGAGATGCATCTGTGGGTCCTGAGGGAACTGGCGCATGGAGTGACTAAGCCACTGTCCATAGTATTTAAGGAGACATGGCAGTCCAGTAAGTTCCCATGGACTGGAAGAGAGGAAATGTAAATCTCATTTTTAAAAAGGGAAATAAGGAAGGCCCAGGGAAGTACAGGCTGGTCAGTCTTACCTTGGTGCCTGGCACGGTCATGGAGCAGATCGTCCTCAAAACTGTACTAAGGCACATGGAAAATGAGGACGTGATTGGTGACAGTCGACTTGGCTTCATTAAAGGCAATTAATGCCTGACAGGTTCTTTGACAGGTGTACAATGTTGATGGATCAGGGAAGAGTGACTGATGTCATCTGCCTGGATTTGTGCAAAGCTTTTGACATTGTCCACATGATATCCTCATCTCTAAACTGGAGGAGAGACATGGGTTTGATGAGTAGACCAGTTAGTGGATAAGGAATTGGCTGGGTGGTTGCATTCAAAGAGTCGTGGTCAACAGTTCAATGTCTCAGTGGGGACTAGTGAAGAGTAGCATTCCACAGGGGTCTCTGCTGGGACCAGTGCTGTTTAACATCTTTGTCAGTGACATGGAGAGTGGGGTTGAGTGCACCCTCAGCAAATTTGCCAATGACACCAAGCTGTATGGTGTGGTCACCAAACTGGAGGGAAGGGATACCATCCAGAGGGACCTTGAGAAGCTTGAGGGGTGGGCCTGAGCTGATTTCATGAAGTTCAACAAGATCAAGTGCAAGGTCCTGCACCTTGGTTGGGGCAATCCCCAGTATCAATACAGGCTGGGCAGAGAATGGATTGGGAGCAGCCCTGACGAGAAGGACATGGGGGTGTTGGTGGATGAAAAGCTCAACATGGCCCAACAATGTGCGCTTGCAGCCCAGAAAGCCAACCATATCCTGGGCTGCATCAAAAGAAGCGTGGCCAGCAGGCTGAGGGAGGTGATTCTCCCCGTCCGCTCTGCTCTTGTGAGACTCCACCTGGAGCACTGCATTCTGCTCTGGGGCCCCCAACATAAAAAGGACATGGACCTGTTGGAGTGAGTCCAGAGGAGGGCCACGAAGATGATCAGAGGAGCACCTCTCAAACAAAGACAGACTGCGAGAGTTGGGTTTCTTCAGCCTGGAGAAGAGAAAGCTCAGTGGAGACTTTGTTGGAGCCCTCCAGTACCTAGAGGGGACCTGCAAGAAAGCTGGAGAGGGACTTTCTACAACGGCATCTGGTGACAGGACAAGGGGTAATGGCTTTAAACTGAAAGAGAGTAGATTTAGATTAGATATTAGGAAGAAATTCTTTATTGTGAGAGTGGTGAGACACTGGAACAGGTTGCCCAGAGAAGTTGTGGATGCTCCATCCCTGGAAGTGTTCAAGGCCAGGCTGGACGGGGCTTTGAGCAACCTGGTCTAGTGGAAGGCGTCCCTGCCCATGGCAGGGGGGTTGGAACTAGGTGGGCTTTAAGGTCTCTTCCCACCTGAACAATTCTGTGATTCTATGATTCCTCTTAGTTAAGATCTTAAAATCCAACTTTACAATCCGAAGGCACCTTTTTCCTACTGCAACTTATTACAGAACGTTCTTGTTAATTTGAATATAAACTGAAGAATTTCTGTTTAAGCAGTCCTACATGCACAACATTATATTTCAGAGCAAGAGAAGTGTAGAAGCATTTGGTAAAACAAAAAAAATTTAATGGTACCAGGCAATACTGGTGTCTTAGCAAAGCTCCTAACAGAGATTCTTACTCTAGTAATCAGGTAAAGCTTTATCAATCTGTAATTGTTTCTAATGATGTCATTACTACTAAGGAGAAGTGCCAATACCTGTGTTGGAGACATCTGGTTTTTATACATTTTCATGCAAGTGATTCTATGATTTGTAGTTCTTCCTGCAAAAGAACTTGGCACAATAGTACTTTGACAAATTAGAAGGCATACTGAAGAAGTCTTTTGCCTTTGGCAAGCTTGTGGGACAGAACTGACCTGAAACTTCATTTAGTCTGATGATCTTCTCTCTTTCTAGGATGAAAGTTCAAGTAGCCTAGAGTTTCTATTGTCAAAGGCAATTTAACAATGGAAACCCAAATCTTAAAATCCCTGTAGCAACTGTGGAAGCAGTAGGCAGTGTCACAGCTCCTAAACTTTGCCTTATCATCTTTTGGTTTCTCATATCCATGTTACTTTTTGTCTTCTCGCTTGACTCAGTGATCACATTGCATCATTTTTACTGTTTTTCTGAAGTAACAGGACAGAAGTTGGTGTGTTTGCTGCCAGTTTCCAAATTAGTTCATGTTATGTTATGTCAATCAGGAACAAAGAGATGATCTTAAGGGTAGAGATGCCAAGAAATTCAGAATTTGACCATGAACATAGTATTAATTTTGTCTCATAAAACAGAGTCTGCTGCAGCGTCTTTTATTGTTGTCCCACCTATCCATTTCAACTGACACAGCTGGAGTATGAGGGATGACAAGCAGGTCGCTAAGGAGAGGACTCAGGTGTTAATTTTTTCTGGGTTTGTGTACCACATGATAGAAACAAAAATTAGAAGGCAACCCTGGCAGAGTGAAGGATGTATTTTATCTTTGTGTGTTTTTGGTTCAAACAGTTACATCATGCAGCCTAACCAAAATAAAATTATCCTTTTCTTCTAATTTTGATTTTAGCAGAAGAAAAAGATAATTGCCACAGGGGGCTTTTCTCTAACGTTGTGCCCTGAAGGTGAGCTTCCAAAAAGCAGCTCTGAAAGGTTTCTCACCTTGAGGCACTGATAAAGTCTACCTCCTGTGCCCACTCACGTATTTTATTAGTGTGCATTTATGCACACTCACTCACAGAATGTAATTGGGTATCACACTCACAGGGAACCAAGCTAAAAGAACAGCTCTGATTTTTCTGCTACTTCTAAAAGGTATTTTAAAGCATCTATAGGCATTTTTGAGTGTTTCACGGTTAGGCTAATGAAAGATATTTCAAAGATGAAAGTAATTTGAAACTTTCTCACCAAGAAGTTGAACTTAAATTCTGCAGATGTTTTCTTTCTTTTCTTGAGCCATCTGACTGTACCCCATTTCCTTTAGATTTTGGTCTTTTCTGATTTGTATTCTACCTTTTTCCAATAGTTCAATCTGAAACACTAAGCAAGCACAAGCTGTTATGAAGGTTTTCTGTGACTGGGACACCAGCAAACGGAAGACTTGAATTAGAGTGCACAGGAAAGAGGCTGCCCTGGACATGTTGTTGCAAGACCTTTCTTGAAAACTTCATCACAGCAAAGGAGGCATGTTGGCAACAGACAACTAAAAAGTAGGTTCATGCCATTAAGCTGAACAATTGGAGACTGTCTCTATTAGTGCTGCAGAATGTTTTGATGTTTGGAAATGGTGTATGGATTCACACAAGTAAGAGGAAGATAGGGAGATGCAAAGGACAAGAAACAGCATTTACAGTGTGTGTTAGAGGAGGGGCTGATTGCTTTCTGAGCCACCTCAGAGTCTTTTCTTCAGTCACCTTTTGAAGGTGTGCCCGGAGGGGGTGATGCACACAATGAGGCGATTCCTCATTTCCAGGTTTAAGTGCTAGCTGCAGCACCAAGCTGAGAAGATGCGATTTTCTAAAAAGACACAAGCAACGCTCTGTTGGCGGTTGGTGTGAGAAAAGCTGTAATGTTGTTGCAATGCTTTCAGCACAGCTTGGATCATTTATATTGGCTCCAGAAACTCTTGCATGGTGAACTCACGTTCTCATTGTGGCAGAAAAGCACAAACCATGCAAAGACATTTTGGGGGGCTTTGTGTCCCCACAACCATAATTTAAAGTGGCCCTTCATGCGAAGGAAGGTGCTGTTCCAGGCACAATCTATGATTTCTGAACAATTTCTGAGTGTACAGTTCCTGAACAGGAAATTGGTTCAAGACACAAGTTATCACTGGCAGACCTCATCTATATGCAGAGAAAATATCACCTACAGCTTTCCTGAGATTGGCCCATGCTCAACATGTCTTCACTGATTACATACGTTGCCTGCAGCTGCATTTTGATTGCACACACTGTATCCCCAAGCTCTTTCGCAGGAGAGGGTTACACAGAACATGCTGTTCTGTAAGAGCCTCCTTTTAACAAAAAGTCTGTCTTCTCTGCCATATCTGTCATACCAGACATAAATCAGTGTCAATATACCACTACAAAAATAGTCTGGGCCTGCTCTACCTTCAGGCAGCCTTAGAGAGTCAACACAAACTGCCTCTGCCCTAAGACCTGGAGAGAGGCAGGTGCTTCTCCAGCACTGCTGAATTTATGATCATTTGTCAACCAAAAAAGAAAGATTAGTTTCATGAAGAGGCAAGACCTTCCTGTATTTGACCCTGGGAGGTTTTTTGCTTTTCCTTTTTGGCTCTGTGTATCTTATCAGTGGCTTTTTATGCCCTCCCGTCTAACTAATTGATTACTTTCTCTTGTGATGCTTTTGTAATTTGATTGTAATAAATTATACCCTGCTGTTTAAGAATGTGTCAAATATTGTTTCAACTTGTCCAACACAAAAAAATTGAGAACTGGAGCCTAAATCATAAAATGACATAGAATTTTGCTGGGATTAAACAGACACTTAATAATTCTGCTGTCACTTACATCTGCATAAATCCAGTATGACTCCACTGGCCTCAAGTACTTTCTCAGCAATTACACCACTGTGAGTGATGGCAGATTTTAACTCCTCATTCCTGTGGTGAGATAGATGGACTACAGTCCAAGATATACAGACTGCATTGGGAAAGCAATGAGTAATGCTACACAATAATTTGAGGAGACTAAATTAAAAACACTGACGATTGCCTAAGGATGCTGTATTCATGAAGAGTGGTTGCTAAAAAGTACCCCTTTGCCTGCTACCTAGTATTGCAATGATTCTCTCCCATGGATAAAACCAGAAGTTCTTAACATATGTTCCCTTAAACTTGGTAAAGTATTATTTCCTCTACTGACAGGACTCAGATAGTACAAACACGCTGCAAGGCAAAGACTAGACATTCCTCAAGAGAGCAATTGTCTTCCCTATCACTGTGAGTCAATCTGGTCTCTGGACTGCTCCAGTCTCCTCCGCCTGCAGCAGACTGGCCAGCCGCGCCAGATTATGTGTCAAGGCTTTGGCCGTGCAAAGTATTTCCCACAGAAGACCAAACAGAGACATGCACTCTTCATTTAAGTTACTGACTGGACTGCAACCATTGAGCTCTTTCATACAGGATAGAGAAGCTCATGTTTCAGCTGATACTTTACATGGGGACTTCTTTTTCCATTATTGTGACCACATACCACTGGCAGTTGTACAGAGTAAAAACAATGCTATAATCCTCCCCAGGCCCTTGACAACACTGTCCACACAGCCTACGAGTAAACATTTTTTTACTCCACTGCTTCAGAATTTCATTTAAAAAAAAAAATCCTAGAAAGTAGATTTGATGTTTTTGTACTGCTTTACCTGCAACAAAGACGTGCATTCATTCTCTTTGTGCATCTATTTAAAATTCTGTGTGTGAATCATTATGAGTGAACCATATAAATGCAAAGAGGATCGAAGCCTCTTTTCTTTCTCTCTCTAAAATGATAACAGAAGTGTTAGGTTAGCAGTGACTCATTAAAGACCACAGAACCTTAGCTGAGGGAGTTGAACTTTAAGATTTGGTTACTAAACCTGAAGAATGACTGCTGGTTTATACACTCATTGGAGATTCATTATAAAGACTCCCTTTAAATGAGGAGTAGACAGGCTGCTACCTCTGGTTATATCCCAGCATCATGACAGATGCTCTTAATGGCATGTGTTAGAAGTCAAGTCCCAGCTAGAGAAACCCGACCACGAGATGGATAGCTGCTATGGTCCCAGCCCTCTTCTCAGCATGGACCTGGAACTGCAGAAAGTCTTGGCGCTGGTGGTTTAGAAGTGGCACTCTACAGTGCTATGGGCAGAACTTCACCCATAAGAAATATGCTTTGGCTCTTGTTCTAGTGCCTGTAGTTCATGTTCTTTGCTTTTTAATTTAGGATGTGGAAAAGTGCACACATACCTTTGACATACCTGGTACAACTTCTGTTTGAGGGTGAGGGTTTGCTCTGGAGCCAGAAGGAAAATTATACCAGGTTCTGTGCATTTCCAGGCTGTATGTGACTGTATGATACAGACTGGTTTTTTTGAAGGCCTTTGATTTCGTTTTGTATCATATTCAGGTCTGCATTTCTATTTACTGGCTCTAATTTAGGAAGATTCTCTGGGCTTCTGTCCACTTCACGTACATCTTGGAAAATAAATGAAAACAGGCATGACTCAAGCAATAAAAAGTTCTAAATAAGGAAAAGACAGATAGGCACTTTTGAAACTTTTAAATGAAAACCTGATACAGGAAGAAGAAATGAGTCTAACAAATAAACTTCCTATGTGTTGAAAGATCAAATGGAATCAAAAGTTGAGCAGTTAATATAACACATATTTACTGTCTATGCTGCAGAACAACAGCACTATCCTTGCAAGCAGAATAATCAGAAGGAGCCTCCAAAACTTATCACTCAGTGCTTCATAGTTTATTCTCTGTTGTTCACGTTCACATGTAGCCAAATCTCAAGTCTTGACCTACATTATACTCAGCCCCTGCCAATACAAAATTGACATTAGCCCTATATTGTTGTTAGTGCTAAGGTATATGAAACATTAAGGGTAGTGTTTTCACAGCTACCTTTTCTCAATAGTGTGCTCGGGAATTTCATGACTTTTTGAAGTAGTTCAACATCTTATTCACAGCAAAGTTCAAAACACAGCCATGCACCTAAATCATTTACACTACTTTATAAGGACTAAACTGAAGTCACAGGAGCTTGGTGAGAGAGAAGCAAGCTTTCAGGTGAGGGTCCTATAGAAGTTATTTAGTGTACAACCCAAAGTGAGATTCCTATGACTGCCAACCTGCTGCGTGCCCTGGCTTGTGTCTGACAGCCGTGCTGCACTGTCTCCTGTATCATCGGCAGAGATCTTGGAGTGGGAGCTGCACTGACAGTCCTGCCGGCAATGCTCAAGGCAGGGTGCATGTCGTTCCTCTCTCACAGCGGAGTTGGCTGTACGGCATTGTTGGTCGTTGAAACTTGCTCCGGTTGGTAAATGGAGTAGGAGAGACCTGTAAGATTCACAGGGAGAAGGCATTTAGCAACGTTCCTCCTCTGTTTTAATGAGCACCCTCTGAACACAACAGATGTTACCCCAGCAGCTCCCGAGCTTCTTGCAATGCCATGCACTGTGCCAGGCCTTACTAGAAGGGAATACAAATTCCCATGCCATGCTTTTGATTTTTGCAGATCTAGCCAAGTCAGTGGGATAGTCACCCTTTTGATATTTGTAAATAAGTTAGCATGGCATTTTCACTGTAGGAGTTAACTGAGTACCTAATTACAGCAATGAAGAACCATTCTCTTGTGGCCTAATTAGAATATTGAAATACTGTACTTAGCCTCCACTAAGGCCCATGTATGTCTGCGTGAACAGTCTTTTTTTAAAAAAAGAAATCAAAGCATCAAAATCACCTATGGGCTTATGTGTTAGTAAAAGGACATGAACAAACTTGCATATAGTATGTCCTACCATGAAGGTATTTTCTGTGAATTGGGCTGTAAGATTGCAATTCTAAGCAGCCACACAATTAATTCTTCAGTTATGCAGTCCAATTAGGACAAATGCTTCCTTTCTAGTTTAATTAGAGATGGGTAAGCTCGTTTGAGCTTATTTGTATAAAATATGTGCTCATTAAACAAGGCCTGGATTTTGTTCAGCTTGTTAGAAAAGTGAAAAAAATAAAGGCTTTCTCACACTGCCTCTGGCCTTTTTAACCCTTTAAAGACCACAAGTCTGAGTCTATCAGTTATCTTCAAAGTACAGTACACTTGCTTCAGCCAGAAAAAGAAAAAGGGTGATTGTGTTACAGTTGGTGTATTTGTAAACTTCAAGCAGCCATGGAGATAAATATCTTCCACTTTCGGGTATCACTCATTGCAACATCCCTCCCTGTGGGCTAATGCAACTGATGATGGGTTCGCAGGGTTTGCTAATCTTCTTTTCAGAGCTCCCTGGAAGCAGAATGAAAGAGAAACTCTGGGGGTGACGCACAACCTATCTTTGCTGAGAAAAGAGCAGGGGACCTGTGAACCAGTATGTGAATCTCTCTGTAGGAATGAAAGAGAAAGATTTACAGGAAAACCATACAATATGAAACCAAAAAGGGCACGAAGTCAGTGTAATTGTCTCAAGTAAAGAATGCCAATGGTTTGAGCATACTGTCTGCTCCCTCCCTCCTCTTATATTAATTATTTCTTTTGTAAGATCATTTATTCAAGAGAGTAGTTTACTTTTGTGGTGAAAGCACCTGGATGAATCTCATGCTGAAAAATGCCCTAAGGTATGGTGTCATTTATTCAAAACATATCTGCAGAAAATCTAGCCCTCTGTGCTTATGACCAGGGTGGATTTTCTCTCAACATGCTCCTTTGGCCTCAGGTCCTTGAAGTGGGAGGGTGGAAAGATTGAGCCACCTTCCACGCTACATGTGGGCACAGAGAAATGAAGTCTCACTGAAATATCATCCATGGCTGAACGCACCCAAGCCTTGGCAGAAGCTGTAGCGTAGGGACAATGCCAGGACAGGAAGTGCCTATGTGGCTAGCAAAGGCACAAGGGCAGCTTGTCAAAGATTAAAGTCTAATTTATCCCTCCTGGGGCCGCACACTCCCCCACGCTGTCAGCAAAGTGGACAAATGCAAACTGCAGGTGGACCCAAAGTGGGAGATGGCAGCCTCAGCCAAATGAGCTCTGGGGCATGCCATGGCTGTCTTACAAATGAAAATCCACCGCTTTTCTCCTGCACATGAGTGGGATTAAGCATGGAACGAGTGTGCATTCAGATACTTTGTGCACAAACACAGCCCTCACTCTTTGAGATCCTGGCCCTGAATGCCTCTGCTTTCTGCTGCAGTGCTTGGAGCCTGGGTTTGAGAGACCGTGAAGAAGGAGAAAGCTTAAGTGTGGTTCCCAGGTCTCCAGGTGATTTCCACAGGGCAGGAGAAAGCTCATAGACTAAGTGAAGAACACATTTGGAGTTTGGAGTCCATTGCTTAAAAGCCGAAAGAAAATGGGCATGGCTCTGAAGTAATGGCTGTCTTGGCCTAAGAGCTGCGTGCAGCCATTTGCAGGTTGACGAAACCTCTGAATCAGAGAGAAAAACATAGCATGTGTGGAGACATGGTTAGTTGAGAAAGGGCATGGATTGGTCCCTCTGAGCAATCCAGGTTTGTGACGTAGGGGAAGGCCTATGGTGGGCATGGTATGAGGAACAAAGAATGCTGCAACGTGGCCAAGATGGACGACATCCGGGGAATGCAGAAACGGAAGACGGGGACACCCTTCATGTAAACAGCCTGTGTGTACCAATCATGTTAAGGCTTGGGGCGTACGGACAGCAGGTAGAACCAATTGTTAAGCCGGGAAAATATCGCGGGACTGCGTGGCTGTGCTATATAAGTTGTGTTTGAACTGATAATAAAGGAGAACGACCATACTCATATTGGGATTCAATCGTTTCTCCGGGTCCAACTCCCACTCAGTCAAGCATGTATAGGAGTTTATATATATATATAAACTCTGTGCATTTGGGACCACAGCCAAAGTCTACTGAACTTAATGAGAACCTGGACTTCAGCGACCGCACAGTGGTATAGCAATGACACACAACTCGGACTCATGGGCAGGGGTTTCGGCTTTCTCCACTGCACATGCTGAGCTTCTTTCCATCTCAGCACCCGCGATCTCAGGATTGCCTTGTGGGCAATATGTGGTGTGAAATAAAGACACTGCAATTTTCTTAGTTTTATTTAACTGCTGCAGATATATGATGATGTATTTAAGATCTTGTATGTTCACAGGTATCATGTTGCCATCTCATAGTCCAAAAGTTTGCTTCACTACAGCTAAATAGGATGTGGTGGAGGGGAAATGCTTGTTTTGAGCTGGGACCTACTGTGACCTGTCACATTGTATTAAAAAAATAACTGAATGCAGACCTTTTTGCATCTGTGTGTCAGGGGAAAATAACAGCAAAATCTCTTTTTAAGGATATGTTGATCCCAAGATACTTTTTCCTTTCAGAGGGAGATTTCCTAAACAACCAGCCAAAATGCAAAGGGGAGACCTTTGTAACTGGTAACCTGAAGAGTCAGCACAGAGCTATTTCCTCTTCTCTGTCTCACTCTATTGACAGACAACTTGCAGCAAATGGAAACACCAAAAGAGAGGACCATGATCTGATGAATGGAGGATTTACCCATCAGTCCCACCAGGGAAAACTCTTCTAGAAGAAAGCAGCATGAAATTTTCTTTTACTTTTGCAAGTAAATGATGCTTCTCCACAAAGAAAATATTTTTTCTACTCTGATTTTCTGCTGTGGAAGCAGCTAGAATTATAGGGGGTCATTCTACTGGCACTGTGCTAGTCCCTGAGAAGGGGTAAAGACTCCAAATACTTTGCAACAAGTTAATAAGTATGCAGGCAAATAAGCAGTGGAAATGTAAGAGTGGAGACATGTCTGCCAGCATCAAAGAGATTTCAGAAGCTTCTATTTTTTAGTCAGGTATGGTAACGGTCCAGATATTTTTAGTGTGGCCATAATGGCCAAATATAAGTCTAATTCATTTCAGTTTAGATTGCCCCAACTTCACTTTCTGACCAGTGTCTTAACTCAATTGCGGCTATTTTATCTCAGAACTGGAACTGGGCATCAGAGAAGTGACTGACCTAACTTCCAGCTCCCATGCGCAAAGGCCCTTATTTTAGTTAAAACTCAACTTTACCTGACATTATCCCCAGAACAGCTAGGCTAAAAATGTGTAAAACAGTCACTTCTGTTTTTCAGATAGTGTAAGTTACTTATCTGTAACAATGGTAGTTTCTGGTGTTACACAGAGAAGAAAGCAAGCAAAAGAGCTACCTGAGGGCATGACTTTAGGGCCAACCACTGTATATCTTGCTATGGCTAAAAGCTTTTCAATCAAATAATTCTATGACATGTAAACATTCTCAATATCTTTTTAACCCTGGTTCTAAACCATTTTTGCTGAAAATAAAGCACCTGGCTTCTCTACAGTGAAGTGTGCCCTTACTTTTTCTGCCGTAACTGCCCTCCCATGAAGTGGCAGGGAGGATGACACATTGTTTCTAGTTAACACTTGCCCAGATATGCTAAATTTGCCACAAGCAATTGCCCTGCGGCTGAAAAATTCTTTGAGTGCTCACACAGCCCAAGGAGAGGAAACAAGTGCCCTGTCACTCTGACGAACACTTGGAACAGGAGCTACGCTGTGTGTCAAGCTAATGAACATTTACAATTGCAAGAGGTTAAAGGTGGAAGGGGAGTGTGGATGATAGAGATACCTAAGGAGTTTGGCTGATAGGTAGCAGGGAGGGCTGAGAGGTCTGTAATAAGCTAAGAAAAGCTCCCTGTGAGGAACCTGGCAGGGTGAGGAATGTGCCCGGCTGCACCTGCTGGGGCTGCTGCTTGTCACACTGTGTCTGGGACTGAAGGGAGTGTTCTTCCTGAGGGATGGAGGGCATGGGCATCTCCTCATCATCGCACTGAACAAAGAGCTACCAAACTCCCATGCTCACGAGGATGTTAACAGTGTCCTGATAACTGGGGCTGAACCTGAGCTAGCACCAACAGGATTTTGAGGCACCATTATTACTTGTTTCACCAGGCAGCGTGTCAAGGAGGATGCACAGCTCTTGGCTTGGTATCAGAGGGCAGCATTGCCCCTCAGCAGAGGTTCTTCATGAAGTTAAGCAGTGTCAGGATAAGATGGATAAGGCTTGCATAGACTAGAAAAAGGGATAAAATTAGATGGCAGGAACTAGCAGTCCTTTTTGACAGTGGAAGGAGGCAAGGGAGCCCACAAGGATTTCTGCTCTGGAAAAGGGAGTGAAAGATATTAGAAACTGTAGGTTATATCTAAGCTGTTTAGGAGGTAAAGATAAAGCCTGATTAAACAGAACTACAGAAAGGCCTCACAGCACTAAGACATAAAGCAAGGAAATGGCAGATGAAATTCAGCCTAGATAACTGTAAACTGGTGCATGCTGAAGAAAAAAAGTTCCAGCTTTACTTATACTACGAGCAGCTCCGGTGTGCCTGTTTCTATATGGAAATAGGATCTTGGTTTTTACAGATGAATAAATAAATAAAATTAACTGCTGTTCTGTATGGGTGAAAACGGCAAATCAAGTGCTAGGAATTATTTGGGAAAGAATAAATAGCATGGTAGAAGATGTCCTTAGACCACTGTATAACCTTTATTCTCTCACACCTGGAGTACAGTGTGGCCCTCAAGGACATAGAAGAAACGGAAAAGGCAAAGAGAAAATCAAAAAGAATGATCAAATGCTTTTGTTCAAGGAACAATTGAATAGACTAGACCTCTATGGGAATGACAATTGGGGTTGTTCTTGGTAGTTGCTAATAATCAGTGCAATGGGAAAAAATACTAGGGAAAGAGCATTCATCATTTCCTCTGTAGCAGGAACCAAGTGACATCAAATGAGATGAGTGCAGACAAAAACAAACCCAAAAATACCTCTGCACTCAGTGTGCGGTTAAGCTGGGGTGCTCCACAGGGGGCTTCATGACAGTGTGCATGTTAAGTATGCAGGGTTTCAAGAAAGAATTGCACAAATTCAGAGAAGAAAAATCTACTAGGGGTTACTGCTTATGAAGGCCCAGGAAATTACTGAACTGCTTATCATTGGATATTAGGGAAGTATTCAATACAAATATGCCTCTTTCTTCAACATCTGTCATTGGACACTGCCGGAGACAGGGTGTTAGGCTAGGTCAGCCTTTGGTTCGATGTTTTTTCTAAGCTTTTGGTCACCTTTCTGTTTGCAACATACCACAAACTATCCCTCTGGCACTGTTATGTCACAGCTGCAAATGGTTTATACTCTCATCACCACCACCATGATCATCCAGACAAGTGCTAGCATACGAAATACACTCTTATCCTTGAACCTCAGTAGGGCAGTCCAATCCCCAAACTAAGAAGGCATGTGACCAATCTTGGATATATCAGCCATTGACTTCTGTAGGACTTGATTAAAAATTAAATATCTGCTTAAGAATTTTGCTGAAAAAGGAAAAAACTCAGCTAATGTTTCAACACTTTGCTGAATGCAGCCTATCACATTTATGTCTTTCAACTGCAAGAAATCATACCACCAGGCAATCAGAAATATGTATGGAAGATAATAACTCTTTCCCAATAGTTTTAATTAATCCTCTCTCTGTCCCGTGCTTCAGAGTGAGTTTTTTGCTTCTAATTGGCAAGTGCTGACAGGCTTCTCTGTAAACAACCACATACATATTTTTTAATTTTTATTTTTTGCAGACAGACAGGTGCAGGCCAAGAATGTGTCTCACTAGGTAGCTGGATAGTTCTTATCTAGTGAGATATCAGTTGCTGAACTAAAGGAAATGTTTCATCACAGGAAAAATCTTTATCCACAGTAAAACTGGGGGAAAGATAATAGCAAGTCTGGGTAGTCCGGGTGAATGAAATAACACAGGCTTGCAAAGAGACGTGATCATATTTCCAGCCTCTTCTATTATTTGTTCGCCTAAGGATGTATTTCATCATCTTCTTTTCAATAGCAGTTTTAAGCCTTCCAAGAGATGATTATGCAAAGGATCCAAAACGATAAAAAATGACTGTGAAGCAGGGAAATGTGGAGAATTCCTAAGAAATGTACTGATGCTAGATCCCACAACTTTGAAGGTACAGTTATGACTCTCTAGAAACTGGACTGCTTTGAGAAGTTAAGACAGAAAAGCCAATAGTTATAGGCAGTTTGCCCAGGGAAGATATGACATCTCCTCTCTACAGGTGAAAAATACTGCATGCAAAGCCAAAACCCCAAATTTTCCCCCATTGTCTCATGGGATAAGATGGCTGTACAAGGCCTCTTCTCAGCCTGTCTAGACAGGATAAATAACCCAGCCCCAGAGAAGTTTTCCTCCTAGGAAAATGAAAGTGTCTGGAGCCAGGGGACACAGTTCAGCCTGTGAACTGCAGTAATGCTGATTGCTTCTTCCTTCCACAATACCAACACAAAAGTAGGCCTGTCTTTGGGTTTGCAACTGTGGAGCAGAAGTGGTCTGCACACTGTTTCAACTTCTTCTGCATCCGTGCAATCTGATCTCCCCTCATGCCACTCCTAAGAGAAAAGGGAGTGAAATTATTCCAGTTTTGAAGAATTTATTTGAAACCTTAAGCAGACTGCCTGGGCTCACAGGACAGCACACCGCTGGCAGCATGGGTTCTCTTCATTTCCAGTTCTGGGCTTTCATCACAAAATCTTCTGCCAGGACCAGAGTTCAGACAGCCTCTAGACACTTCCCTGGAGATCCAGTCAAACCTCCCCACAAATGCAAAGTGGCTGCAGGTAACCCACACATGTGTGAGCCAGAGG
>JAVJGI010000057.1:44359899-44379243 GCA_035590275.1 Ibycter americanus
ATACAGCAGGTAAACCCATCATTTTTCAAATCTCAATTAGCTCACACCATGGATGATTTCACTGCAAAACTATGACTTTATTAAATTTCTGAAATTCCTGTAGCCAGTGCCAACCAGAGAATGTTTAACATCACACCTGACAGAGATATAGGAATAGGAAATACATTTATCAGTTATGTTAGAAGCTCTTGAATAGCCTTTCTACTTCATTCTTCTCTTAGGGGTTCTGTCTGAAGAACTGATCTTCGCAGTTAAGAGACAGCCCAATACCCAGACTATGAAACAGGCTTTGGATTACTTAAATTATTTAAAACATTACAACCTATTGTCCCTAGAGAGCAGAGCTACACACATATATAGAAGGGAACTGAATCAAGGACCTGTTTTCTAGGTTTCATACTCTAATAAAATCTAGGTTTTATTCCAAGCTTATGATAATCTCAGCTGTTATACAGCCCTTTGAAGAAAGAAAGAGGTCATAACTGAAGCATGTTTTGAATCTGTTTCATCCAGCACAACCCAAGCAAAAGCTCAGGTTTGGTGTCACCCTTGTGCATTGATCAATACCTTATGCAAACATTTTGACCCATTAACCAGCACAGAAGGAGCCAACATTATACAAGAAAAAGCTTCAGCAAGACTCTCAATTTCACAAAGAAAAAAAGAAAACCTCTCATTTCAGAAGAGAAATGCTTTCTATGGTAACTACAACATATAAAGTAACTACTTCAAGAAGAACAAATCTCTGTGCAGCACTTGTATCTATTTTATAAATTATCTTGTTGAGCCCAAATGGGGTGGAGTAAATGGATAAATTAAAAATCTGGTTTACCTATGGAATCTACCTATAATTCTAAAAGTCTTCATTTAGACACAAGAACCATTTGGTAAGATTTGTTAGGGAATGTAGGTTTTGAGAAGTCTTTGCTTGATTGTGGTTTTATTAAGAAAATGTTTGTTAGTAGCATTATTCTTTGCAAGTCAGCTGTTTAAAAAAGCTCTCCTCTCTCTGATGAATAGCATGGGGCTAATAATAGCTTTTCAAAAGTTCTGTTTATTTGTGGGATATTATCTACATGAAAGAAGTCTTCTGCTACAGAGTTTTGTCTGATTTACACCATTCTTTTTCACCCTATACTCTAGCTCTTGCTGATAAATTTTCTTGGGTGCACAAAGTGAACAGAATTTCAGAGCCAAAAGTTATTTCTGCTATTTTATATAGGTTTGTATGTCTTTAAAGCCCTGGCTGTTCTGTTTCTGTCTACGTCCAATGGAACAAGAGGAAACGGCCTCAAGTTGCACCAGGGGAGGTTTAGATTGGATATTAGGAAAAATTTCTTCACTGAAAGGGTGGTCAAGCACTGGAGCAGGCTGCCCAGGGAAGTGGCTGAGTCACCATCCCTGGAATTGTTTAGAAAATGTGTAGATGCAGTGCTTAGGGACATGGTTTAGTCATGGACTTGGTATTCTTGGGTTAATGGTTGTACTTGATGATCTTAAAGGTCTTTTTCAAAGTAATTCTATGATTCTATGAGATAAAGTGCACTTAGGAAAGTAGGGGAGCTTAATTTTCTCAAGAACGCAAGACTACAGCTAAAATGGCAGTAATTTGTCACTTTTCCACTATATTGACATTTTCAGAAGAGTACAAGGACAACGAAGAATTATATACCTTGAAAATATTTGCTACACACAATTCCTGTAAAGAAAAAGTGTACATCTTAGAAATAGTCTTAGCTACACGCAATTCCTCTAAAGCTATATGTAACTTTTAGGATTAGACCTGGTGGTCAGAAAGGACCTGATGTTGTGTCTGGGAAGGCAGAGTCCATTCCTGGGAGCCTGTAGCATCTTTGAGAAGCTGCTGAGGACAAAAATGATCATACTTCAAGCAGACATAAAGTAGAAAATGTATATGTGTTTACTGTTCTTCTTCTTTTAGGCTGGAGTCTGAGCTTCACTATTTCCTGCATCCTTTACAAAGCTAGATACAAAAAAAACAAACCAAAAAACCGTTAGTAAGCATCCTGCCAAATACTTTTTGAAGTAGAAGGCAGCACACTTAAATTGTGTTCCTGAGAGAGTGCAGGTGTGTTATACGCAGCCGCACACAGTTTTCCTGTGTATTTCTGCTTGTGTGCAGCCAGGCTGGGGCTCCCTGAGGAAAGATGTAAAGAAAGCTCATCTGGGATTGAGTGTGGGTTATCTGGAGGAAGTACTCTTTCTGGGCTTCCTTTTCATATTATAGTGACCTTCCTTCTCTACGAAGAAAGGCATCGTGTGTATCTTGCTGGCTGGTTTTTGGGAAAAGAGCAGCATGCTGCTTGGGTTAAATGCCTCATGTCATGTACGGATTGTGCAGTGGAACAGCTTTTTGAAAATCAGAAACAAATAGCAATGTTTGTGACTTCTTTACTCAGGACAGAAAGAAGTAAATTGCTGGAGAAGATGCAAATTTATGTAGACTTTCGGAAAAATATGGGGTGTTTTGCATAAAACCACCCATATACTGTTAGAATCTGGAGAAATGAGCTGCTTAATGCTCCGCAACTTTTTTCTACAGGCTACAAAGGAAAACACCATGGAGAAGGGCTGTAGAAGAATTAAATTTTCACAGGGTTTTCCCCTTGTGTGCCCTTTCTTCCCTTCTGGCTGTTCACCCACCTGTGTGGCTGTGGCTGAATGGGGAAACTGCATAGCTTTAGCCCAGGACGGGGGACTGGAGAAGCACATGGAGGTTGGTTGTTGCAAAACTGCCACAAGACCGTGCTAACGGCAATAAGATTTTCCTCAAAACCAACAAACAGAGAAAAGAAAGGGATTTCAACCACAGAAAGATAATATCCCTTCAAAGATGTTATGACTTACTTTTTTAAATGTTTGCTGCTGGAATGCAGTTTTAAAAAGGGGTACCTGCTTGACAGTGTATGCCTGCTCCTGTTCTATGTGCTTCATTGCTTCATTTATGAAGTGCTGACGTTTACAAAGTAATTATTTTAAATTATTTGGGTTCTTATGTCTAAATATGCACCTTTTTGAAAGACTTTTTTTCATTAAAACATATAAAGCAAATAATGTAACAAATTTTGGGCATTAGATCAGAAGACTTTAGTTAGGTCATTTTTCCATGTCACCTCCTAAGGGGAACACACAATAAATAGCATAGTTTGCATGGCAAAATAAGTACAGCTTTTCATCATCAGTGATTCTCAAAGAAAGCTTATTTAAATGGGACACACAATCCTCTGCTGGATGGTGCTCTGAAAGCAATCTAGATATTTCTCCATTAAATAATTGTGAACACAAGAATTATTCCTCCTATTGCCATTGAAAAAGTCCCTGAATGAGCTCCTGAGGAATTTGGGCTGAAGATTGCTTTCAGATTTGTAACAGATTGGTGGTTTTTTGAAGTGTGTGTGCGCGTGCCCACATGCATGCGTGCATGTGTGTGTGTGTATAGATATAAAAAGTCCTCATGGTCGAACATCAGTCAAATGGAATATAGCCTGTGTTTTGGCTTAGATTGGCAAAGAGGAAATTAAATGCTTTGAAGGATTATTAAACTGTTCTAAAAAATGGAACATTTAAACAAGAATAGGAAAAACATGAAGCAGGACAGGAAGGCAAAAGGGAAAGGCATGCATATAAAACTAAACCCAACAGATAAGTGTCCTGCTTTCAGACTTTCAGTAAACATTGACTGGCAAGCTTGGTCTTGACTGACTGCTGTATATTATGATTTTAAGAGACATGCAAGGCCTTATAGCCCAAGGAATACCTCAGATGAGTTAGTTACTACTTTTCTCAAGCTTTCCCTTTCCCCTTCAGCGCTGTCCTTAATATATTTCTTACATATGGGCACTTTTTCTGCTACACACCCCTTCCTAATTTTCATAATACAGAGTTTTGCTTCAAAACCCACATCTGTGTTAGGCAAGAGCTAGAAGCTGCAGCTCCTGGGAAACGGGAATAGGAGCACTCTGCCCCCAGGAAGAAGGAGGGTCAGATTGTTTTTTCTGGCTGCTACACAGCAATTTTCCTTTTGGTAGCAAGGAGAGGATACACCTTTTTTCCCCTCTCTATTCTTCTGAATGGTGGTGAAGGTAATCTGGATTTTCTTTAAATTTAAATTCTTTGAAAGATCTGTCATTAGTATCCTTAGAAGTGACTCCGAAAGTTGCTCTAGAGCCTTTGGAATAATGTGTTTTAACAAGCACAGGCAAGTCTGGGTATACTCCTAATATGCAGTAGCTAGTTGATAAGAAAGTCAAGGCTTTACTTTGCCTTCAAACTTACTGGGTTAACATCTGCCAAAACAAAACATTGGCCTTCCAGAAAATGCTTCCAAAAAAACCCTACTGTGTCCTGGTGACTACTCTGCAACAGAGACCTGTGTTTTGGGGGCTTCTTCTGCCCTGCAGCGCCTTTTCCTCTTACCTGCTAGCACTTTCTTTGAGGATGGGGTATGATATTAGCCTATGCTTCTGCTAAACAGCCCTCAGTAGTCCAATTTATAAAGTAGGCCTGGAGAGGTTTTAAAGTCAAATCCCATTATAACGGAGCGATTCTCAGCTTTCTAAATGCTCACAGCTTTTGGCCTGAGTTCCAAACTGCTTCCCAAAGTAGACACATCCAGTGTCCTTCAGACTCTTTAGCAGATTATTGCACTCAGGTTTCTGTTATTGTTCTTAGTTTAGCATGTTTATCACACCTTTGTACAGACAGTTGAACTACTTTTCTTGGAAACTACTTATTCTTAATCTAGGAAATACTTATTTTCTGTGGATGGTTCATTCTCAAAGTGAACCTATTTTCGTAAACATCGCAATAATTTGCAAATATTTTCTGGATGACTTCCAGCTTCCAAGTTACTGTTATATTGTTCATATCAGCTATTACGTTTGGTTTTTTATTCATAGTTCCTAAACCACCTTGTTTTTATGCTTTTTGTAATTTTGTTTTCTAAAGCATGAAAACAACTGTAACAAATCATGCCAGTGTACTCATAGTCTTGCTCAAATGCAAATAAAGCTCCATTCCTTCTCCTCAAATAGGAATCCCTTCACTTCCAAACAGCACATTGTATGGGGGAATGAAATGTTCCAGCCAATTATCCAAGCCATTTTTGTTTTCACACTCCTTTGCTTAAAAGACAATGAGAGTGCAAGCAGACAACAAGGTTTAAACCTTGTCTGCAGTCATGTTTGGAAATGTCAGCTATTTGAACAGTTGTTGTTTTGGGTCTGTTTCTATAATGAAAAAAATTGTGATGGATTTTATGACACATTATTCTTTTCATCCAGTCTCTAATACCAAGGTGTGGTAAATGAAGTCTTGAACACTGATTTTTAGATAATTTTTTCTACCACAGGTCACCCTTTGCCCAGGTAGCGTGCATGGTGCTACCACCATACTTTCCCTATCATGCAGTCAGTGATGCCATCAGCAGCCAAGTCAAATGACTAGGTCTATAGAGTACATTTTTACTACATGAAGCAGATGCTCTTCTTTATGTAACATTGATTAAAAATCAGACTGTCTTCTGAGTCTTCCCATCTGCAAAACACTCAGGAAGTGCAGCTGGGATTTTGATTAAGTACATGTTTTCCTTTCCTCTTCTTTTAAAGGTATGAATGAAACATGAGGAAAATGACACCCAAACTTCTGTGGTGTGTGTGAAGATTTTGAAATGCTCAGCCAACTTTTTTCTTTTTTTTTTTAATTTTTTTTTCTTCAGCTATATTAAATTATTTCTTACATCTGGGTTTCAGCAGAAACAGGAAGCTGATGAGCCAAACGACCATAGGGATTGCGTTTATGGTTGTTTCAAAGATGTTGGAAAGAATGAGGTAAATCACCTCAGACCTCAGCTCTTGAGGCTTTGGTGAAGAATGCATTGCTGAAAAGGCAGCAGAGGACTTTGGAGGAACGCCCTTGGCAGAGAGATGGTGATACCATAATCACGTAATCTATAGTCATAGCTGCCTTAAGTTCACTCTAGGTGCAAAAACTATCGGTCCTTAACCAAAACACCCTTTCAGTAACAGGCATGCTGCTCCTGTCCATTCTTCTTCCCACATCCACATCACAGCATCAAATCTCCACTAACTTGACTGATTTAGGTCAAACCTGCACACAGAGGTAGCCAGACAGTCTTCCTCAGTGACTTTGTTAATGGGATGGAGAAAAAACATGGAGAAAATAATTTATCTTCCAAGGCGATTGGCATCTCACTATTTTGAGACAGTTATTCTTATCTTTCTAAAAATGAAAAGACAGTTTTAAGAGTGTAGTGTGATTTCTGCTGTGCTGTATGTGCAGATCTATCTATTGACAGTATTTGAAGGCAATTTGCTGCATCTTCCTGAGTGTGTGCTAGCCTAGCTGGAGGATGGGAAACTGCATGAACCATACTGGGATTTTGTTATGGACTCTGGGAAGGTAAAACCTGAAAAACCCAAGTGCAGTTGTATTTCCCATTGACAGTTCTCTTACTCCACTGCAGCCAGTACTATGCATGTATTACACTATAATTTCTATCATGTACTGCGTAGTAATTAAAAGTCAATTAAAAACAGTTCTCCCAGCAGTATACTCGATACTTGCGCTGTATAAACAGGAAACAATTACATAGTGAAGAATGCTCAGTACAAAAGCTAACATACTCTAATTTAGGAAAAACCTGTCATGAGCAGCATTTTTGTATTTTAAAAATCTTCTGTTTGTTACTCATAGGTAAATATAGTGTCTAAGTAATAAGTAGAACAGTAAAATCATGCTTGGTTAGAGTAGTTCTACATTTGGAGAGCCTCATGAAAGACTCTTTATATAAGCTATTGTAACAATGACAATATTCAAGAAATGAAGAGTAGAATAATCCTATTGCCCCGTCAGAGATGATCAAAGTTTGGAGATTCATGGTTTCATTCATAGGGTGGGTAAAATATGCCTTGAACACATCAAATCCCAGTTCTGATGCATGTGATTCTGGGATCAACATATGGAAAATAATGAAGTGTATGACTTCATCTTCCTTTCCCTTCCTCCAACAAAAGGTAGGAAAGCTGGAAGTCTGAGTAAATAAGTCAGACACAACAATTAATCCAGGAGGAAGCTGTTTGAATTAAAAATATGAATAATCCCAAATGGTGGATGTTTTTGGGTTTAGTTAAAAACAAAACAAAGTTGGAGACCCAGCTTGATTTGTCTTTCATTACTTAAAAACTAAAATTGTCCAACTATTTTTTTAAGGTATTTGAGTCGTGTCTTACTCTTCACAGTTCTTTGGGGTTGTTTTTTTTCTTTTGTACAATGGCATTATGAATGATAGGAAAATAGTCTTTTTGTAAAACTGTACTATGATGTAAAATTTTTAAAATATGCTATACAGTTAAAAACAAAAGAACCAAGCATGAAATCAATGGAGAACCTGTCTACAGTCATGTTTTCCCATATGAATGCAACAGATAAAAAATGTAATAAATTCATTCATCTACACCCACTTTAAATATCTGAGCTGATCAGCAGTTTCATTGATGTGCGGCCAAACTTTGAAGTCTATCTTAGCTCTCTGGAATTCGACCAGCCACTTTCCAGACCATGTAATGCATTGCAGATCTTTCCACATTATGTATTCCAGATGGCCATATTCTTTGTGCATTTTGCCTTTCTTATTTAGGTTACTGGAGTAATCTGGGAATAAAACTGGCATGCTGCAAAGTGACAACTGACATATTGTTATGCTATCATGCTGCTTAGATGGCAATGATGGACTTCAACGAATGTTTATGAAGTTTGGGTTTGTTGTTTTTTTCCCTGTCTTTCAACAATTTTTATGCTCCTGGATAATGAGACACTGAATGTGGCAGATTCTTCATGCATCATGTGTAAGGCTTGAATTTCAGAGGTGCAAGCACCTACAGCCTTACATGAAATTAATTGGAGCTGGCAAAACTTAGCACCTTTCGAGATCAAGCCTCTGATGAATGCCAGTTTCTCCTAGGATTTCCGACATAAGGAAAGCAGTCCATAAATTGAATTAGCTGAGGCCACCAAGCTCACTTTAGGGACCAGATTATCTATATCATTGCAATCTTCTTGCCTGAGGTTGAATTCAATCATTCTCACAGGCCTCGGCAAGATCTTATCCACTGCCACCCAGAAAATAGCAGGTAGGCAGCCAAGTAATACAGGCACTCATTCTCCTGAAAGGCTCTGAGGGCATACAGCACCTTGGGAGATACATCTATGTTGTTTGTCACTCAGACCTCAAGATGGACCTTCATCTTTTGCTTCACACTGTCTGTCCTCCTCCATAGATCTGGAACAAAGCCTTGGGTTTCCTACAGCTACATTATTCTCATCTCCCTGCTCTCACTTTGCAATAATCTCTCATTCCTTCCTTGAATCTGATAAATCAGGAGAAGCTGGAGCCCATTTGGAATAATGTAACTCCAGAAACCACCACTTCTTGCATGTTTTACTACAGTAAATGAAAAAAAGGCATAGACAACTGCCAACACCCTCAGAGGGACATAGATCTGAATCCCGCAAACACTTACGCAAGAGCACAGGCAAAAATGCCAAATGTTGGCAATACTGGGGGTTATTAATGCTATTAGCAAAAAACATGTTGGAATACCATCTAAAATATAATGCCGCAAGTTTTATTCAGTAAACAGATTAAAATTTCATCACAAATAACTTTTGTCTTTTCCAGTACAGTGCCTCAAACAGCATCTGTCTTTAAGAAAAGATATTTTTGCTTGAAGAAATAGTTGAAATAGTTTTTTTAATATTGGTACTCAGCTAATGCCATCTGGAAATACAGGTGTGGCTGGAAAAATAGATTTTTCTTTGAATGGATATAGTCTTTGCTGCAGCAACCTACTCTGTCCAGCAAAGCATGGGATAAGAGCAGATTTGTCAGTGATACAGGAACCCACACCGTTTTCCGTCTTTGGTCATTTTGACTGTTTACTTTGCAATATACTTTTTCCTTGAAAACCTCCATTACAGTCCTCCTCCCTACAAACAATTATGGTCTTTCAGACTTCAAACTGCAGAGACTGAGCCTCCAAACAACTAGCTTCCTGGCACAGCAAATGTTGCTTAGGTTGCAAAGGCAAAAAGTCATGGAAACTAACTGCAGTATATTGTCCAAGACCACAAAGAAATAATGGAAATCCCTGCTTTTCCTCCTGCCTGTGATTTTGGTCCAGCCCCAGAAATGGCATTGTCTGCTACAGGTAATTCACAAGCATAGCCTAACGATCTTTACTGAGATGAGAACAGCACAGCTGAGGATACATCACCTCCAAATATCATTTTCTGTCTCCTGGTGGAGATCTTTCCCACCACTGTCTCAGACGCATTGTGGTGGCTTTCCTGGCCTCTGGCAGTGTTCCTGTGAGAGCCAAGTGCCCACTAGGGCTCCTATTTTCAGGAAAATTCTGGGGAAAGGTATTGGCATCAGAAAAGTCATTGGATGTCCCCCAGGGAGTTATGACTGCTTGACTATTTGTCCTATGGTTTTCTTGAGTTCACAGAAACTCTCCCATATGCTCTAAAAAGACATTTTCTTCAGCACTCTGCCTGCCCCTCAGATACGTAGCAGAGGACGGGGATGCTACGGCTGTATTTGTAGAAGAATAGCACGGCTACAAAGTGAAACTACAATTCAATATGGCATGATTGTTTCTTTAGCAGTTGTATTTGCAAATAAGTTTTTCTGTGTTTATTCAAGTTCCTTCTGGAAGTCTTTCTATTTTCACTATATTCATAAGGAGCACTTCAAACCAGAACAAATTAGGAACCTTCTGGATGTGCTGTTAAAATAACAAAGCCTTCCCCAGTACATTTAAGTAGGTTGGTGGGGTTTTCGCCAGCACCTGTGACTGACAAGCTGCTAGTGGAGAAGAAAGCCATGAAGCTGAAGGGTGCTTATTCCATGTGCTTTGACAAATCTTCACACACAGAACAATACAGTTCAGGCCCTTGAGAGCAACTTCAGTTTTCTGCCTTTGCTCACCGAACAGGAAATGAAGCTATCTTCATATTTGCTGCAGGGTATAACATCAAATGAAAATACAGCCTGCTGCTTTAAAAGAGGAAACTGCACTCTTTGTCACAATAATATTTGCATGGATCAAAACAAAAAATACATTCTTGCTCCCTCCTTTGGGTTACTGTTAATTATTTATTTTAATTCTCAAGAGCTGTGGCTCTTCAGCATTGCTCTGTTCTATGACACTGTTGCTCGATTTAGTGTTGTAAGGATGAAACAAATTCTTCAGTAAACTTTTGTATTCTTACAAGTTGTCTTTTATCCTTACCGTTCTGTAAAAAAGTCTTGAGAGTTAGCTATTTAGCTTGGCTTCTGCAGTTTGAATGCTGCTCATGCTTTTATGTTTAGTATCACTATGCTACCAGAGTGTTTAGGCACACAGCTGCAATCTGTGTGGAGATCTTATACTTGCCCTGAGTTTGTTTTTCCAGTCTAATGCAGCTGCCACTGTCCAAGCCACAGCTCCCAGCTGATGCAGGGAAGAAGGCAGGAGCCAGTGATTCATGTGGCCACAACAGATTAATTTTCGTGATGCCAGAGCCAGGGGCTGCTGCCTCTAAGTCCAAGATACTGTAAGTCATGGGCAGGATGGATGTCAAGCAGTGTTTCTGTACCCCCTCTTTTTGCCCACTTGCCTTACAGGATGAATGAATCCCCTCCACTCTAACTCCTGACTGAGGTACTAAATTCAGTGTTGGGAATGATCAGGCCTAAGGGACTGAATGCCACTTCTTTGGTGTGGCATCAGAGCCTGTATGTGAGCAAGAGGAAACAAAACAGTACAAATGACCAGGTTTTTATTTGCTTATATGTATTTTTTCATTATTCCAATCAGAATAGCTAAGCTGAGGATATAGTCAAAGCTCTGAGTGATAAGGAGCAATGACTGACAGAGTTACATCTCTCTCATTGTACAATTGATTGAGCCAAAATATGTTAGCTGAGCAAACCTGGTAGCTGCTCCAATCTAATTTGGCCTATGAATGCTGTCTTCAGTCCTGGCAATCCAGCAGCCCATCCGCAGCCACATGGCTGTCAGTGCATGGCCACTGCTTCAGGGAGCGGAGGACAGCAGCTGCACACCCTATCCCAAGCAATGCCATTCCTGCTAGGGACTCAGACCCTCAGCTTTACAACGTCCCTGTGGAGGGAAAGAAGTGGGCTTCCTCTACTATGCTGAAACATAACGCAGACAAAAAATTTCTCTAGGTCATGTAAGAGGTTTTTGTTGCAAGCAAAACCAATGCACATCTCCCACCTCCATCTTGTCCCTCTATCCCTTTGAATAATACGTTTCTTCAGCAGCTGGATCTGCCTCCAATGCTGAGACATCAGCTGCTGTTGGAGAAAGCTTTCACATCTAGTGCCCTGCGTCAGTAAGGACTGAATTCTTCTTCGTTGTGTACACCACATCTGTGTCATTCCAATTATTTCCAAGAAAGTGAAAACTGTCATGGGAAAAGCTCTGTTTAAAATGTCTTGCCTTTACTGTATTTTAAAACATGTATCTTTCAGCTACATTTTATCTGCACTTGTCCAGACACCTGATCCTGGGAAGTCATGGCTGGCACGGTACTCAGGGTAATTCTCCAGTTATTACAGTCTGATTTTCATCCTAGTTGCATATCCTGCAAACTTTCCTTGTATTTCAGTGACGGCAGAATACATTAACTGGCAAATAAATTTGACTTTTACATAGTCAGGATTTGATTTACTGCTTATGTTGAAAGGCACCAATGAGAAACCACCTCGGTAAAACTGAGAGTTGATGCATCCATTTTAAAACTGTGTCAAGGTCTCTGATTTGCTGTTGACAAAGTTCCCAGGATGCCAAAAAGTAAATAAAAGTCGGACAGATGGCAGATGTCCATCACACACAGGTAAGGATGGATAACCCTTGTTCAGCTGCATTGAAAATATCTGCTCCTCTGTACTGTTTTCATACAAATTAGCTCCTCTCTCAGAAAAGCTCAGACATTGTCCATGATCCTGAATTGTGGATTTCACCAAGCATCCCTACTAGAAACAGAGTAGCACCAAGACTTTGCCTTCTTTCTTCTCAAACCGTAAGCTACGACAATTAAACTTTTATGAGGGAAAGGGGCTGCACATGCATGTGCCCCTCCTCCTGTGCGCACATGCCCTCTCACAGCTTTTCTGTTCTCCAAACCCTTGGCCCTGTGTGTAACAGTGACTACTGTGTAACAGTTCAGCATCCTCTGTCTTTCTCTGGAGTAGCTGTAGATGCTTGACTTCCACTGACAGACCAGGCAAGCTCATGGGCAGTCTGTGGCTGGGGGGCTGGGGCTGAGGCATAGGTGACCTCATGGGTACCCATAGCAGATTTATGGACTCAAGGGTTTCCTCCATCTGCATACAGCCAGTGTGTGTTGTGGATGGGCATTTAATACAATAGCCTCCTGTAATGCAAACTGTGTAGTAGGTATGTAAAGAGTTTCTTTAATTCAAGTTTCCTTGCTTGAACATTTTCATTATTACCAATATGCTTGATATTGCTTATTAAGGTATAAGCCCATATGACTACACTGACATACACATGCCCTCAGTAAGCCCACAGCCCTGCTGACTGCACTTTAAGGGATAACTTACAGCAGATGAGGAGGCCTGTGGCTGCAGACAGAACTGTCTCTAGAAACTTCACTTTAAGATGAGATAGGAACAGGGGTCCAGTCTCAACTTAAAGGGTAGTGTTGTTCTTTGCTGAGGCAAAAGAGGAGAGGCAGTGCCATAAACATGATGAAGGGAGGAAGGCATAGTGCTAAAAATAAATGACACCAGTTGTTGCAGACCATGCTGCAGTAATCTGATCTGGCAGAAAAAGAAAATGGGATGAAGGGAACTGACAAATGTTTACATACCAGGGAGGGAATAGGGGAGACCTTCTGTTCAAATGCATGTGGAGACAAGTGATTTCAGATCTGGTATTACATGTATGTCAGTCAGTCCAAGAGTCAGGGATCCAGTGGAAGAGTGCAATTCCAAATCAGTTCTCTACAGTCAAAGTCTATTCTCTGCCTGCAGGCACCTCCTTGCCCACATGAGGATGTCAACCACGACTGTGCATAGTCAAAGCTGAGTGAACAGCTGATTTTGAACTCCTCCCCACCTTTCTTTCATATTACAGTCCCACTGATGGTACTACTTGAATTTCAACTTAATCTATGTCAAAAGATGCACACATCTTAGAAAAAGCAGCATTCATATCTTATTTGTGTATTCTTTTCTGAATCCCCAGTCCATGATAAGTAAGGATTGAAGATTGCCAGGCACATACAACATGGGAACGATTAGCAAGTATCTTTTTTTGCAGTGGGAAGCTGAAGGTTTACATGGTTCTTTTCTAAAACTGGAAAAAAATCTGTGAAAGTTTGAATAACCAAGACTGAAAAATAAATTAGCTGAGTTCAATATGTTTCACTATCAAGAGGTATGTAGAGATACAATGACAATGCTAGTGCTGTATTAGCATCTATGATCCCTCTACAGAAAGGCTAAAACTATGTCTCCAAAGGAGCAGAACAACAGTACTCCTCCAGAAACACTGCTTAACAAGAATATTTGTCACAGTTTTGATGAGGAAAATGAATCATTTCCACCTATGCCCTAGAAAGTTCTAACCTCTGATACTGGTTTCTGTGTTGCAGTCTGGGTTACAGATGAAATACTTCAAGGACCCTGCCTGCCTTCTCAACCTCCACTGGCAGTGAGTTCCAGAAGTCCACTGTGTGCACTGCAAGTGAATAACTTTTTATCTGACTTAAGGTGATCCATGAGTTTCCCCCCTATCTCTAGTACTGCGAGATTTACTGGACAGCATGCCCACATCCAAGTTACCCACCATCTTTATGATTTTGTAAACGTGTCATATCATCCCTCAGTCTTCACTGCACCAGAGTCCCAGTCTTTCTAGCCCCTCCTGCTAAGCCTGCCGCTCTGCTAACCTAAGCATTTTGCTTTCCCTCTTTCTGCATGCTTTCCAACTACATTACACCACTCTCAGGCTTCAGAGACCAGCTCTACACAGAGCACTAGAAGGTTTTATTAGGTGGCAAAATTATGTTTTCTGCCATCACGGTGGCAAAATTATGTTTTCTGCCATCACGGTGCTTCCTGTTGTTGTCCAGCATCTTGTGGGATTTTTTTGGGCAGCCAGGAGGATTTACTGAACTAAAGCAGAGGAGAGAGCAAAGCTGTATCCAGAGACTTCAGGGCTTTGGCTGCAGAAAATTGGTGAGGAGCGAGGATGTTCACAGAGCTGCTGAAAACCCTAGCTGGTGTGTCCAAGGGCATAAATAGTGGCTTACGTCGAGCGTTTGTATACAATGAGGTAACAGTGTTAAGAGGGAGAAGAAACTGGTACCAGCTTTCATTCTGCATCTTCATGGCCCAAAAGCAAAGAAGTGTTTGCTTTGCTGTCTCTTCTGAAGAGGAACGGTGGCCTTGACAAAAGGTCACTGCTCAGGATGAGCTGTGTTTCTGTGGATACCATTTATTGGCTCGAATTGAAATGTTTTAAGGTGAAAATTCAAGAAGAAAAATAGATGCCAGTATATAGCCTTGAGGGTTTTTTCCTTCAGTGTTGGGACAACACATGTTTTTCAGCATGGCTCTCAGATAGCTAGCCAGCTGGCTCACACCCTCAGGGTCAGTTGTCAGTGTCTGGCAATGTCCTGATGGATGGCCTACTAGTGGTCAGAGATTGGAGACTTGGTGTTCATGCTATGGAATTGCTCACAACCAGAAGTCCCAGCCTCCCATGAGGAGCCACAGTCACCACTTCTTCACTGCCTCCTAGCCAGCACAGTGTGAAAGCAGAGTATCAAAAAAACTCCCATTCAAATCACTGTAGTACACTTTTTGTAAGAGCAGAGTTTCATTAAAATCCCATAGAACAGCAAACCACCTTTAGAAGAACTACCAAAATGCTGATTATGGTAAGTATTTCCTTCAGGAATGTCCCTTCTACTCGAGTTTCTTCATGAGTCCCAAGAAATCAGCAGGCTTCACATACAATTTGCCGTGGAGCTAACAGTGTTCATTAAATTTTGTGGTTATATGAAGCACTACTCATATTCCAATTTATCATTCACGTATTTTTTAAACCTATTTCTCATCAAAACCCCTCCATTACAGGTGCACCTCAGGAAAGAGAGCTAATAAGCTGACATGATTCATGTAGTGAGGACCTGACACGTCCAGCCATTCTTTTCAAGTGCTGTTGGCATTAGTTAATATTTTCCACCTTTACTTTAGGTAATTTCCTAGTTTTCTATAGACAAGAAAAATATTTCAATAATGACACCCACAGCTCCAAACCACTACTTAGCACATAATGAACTAATTTAAACCAAGTCAATTTGATTCCAGTTTTCCACCATGTGAAACAGATGCTTTTGCCAAGTCCAAAAGCTGGACATAAAGAACAGTAGCATGTGAGCACATTCCTAACCGTAGGTGTAAATCATGCCTATATAGTACTGTATTTCAAACAACATTAACTATAAAGTAAGAAAATAAATGAACGTATAGGCTTAACCACTCTGCATTTGCCATTTCATCCCAGGTCACTTCACAGTACTAAAATTTTGCTTTTTGTAAAGTTTTATTTGTTTGTTGTTTGTTTGTTTGCTTGTTTGTTTTGGTGATGAAAGTTCAGCAGCTATTTTGTTTGTTGTGAAAATGTGGTTTTGTGCTAAAATGTTTGTAATGCTTTGATGAAAATATCAACCTCCACAAGACTAAGCTGCTGAAATGTAACCTTTAAAATAAGTTAATGAGTAAAAACTGCACCTTTTTTTACCATAACGTATTCTACTTATACTGAAGCAATGATGACTGCAGTACATAAGACAACCTGTGTCTGCAAAAGATGTGAGTCCTTTGAGCAATATACACTTTAATGTATTTGCATTTCAAGCTTTTGTATCATTTTTAGCACCACACAGCATCAAAGGCAGGGTTTAGATTTATTAACAAAGCCAAAATACTCAACAATATCTCTCTAATACCTGCCACATGTGGCTATCAATAGGACTGCAATAACAAGCTCTTAATCTAAAAGTTGAGGCTCCCTGTTTTTAAGTCATAGATTACACAGAGCACTTTCTAACACAACTGGCATGTCTTAACAAAAGGGAAATGCTAGTTTAGGAAAACATTTGATGCTTTCAAGTCAGTGCTGGTGGACGAGGACATTCTCTTTGCTGTGCTTTTGGGAAGGGGATACGCATCCAGCCAGCTCCCTTCTGCTACCAGGGAAGGTAGGGCCATATCCTAACAAAACCTTTGCTAGAAGAACAACATTTTGATTCCCAGGAGAGAAAAGGAGCTAATTGGCTGCCAAAGCAAACACAGCAGAAGTCTGTTGGCAGACCCGGAATATATGGGAAATGATTGCCTGAAGAAAAGAGGTGGTGGAATTTGCGGTATGGTGCTTCCCTATTCCTTATCAATCCAAAAGCAGGTTCAGCTGTTCATCCTTGCTTTTATTGTCCAATTGCTAACTTTAAGCTGGTGTTGAATGCAGTCAGTAACTGAATTCAGATCCAAAAGAGCAAGTAAATCCACACAGAGCAAAAGTCTAAGGTGGTAGGAGCTGAGCTCACCTGTCACCTCACAAAGTCATTTAGACAAGGGGAAAACATTTGAGAACCTTCCTAGAAAAAATATGGGGTATTTAAATATAGTCCTATCTAGTATGATCTGCAAGCATCCTGTGTGCATACAGTGTGAAACATTGTGATGGACAGAAGTGTGGAAAATCACACAGCAGATAACAATCTAAAGTACATCAGTGAACCTAACCTCTGTGTACCTAATAAGTGGATTAGAATATGCCACCGCTTTGTTTTGACCCACATTTCAGCCTTGATATTTGCATCTGCTCTCACCTACTGCCTGTGGTGTCCAATCACCCAAGGACAGGAGTGCCAGCAGCCTTTGCTTGCCATGTTGCACCTACTCCAGTTCATTTTACATCACATCCAGTACTTGTATCAGTGGGTGCAGCTCCACAAGTAAAAGCCAAGGCTGGAGTGATTGTGTTGATGCCGTGTCTATATGATCTGTCATCTAGCGCTGTTTGGGCAGATGGCAACATGAACATAAACACATAAGACATAGTTTCACACAGACAACTTCTGGAGCACAATAGGAGCCGTGCTGGAGAGCCAGCGTTCACAATGGATGTGTTTCAGTAGTTTTATTTTGGACTAGCTCCTCTGATCTGGTTTTGTGCTAAATGACCATTAGCAGTGGGAATATAGTCAATGTGCTGCTAGGCTGTGTCTTCTGGTTTAGTTTAACTATAAAGGAATGCAGTTTGTGTGCCCTGAGATCAGTTAGTGATCTGAAACTCCATGTGCTAAGCAGGACTGATTGGGAGACTCCCTTGAAAATGCCTTCTTATCTAAACCAAAATGCTAATACTACCTAGTAGACCTAGAGCAGCAGCTCCTTCTGTGGGCCAGCAGTTCCTGATGCTGCAGCCATCCATGCTGCTGCAACTGAGAACTCATAGGAATAACGAGAGCTATTCATTTCACCAGACTGATGGCCTCCTCACTGTTCTGGTTCCATGACAGTGTAAGTCTATGACAGATACTGACAAAACCAGCAATCCTTCCTTGATATATGCTTAGTATCTAATGCATATGTTAAACAAAAAAAAAAAACAACAAAAAAAAATGCTGCAAAACACAAATTTCCTGTACTCTGATGTAAACTCTTTCTCAAAACAATTATGTATCTGTTTGGAAGTCCAGGTCAGATGGCATCAGGTGATTCAAGGAGGGAAACCAGGTACACTCGTTATTTGTGGAGCAGGTGCCAAGGGCAGCATTACTCCCTGGGGCAAGGAGTAACACTGATTTCACCAGAGCTACCACTACCTGTGCTAGACTTCAGCATCTTCCAAAGACCAAAAACTGTGCTGTGTGTTATAAGGGTGCAGGAAAGGGTGAAGTGGAGACACAGGCAGGATAAATGGTATGATCAGGCTAATCTGCACGCACCTGACCTGTGGACTGCAGTTTCTGTGCAAGCTTCTCGTTCCTCCTCTCTGACCAGCAGGTAACCCAGGTTTAGGTGTAGTTCCAGCCAGGCTAACCAGGCAGGTATTGCATGTTCCACAGCATGCCCAGGAAGCTTGGCAAAAGAACAGGCTGTTTTGGGGCTTTTTTCAGCATTCCAAATGAAACAGTGAAGGTAATTATTTCTTTGATTTGTAAAATTATACTGAACTTGTCTCTAACTACAAGAACTACCTGGAGGTTTTCTCATGTTTGTTGGTGGGGTTTTTTCTCTATTTCCTTCAGGAAGGTATTTCAGCACAGCACCTTTAAAATACTCCTCTCACCTAAGGGATTAGCCTTCCACTGCTTGCTCTGGTGAGGGTTACGCTGGCTCTAAGTGCTCACCTTGAGTTAGTGCTACTGACTGGGCCCTCAGTGCATAATGTAATTGGAAAAGGGGGATATACTGGATCTAGTGGTCCTTTTGCTGAAAAAATAATAGTTTCATGTTTATCAAGACTATTTCAGCTGCATTAAATTCACCCGAAAAGAGAGACTGTGTGTCAAATATTTCACTGGATGTTCTTTAAATAATACAGATGATCCATACATGGTGTTTTAATACTTTCAATGCAGTACTTTTTTTTATTTTTAAAAAGTAATAAAACGTATAAGAAAATTCTTTGTTTCATTTCATGAAAAAAAATTTATTTCAGATTCTACTGAACTGGTTGTTTGCTTTGCTTAGGTCAAGCAAAAACATTTAAAAAAGCCCATTTGACAAGAAATTCCCTTCTGCACTTTACATTTGTACTCTTTAGACTGACCAACATCAATGCAATCTCTTCAGATATCTGCAAGTGTGAATGACCTCATTCTGAATCCCACCTGTTTCCCAAATATCTCAGATAGCTGATAGATCTGTCACCATCAGCAGGTGACAGGGCATAAGAATTTCACTAACTGGTCCAATAAATAAATGTTGCACCAAATCAGATCTGGTGACTCCAGTTCTGCAAGTGATTTCTCCACAGAAAATTCAATTCTTACTGTTTCGCTGTTTCATACCTTTCAGAAGAGAAAATGGATTCTTTGGAAGCTTCTTACTGGAATATATCTTACACCAATACGTCTCATCTAATGTTAATGTTTCTCATGCCAGAGAATCCCAAGTAACATTTTTTTTTTTTTTTTGACTTGACAGTTTCCTGCCGGGAAAAGGGCATTGAAATAATCTTTTTGCAA
>JAVJGI010000057.1:44425229-44450512 GCA_035590275.1 Ibycter americanus
GCCGTGCCGCGTCGACAAAGGGCGGGCGGCATGGATCTGCGCGCTGCTTGTGCAGGGATGTTGCTCTTTAACTGATCCTGCCCTTTACGGCAAGGGGAAAAAAATGTCTCTAGCCCGAGTGATGTGTGTACCCAAACTTCCCACTGATCCAAGCAAGGGCAGAGCTGCTTCCCGAAAGGTAGGGAGGGTCAGGCTCAAAATGGGACCGACTTTTCTTCTTGCTGAAATCTAAACAGAGCTCCTGGTTTCAGTGTTAGTACACTCAGGGAGAGAAAGCTAACCTAGTGGTGCACTCCGACCGTGTAAGTACTGCTTTGCTCTGCCTTCAGTGTTGCAGCTTTCCACTTACTGCGTCCCCCACCGATTTTGAAGTCACTCGGCTCAGCTTCTTGCCAGAGGTTTTCGTGCACGGGTTTAAGACCCTGACCTACGAGGATGCCTGTTGGCGGAAATACAGTAGATCTCAGTACAGTTCTTTGATACTTTATTAAAGATCTGCCAACTAGTGAAAAGTTGTTTAAAATCTGTTAGTTAAGCGGATGAAGTGTGTCTTCATTGAAAACAAAATGCCTTGCTGACGTCCTGCCTTCCTGTTATACTCTCCGTTCGCCTTGCTTTGCTAATAAGGAAGTAGACACAAATATATAAATATTAAGGCACAACGAGAGGAGCATAACAAAATAAGTAGTGGTGGATTTACCCATTGCCTTTGCTTCAGTGCTACCTTAATTCCAGAGCAACATTGTCTCCGACCACAAGGGGCATCTGTATCTGCTGCCTGTCAAAACTGGCGCTTTTTTCATCCTAAAACTATCAACTCCATCTGTCACAGAAATTAGGACTAAATCTATTTTCCAGAAACTCGGGGATCTTGGGATCTGATGCGGGGTGGACTGATGTCTGTCTGAAAGTGCGTGGAAGGTGGAATGGCGGTGTGGTGTGGCTGGGAGTCAGTGTGATTGATATGTTGAAAAGCATTCGTAAGAATTTTCTCCATTTTCATCTGTTTTACAAGCTGCTTGTGTGTCTCCTTCAGTACAGTTTTGTCTCTTCTGGTGCAAAAATTGTGTTTGCTTGTGTTTTTAAATCCATGAAAACTCCTTTCAGAAACCCTGCCTTCATCCACCTAGTTGAGAGCCCTTTATTTTAATTCTTGTTTAATAAGGTTATTAAAAATGCCAGATGCCATTTAGGCAGAGTGCAGTAAATACACATTGCAATCTACTCTGGGCTCATTCATGCATGACTTTGCAGCCTTGGTCACTGATGGTAACACTGTTAGTGGTGGAAGTCAGCTAGTTTGGAGTGGGTAAGTTGGAGTCAACATTGCAGATGCTGTACAAAGCGCTGTTGCACCACCTGATAGCTAGAGAAACCGGTCCGCGTTGGTGCACCTGGAGAGAAGGGGGCCTGCATGCCAGGATGTTCCAGTCCTAGAGAGTTTGGGAGAGGGGACTGCAATGGGGCAGGATCGCTCCTTGGCATGGGACAGCGGCCTCCTGAGCTTCCCCCGCACAGGAGAGCAGGAATGGCTGGCTATCTGTCCCAGTGGGGCTGCCTTCTGCAGACAGCTGGGGCATGAGCTCTGTCCCCTCGCAGCTCCTGCCTTCATCTGCAAAATCCATCCAGCTTGAGCTGTCCTTAGTTTTTGGAGCAGAAAGCAGGCGGTTTACTTTGTGAGGAATGGCGACAGCTGAACTTCAGACCTCCCAGGAGGGGGAGTAGAGGAGCCTTCACTGCCGGCCTTGCATCCTTGCTGGTTGGGAGGAGGCTGCTGTGGTGCTGCCTGAGCAGGAGGAGGGTCAGTGCATGGTCCCACTAGTGCTGGCAGGCTTCCCTGGCTGGGGACAGTGTTCATTTTGCCTGCTGGTCTGACAGGTAGGGCATGGCATGAAGCATTGCATCATTCATAGGCAGAGATTTTTCATATACACCATTCAGTTAAAGAAATGCAAATTCCATACAGTAATAATAATAATGGAAGTGCTGACTTTGAAGTTTGAAATTATCTTTGGTATCATACAACTGACAAAGATCATAACAGAAAATAGGTGGGCTCTTCACTTCCCACACCTTTTTCCCCTGTAGGATATGATCATCTACATCCAGGATTATATGTTCTTTTTCAAGAAATAAACTTCTAAAAATGGTTTAAAACACTAGTCTGTATTTAAGGAGCACTTGGATTCTGTCTGTATTTGTATCTGCCATTTTGGGTAAGGGCTTTGGGGCTCACAGTTCTCTGTTGGGGGAAAGAAATCTTTCCTTGTGTGCAACTAAACCTAGGGGAATAACTCTTTGGCCTCTCTTCCTTGATGCTGGTTTTCTAACAACTGAAATGGTATTGTCAAATTCAGCTTCCCAGTTTTCAGAGTAGCTCTTAAAGTAATGAGGAAGGCAACCCTTGCTCTTTTTCACAAAGCGCCATATTGGAAAATATATCCCGTGGCGGGACAGTAAAATAAGATCTAGTAGCTTTCTGAATTCTCACATTTGCTATATTTTCTGTTTACCATTTTTCCTGTCTAAGCAATTAGTTTTGTTCCTTACACCATCTCTCTAAATTACTATAGAGTAGCAGTCTCTCTTCCATCACTAGGGGTCATTTTGGTAGCCAGAAAAGCTAGCACGTATCTGACCTGGATTTATGACTCCTGGCACCTTTTTGTTTAATCCTGATGTCTTTTCCCCCTTTTTATTTCACACCCTTTCCTAATGGATCTCCTTTCCAACTTGTGTTTTCTTTAATTCTTTTTCTGAGCTATTTTACACTGAGAGTGTTTAGAAAATAAGAAAGTCAGATAGACACAAAACCAGTTGACCTTAAAATTTAGCGGTTCACATTCAGATGTAATTAAAAATACATGGCCTATATATGTGGTTAATTCCTCTCAAATGATTTCTAAGCACATTTCTTTTATTGGATTATATTGCTTTTTCTACGTTTCAAGAGATTTACAACTGCTATTAAAAATGTCTGGCAGGAGTCCTGTGAATTAATTAGCTGATAAAATTTCAGTTTGTGCATCCAGTAATATCTTAGTATGTGCCTGATGGAGACACACAGTGAGAAAGCACTTTTTCTTCTTGAATAAGAGATTGAATTCTCTGCTACTAGAGGATTTCACCTGTCAATGAAAGGTAGCTTCTTACTGAACTCTGTCAGTAGTTCTCAGAACCTTTTGGCATTATGGTGCATGGGGGTCATGAGGGGCAGTAAAAGTCCTGCTCATACCCCAACATTCATCCTGTAGAAATGGCCTAGTAAGGTGTCACTTGCAGTAGCCTGTGCAGATGACTGAATATGGGCATGTGCATATTGCTGAGTTCTTGGATTTGTTGTACCCTCAGAGACCCATAAATAATAACTTCTGCACTCTAAAGTTACAAAAGAAAAACCTTGTGACTTACCAGATTCCCAGCACAAACTTGGGGCGGGGGTGGAGACAGGGAAGGAGTATAATGCTTTCCCAAGTGGTGTCTGTTTCAATGGAGAAGTAAGGGCAAGTGAAGGCATTTAAATTAGGTTCTTGCTTCACATCTGGAGTAGTTTATCTTTTTATTGACTGTGCAGAGCTGTTTGGGAGATTGGTGTCTTAAGTCAGCCACCTAAACTAGGTGTGAATACTCCTCAAAATAGTCATTTTTTCACTTGAATGTGCAGGGCTTTCCATTGTGAGCATCCTTCCTCTCTCTTGCTTTATTCAGGCAGAAAAATAATGAACAGGGAGAATAGAAAGTGATTGTATTGATCAACAGTCACCCCACTGAGCTGAAGCTCATGACTGGTGAGACCACTGTACTTCACGCTGTAGGATCAGTTAGACATTGTTATGTTGGCCATACATATTTAAGGTTATCATTGCCAGGGTAAAGTCTTGTGAATGTTATTGAGGGCATTCAACACCTGGCCTTCAGACCAGTTATTTTTAATTGATTCACCTGTGTATTATTTGGGATTGATCCCTTCTAGAACAGGTTGTACAAGTCTGCTTGCACACCAGTCAGCATGGGGCTCCTATTGACACCTTAGGATACTTTATAACCTTTTTCCAATCAATGCATGCTGCAAACTGCCAGTGTCATTTATTTATAGCATGGTTCTGGAGACAACGTGTTGCATGCTATGGGGTGTGATTTGGGAATGAGTGGGAGGGCAAAGCATACTGATGTAGCATTGGAGGACTGTGTGGGGACTGTGTAGGATCAACTGTGTTGACTCTGGAGTGTGCTACATGTGGAGGTGCTTTCTGGCTGCCTCCCAGAAAACAGCCTGGGAATGAACTAATGGATGCTGGATGGAACTGGACTGACTCAATCTGTAAGCAACTGACTGTACTTCAGCCTCTGAGGTGTTAATGGGAGCAGAGAATAAAAAGAAGTGCATGTAGTCTTGTCTTGTTGCAAGAAAGGGACAGACATTTGAAAAGAATGTGGAGTGGACCTGTTTAGAAGAGTTGGAGACAGGATATCATTAGTAATTTTGGAATATTAATTACTTGGGTCCAGCAAATACAGTGCTGTAATGGTTAACTGCGTACATAGAATCATAGAATCATTGAATCGTTGAATCATAACATTGTTTGGATTGGAAGGGACCTTTGAAGATCATCTAGTCCAACTCCCCTGCAATAAGCAGGGACATCTTCAACCAGATCAGGCTGCTCAGAGCCTCTTCCAACCTGACCTTGAAAGTTTCTGGGGATGGGGTATCTACCATTTTTCTGGGCAACCTCTTCCAGTGTTTCACCACTTTCATCGTAAAAAACATCTTCCTCATATCAAGCCTGAATATACCCTCTCTTAGTTTAAAATCATTACTTCTTGTCCTATTGCAACAGACAGTACTAAAAAGTCTGTCTCCATCTTTCTTATAGGCCCCCTTTAAGTAATGAAAGGCCACAATAAGGTCTTCCCAGAGCCTTCTCTTCTCCAGGCTGAACAACCTCAGTTCTCTCAGCCTTCCCTCATTAGGAGGGGTATTCCATACCTCTGATCATTTTTGACCCTCCTCTGGACCCAGTCCAACAGGTTCATGTCTTTCCTATACTGAGGACTCCAGAGCTGGATACAGTACTGCGGGTGGGGTCTCACCAGGGCAGAGGGCCAGGATCACCTCCTTCAAGCTGCTTGTCACTCTTCAGTTGATGCAGCCCAGGATACGGTTGGCTTTCTGGGCTGGAAGTGCACATTGCTGACTCCTTCCAGCTTTTCATCGACCAGTATCCCCAAGTCCTTCTCCGCAGGGCTGCTCTCAATCCCTTCGTCCCCCAGCCTGTATTGATACTGGGGGTTGCCCTGACACTGGTGCAGGACCTTGTACTTGGCCCTGTTGAACCTCATGAAGTTCACGTGACCCTATTTCTTGAGCTTGTTGAGGTCCCTCTGGATGGCATCCCATCCCACAGGCATGTCAACTACACTACTCAGTTTGGTGTCATCTGCAAACTTGCTGAGGGTGCACTCGATCCCACTATGTCATTGTCTATGACATTGATGAAGATACTAAACAGTACTGATCCCAGTACAGACCTCTGAAGGACACCAGTCATCACTGACCTCCGTCTGGACATTGAGCCATTGACCACTACTCTCTGGATGCAACATCCAGCTGATTCCTCATTTGCTGAACAGTTCACCCATCAAATCTATATCTCTCCAATTTAGAGAGAAGAATGTTTTGGAGGACCATGTCAAAGGCCTCACAGAAGTCCAGATAGATGACATCTGTAACTCTTCCCTTGTCCACTGATGTCGTCACTCCATCATAGAAGGCCATTAGGTTGGTCAGGCAAGACTTGCCCTTGGTGAGGCCAGGCTGGCTGTCTTGAATCACCTCCCTGTCCTCCATGTGCCTTAACATAGCTTGCAGGAGGATCCGTTCCATGATCTTCCCAGGCACAGAGGTGAGGCTGACAGGTTAGTAGTTCTCAGTGTCCTCCTCCTTTCTACCGTCTTTCCAGTCACCGGGGTTTTCACTTGACTGCCATGGTTTTTCAAGTATCATGGAGAGTGGCTTGGCAACGACATGAGCCAGTTCTCTCAGGAGCCTGGGATACATCTCATCAGGTCCCATAGACTTAATGTATGTTCAGGTTCCTTAGGTGGTCATGAACCTGATCTTCTCATACAGTAGGAAGGACTTTGCTCCCCCAGTCCCTGCCTTAAGCTCCATCCACTCAAGATGATACATAAACTTGCCTTAAATATATTTTTAATTCAGTGTCTCCTTTTTTTTTCAATATGCCTTTTCCATTTATAATATTTACTTAAAAATTGAGTAGCATCCTTGTAAAGTTAGAGATTGTTATTTATATATGAAATAGTAAGTATCATTGAGAGTATTTACCCAGTGCATCCAGTACAGTAAACATGGAAATATTGCACAATACTTTGCTGGACTTCTGCTTTTCTGAACTCTGTTCCAATCTAAACTACAAACTAGACCACACATGCTGTTAAAACAAATCTAAGAACAGAGTAGGCCTCCAACCCTTTTTTGGTCCTAACAAAGGCAAAAGTAATTGTGAAGACAACACATTTCTGGTCACCTGTTAAGCCAGTTAAATAAAGGTTTTAAATAACCATGTTCTACAAAGATGAATGTAAGCCACAGATGCTGTCACTATGTCAAACCAATTTCAACCATCACAGTATTATGGGAGTTCTTTGCTGAACATGTCAACATGTACACACACAAAAGCAGTTAGATGTTTTTTGTTTGGTTGTTGTTTTTTGTTTATTTTTAGATTTTTCCGGTATTTACAACCAGATATTCCCTGAGGCAGCTAATAGGTTTGTGTTTCATTTTCTGCGTATGCTTCCTTGAAATTCATATAACACAAGTTTGCCAGAAATAAGAAATTCTGAGTTTTCTTAGATGAGAAACATGAAGAAACGAGTAGATTTATGGGTAAGCAGAGTTCCACTCTATGTAGTCTGAAAGACAAAAATAAGAGTAGCTGTTTCATTTTTGTGGTTTCACATTACACCAACACAATTGTGTACTCTGGAAGGGTAATACCTAATGTGATCTCCTACTTCTTCTAACCCCAAATTCAATTTCAGTTCTAGAATTTGTAGATGGCTGCTGAGTGAAACATGTCATTCAAAAGCATATCCCCAATCTGTTCAGTTTGGTAGGTATCCTTGATGTATCCTGTGATGATACTTGCCTAAGGCCTTGTTTATACACAAAAGTAGCTGTGGTTAAAATAAAACTGTCTTTAAAACTATTTGATTAAAGCAATAAAAATCTAATTCAATGTAAATTTGGAGTTAGCAAACTGATTTTGGGTGTGTTCCAACAGGTCTTTTTAAGCACAGCTGGCTTTATATCATTGAGAAATGGTGATGTCTTTATTGAGTTGACCTGCTATAAAAGAGTGTCAGACTTGTTTATTACACCTTCTTAGAAGAGTTTCATTCTTTCATTGTACTAAAACAAAATGCGTATAGACTAAATAGTACACTAAACATGAAGTAGACATGCAAATATTTCAGAGTCCTGACCCAGATTACCAAATTCAAATAAATCAGTATTAATAAACTAATCCAAGTGTGCTCAGGCAAGAATTTGCTCTGATTTAACTAGGTCTTTTAAAAGGCAATTTTAGTTAACTTTTGGTTTGGTCAGCAGCCTAAACTCCCTTTAGTTCATTTGTTCATTTGCTTGAAATACCAGAGGAGAACAATGAATTAAGATGGATTTTTATATGGAGGGAGATAGCTTGGATAATTAGCAGACTTTATGACAAGAACAGCAACTGGGTTCATGCAGGTACATGCATCTTTCTTCCTACACTTCACCTAAAATTAAAAGATGTCAAAGCAGTTAGTAGAGTTCATCTCCATTCCTCTACTATGCCCTTAGCTGTGGTATCTGAATTCCAGGATGAAAGAAGAATGTCTTTGTGTCTTAAAAGTTTAATTTACAAAAGTGATGAATGATTCAGTTGCTTCCATATTAGGGGCACAGTCTGAGACATTTCTAGACAGCCTGATTTTCAGAATTTGTTGAGCATCTAACCTTTCAAAATCAGATTTTCTAGTTTGACATTCAAAAAGGAATCATTCACAATCACAGATAGCTTTAAAAATGTATTTCCTTTCTGCAGCTTACAAAAATTAAGAGCTTCAGAAATGGTGGAGAAACACAGTCGGTCATAAACTTGTCACTGTGCCAAAAATAAACATTAAAATATTGAGGTGGGAGATCTCAGTAACAACACCACATAATAAATGGGGCTTTCTTTGTAGGTGTAATACTGTGTTCAGGGCTTTGACATATCAAAATACACTGGGCCACCAGCTGTTCTCAGACATGTTGCAAATCAGTATTTTGTTCTTCCTAACAAACAGTGATCATTCTCCTCATTCTTGGTGGTAGTGGAGGTGAGCTGTACTTTCCTCTTTCTGCTTGCCTGAAGCAACTGCTCTTTTCAAAGTTCCCCAAAAGGGCTGGATCAGATTAGGGAGACTGTAAAGATGAGACTGAAGTCGGTACTTTTGGGAAGGTGGTTAACAGCAGCAGTGCTCTGGAGATTTCCCAAACTCTGGGAACTGAGTTGTACACTGGCATCATGCTGCTTTCTGGAGCCAGACCTAATATCCATGGCTGGATAGCCCAAACATGTCCAGAGGCTTACAGATATTAGACATCAGAGATGGAAAAGAGGTTTTGGAACATTCTCCATCCCCACTGCAAGATTATGCAGTCAGTGTGAGATTAGTCATTGTGTTAAATTTTCCAGTCGTTTATTTTGGCCTATTTTTAAATGTCCTAAGTGATAAGTTAAGGGATTTCTAACATTTTCTTTCAATAGATTTCTTTGTTTCAAAACATCTCTTATAACTGATGCAAATTTTTACCACCTTTAAATACCATTGTGCATAGCTATAGTTCATTTTCCCACCCAGGTAATTTTCTATCAACATTAATTCCTGTGGTATTCATAAGATTAATTATTAGGGTAATTATTGGGTAACTAATTATACCCGTGCCAATTCAGTTCATTATGCTGCAGGTGAAACTGCTATTTATGTAGCATTGTCTAGTTGCTTTTATCTGATGTGTTAGCATTCAGACCTTAAGTAGAGCTAAAGCAGACTAGAATTAGGATTTGGTAAACACCATTGCAAATATTCTGGTAAAATCCAGTCAATAGCATTTACATTTCCTTTGCTCCATTCTTCCATTGATTCTATACATTCACCCCACAAATCTATAAGCTTACTTGAGTTACAGCTGTGTCCATAACAGGGAAGGGGTTGCTTTCATTTTCATATTGGTATTTGCCCAGATACTCTAGTGTTTTTATAAAGCAAAAATTGTCACATCTTAAAAAGTAAACACTTTTAAAGCAATGCTTTCCCATGTACTTTATATCCTGGTTTTAAGTAGATGTAAATCAATACCCCATGCATTTGATTCAAATGAATATGAACTTGTATTAATAATAGCAGTGTACACCTGTTTCTTCCTTTTGTCCGCAGTCTTTACCCTGTTCTGGATACCTTGCTTGTGCCTATGGGCTACAAGCTGATTTAAAAAGCTTAGAAGTAATGGAAAGGATAGTCCCTAAATAAAGGCTCATGTCTTAGGAGAAAAATAGCTTTACAAGTTTATACGCTGTCCTTGCCTTCCATCTTTGGCATTTGCTTCTTTAATTTAGCTGTAATAGAGAGAAAGTTCCCTATTTTCTGTTTGCCTCTTTCTTGAGGTCCAAGTTAAGTTTGTTCCAGTACACCCATCTGAGTTAAGTTCACAGAACACTTTCGTCACATTTGTTTCATACAATTGGAAAGATGCTATAGAGATGCTACAGAGACGAGGTTTTACAATTCACTCGTACATTTTTTGGGGATTGCAAAGCTAGTCCTGCTTAAAAACTTTTTACAACACCCTGTTTTCAAGGGATATGTCTATCGCATAGTAGTCTTTAACCTAAATTTAACCCAAGTTATATAGCTGCTCTAGACAACCTTTTTTGACAGAAAAGTGGGATCATTAACTGACTGCTTGCTTTGGGTTAGTTGGGCCTTCTGACTTCAACATGTTATTTCTCCTCAGCTGGAGTGAGTTGTCATACATTGAGAAGCTTAGCAGTGTGTTCTGATGTGGGTAACTGGACACATACTGAAAGGTAATGAGTTTCTTCAAGGTGAGATCAAAGGATCATAAATGCATGTGCGTAGCATCAGTGTCTTTTACGTTTTTTTCACCATTCTTTATTCCATTGTGGAATGGTTGCCCCTTTTTGATAACATCTTTGTACTTATTTTCCCTATGCCTCCATTTTTCCCTTACATTTTTTTTCAGGCTCTTTCTTGATTGCATTTTTTTTCCAGTCCCTGCTGACATTTAGGAAAAAACAGCAGAGAAGAGGCCCTGCATTTGGCCATATTTATTGATGCTGCTGTGGCCTCTCCGGTTACCTTTTGTCAACTTTCTTAACTGAATTTCCCTTCACAGAATTGTTTGTCAAAGGCAAACCATTGCACAAACTCACACATAAATGTATTTCTGTGAGAATGTGCATCGGGATCATTTGGGTGGCCATCCTGAAATCTCTCTGTGGATCTGGGAACCTTTCAGAGAACAGGAGTTACCACCAGGTGGAAAATTGCAGCCTGAATGGCACACTACAAATATTCAAGGCTTACAGCTCAACTCAGAGCAGACAGTTCAGAGAAAGCCATTATTTTAATTAATTCACATAAAGTGTTTAGTGAATTATTAAAGAATGTGACAAAATATGTTTGCTTGCACATCGTTTGAGAACGAAGAATGGAGCAAAAGCTGTCAAACAAGAAGCTTGTTGTGAACGGTTCAGGCAGCATTCGTCTTCTCTTAGGTGGAATGTGACCCTGCTAACCCTGAAGTGTGAGTTAGACCTTTGATGTTCAAGGGGATTCAGAACCAGGCAGACAGAGTTCATCCAGCCTGGGACAGTGGTGTGTAAGTGACTGGTGACGTGGTGACTACCTTTCAGTGAAACCAGGCCCAGTTTGTAACCAGCCTTAAAACCAAGGACTAGATCTACCAGAGTACTTTGAAGATTTGGGCAAGACATGGAAAGACATCTGTTCCTTAAAATTTTTTTAAAAATTGATGAAGATAGGAAAGAAAGAAAATGGTGAAGAAACCATAGAGATAACAGGGAAATTACTCTTCCCTTCTGCCTTCTCCCTTGTTTTTGAATAAGTAATTAACTTATATTGAACTATCACTGTCATCATTATCACATTAGAATTAACTGTGCTGGACCATTTAGCAAGGAATAAAATGCCTTTGTCTTTTACATGATTTGATTTGACAACACAGTGAAAGAGAAACAAGTTTGTTTTAGCAGAAGACATGAATGGTGTAGGGAAAATGTCCTGATCACAGGTGAAAAGCATCATAATTTTTCTTCACTTCTGGCCTTTTAGATTCAGTGTCATCCCGGTAATGTTCACATCTGCATATGTGATATGGATATGGATATGGATATGAGAATTTGTATTGGTTAGGTGCAGCTATGTAATAAGTAAGTCAATGTCCTCAGACTGCACACCTGAAAAGGCACAGGAAGAATACAAGTTATATATCTTTTGAAACAAGTAGGCATTTATGGTCATTGTGGATGAAAATCACCCCTGTACAAATAGCCAGCAAAAAGCCCTGTGTCCCCTCTTCCTGGAACTACAACTTAAGTGCTTAAAACTGGGCAGACTGAAGGTTGAAGGGGAGCGTCTATATGGTTCATCTATGTCAGGAAAGATTTTTATGCACGGAACTGGTAAATCAGATGGAAATGGGCACTGTTAATGGAACATGCCCTGGAAACGGTGAGAAGGGGGAAACTCTTCTCATTGGCAACATGGTGAAAACCCAGCTGCAGTTGTGTCATGGCTGTTAGAAACATAGGTACCAATTTTACTAGCAAGCACTGTCCTGCAATTTGGATCAATATTTCCGCAGGAATATAAAGCTATTCATGACATACCTGCAAGTGTTCTTGTTTTTTCTCCCCATGTATAGCACTGGGTTATTTCTGACTGCCATAGAATTTTTTATTGGAACATCTTAAACAAAGCTAAATTCAGTAAATAAAAGTTATCAAAACTGCTTTGTATTTGACAAAAATACAAATGTATAATATTTTTTCCTTAAAAAAGTCAAATTATTGAACTGTAGAGTTGTTTAGGAGGAAACAGCTTGCCTCTTTTTTTCAGCTAAGAGGTAGAGTGCAAGGTCATTCATTTAGAAATAGGGTAATTTCCTGTACTTTACTAAATCTTGTCTTGTAAAGGTAGAAAAACAGACATACCAAAAAGTCTTTATGATATATAATGCATACTGTGTTTTCTGAACCTTGGAATGAGCAGTTCTCTCAGTGCCCTCTCCTTGCTCTCAACCCTAAGCAATCTATTACCCACTGCTGCTCTTTATCAGATGGCTTCTCTGTGGAATGAGCTAGTCCTGTTTCAGGAACAAATGCTTGTGTTGGAGAGGGTCAAGTGGAATAAGTTTTTGGTGACCAAATTTTAATCTTGCTTCATTGTAAATCATGAGAAAGCGTACTGATTTTCATCAGCAAGAATCCTTAACTGGACCTTAGGCCTTCAGTGATTCCTTTGTAATGTCACAAATCACCCGTAATCCACATCTGAGGTCACAGAGAAATCTCCCTATGTTTGGTTCTGTTCTGACATTGTTTCTTTCTAACTTTGTGCTTTGTATAATTATAACAGCATAACATGCTTTGGGCACCTTTCATTTTTTGTCCTGTAAGAGGCTAATAAACCATTAGGGATATTTTACAACATGGTGAGTGCTATTTTGCAGTGTTTCATTAGCCACAAATCCACAAGTCACCTTCAGGAATTCCAGATGACAGACTGGAGGTATTTTTGCAGCTGTTCTATGGGAGCTCATGAAAGTCTTGTTCCCTTTAAAGGAAAGAAGGAAAAAAAAAAAAAAAAAAAGGAAAAAAAAGAAAGAAGACCTTTCTATGTATCAATCCTTTTGACAGTCCTCCATAAAGCAAGAAGACTCATCTCTGTTACAGATGAGTACTATGCATTTTATCCATATGCCTGTGGATAGTTCAAATATCATCTCTCTTGTAAAATACTTTTACTGTAGAATTGAATGAAGCAACTGCCTTTGAATAGGATATAATAAGCTGCAAAATGCTTTGAATGGCTGTTCACTTAATAAAATATCGCCTAAAGCGATGCTATCTTCTGACTATTATATGGTGTTTCATGAGTTGACTTTTAAATTGAATTCCCTGCCATCTTTATGTACCGGAGAACATCTTGAAAAAATCAGGCTACAAATAGTGACTGTTTTCTAAAGGTCAAATAAATTGTAAGGGAGAAAAAAAGTCTTTTCTGAAAAGAAATATTCAGGAAGCCCTGAATATTTATATACTGATATCATCTTTAGACCTCCAGGGTGTTTCAGAGTACAGACAGCTACAGTTTTTAATAAAAATGTTTTCCAAACTGAATTTCATTTCTCATTTCAGATATATAAAAAAAGATTAGTTTCCTGACTCATACTTCTTTGTTTGAGTTTTAACAGTTAGTGTTTGGTCCTGTTCCAAAACAATTTTCTGTCCATTTTAAAAGTGCTAAGGCTTGGGATATAGAACTGCCAAGGACTGTTTGGAAAAACATATGCTAAAGACTTGCCTACAAGGTAGTGGAAGGGGATGGATGGTTCATTTGAAATGACCTCTGTTTACATAACAATATTTTAGCATGTATTAGCTGGTCAGATCATGCACATTCTATACTGCTATTTTAAAAGTGCAGTCAGTTCACTAAATCAGTGTGCAGATGTCTGTGTTTGTCCATCTGCTCTTGAGTGCTCTTTTGCAGTCCTCCATTTTTCATCCTTACCAGAATGCACCAGCATCTACTGTTCTTTTCATGGCGATGAGATATCATCTACCTGTTTAAGTGCCAGTCCTGCTCAGGATCAGTCCATTTACATCTGTGCACTGTATCACTGTACAATATTTTCTACGCCTGCCTTGAGATATAAAGAGGAGCTGCCTCTGCTTGCCATCTGGGGATCTGAAGAATCAGGAAATCCTTGAAATGAAATATTGCCCCAAACATAATTAATGCACTCTGACAGTCATCAAAAAGTCTGCGGAGTGCAATGGGAAATGACATCTTTCTCTTTATAAAGAGTACAAAGGTCAGGTAGAAGATGGAGGAACAAAGAGTGTGAAGTCCTTGAATAACATCCAATGCAGAGAGACACAGGTATAACCTGGTGTTGGCCTTCAGCAATCTTCCAAGCATTGACAAGCTATGCAAGATAGGGTATGAGACAAGGCAGCAATGGAGTGGTAACGAACACTTCACAGCAACAACATTACAGCTCATCTTCCCACATCAGACTGGTTCTCTTCTGACTGGCAGCAAGATGTTGGATTTGCATATGGAAGCAGCCATATGTTTCTGCATGGCTACAGGAAAGCTGCCCCTGTGCTGTCACCTGGGAGGAGTATGCACAGTGGTTTGGTAGCTGGCACAGGACCTGCCTTGCACAGCTGGAGATGTATGGTAGCCACATTTTGTCTGTGTTTGCTGGACACGATGGCATCCAAAAGGATATGGGTTGTAGGGTGTCATAAACTGTGGGGGATTTGTGAGTTTGAACCCTGTCTCACACTATCAGTTGTTGTCTGTCTTCTACATTGTCCATAATAACTGGCCAGGCAAGATCCCAGGTAATGTGGGGGCCCATAGCATGGCATAGGGGTATTGAATACACAGTCTGATTGCTGAAGGCTGAGTACAAATGCAGAAGAAGAGATGGCTGGCTTCTGCCTGTAGTTATGTAAATATCTTGCCATCTAGTATGCAGTGTTTAGGGTGACCAAAGCAGCTGCTAAATGTAACCTAGACAAGTTCCATATGAACCACATGTGCATGCACCATGGCCCCAGCAAAACAGTGACTGTTCAGCTTCCTGAACTGGCAATGCGTGTGTAAGGGAAGGGAGAGACCCTCATCTGCAAGTACTGGAAATATGAGCTCCGCTTCAGGGGCTCTGCAGTTTGTGCAGTTCCCAAGGAGCACAGGTTAGTGGAATTCTACTTCCAGGACTTCCAGACTTTGTGTGCACTTGCTCAAGTGTACAGAAGGACTGAAGGATTTTGAGTAGCACCCAGAGTTGGAACTGGAAGCAGTGGGAGAAAACTGGGAAAGAAAAGACATTCTCCCCTTGGAGAAAAGCACTAGAGGGTGACGGAAGCTTTGTTATTTCTGTGTTTCAGTGCTAGACTAGGCAAAACCAGAGAATATGTGGCAGAGAGAAAGGCTCCATTTCTTGGGTGTGCTGTGAGTTGCCTGTTTGCATTTCAGCCAAAAAGAATGGGACTGAGGAGGTTTTTAAATAGTGTCAGCTTTTCCTGGACTTTGATTTGAAAAGAAGCAGTGAATAAGTAGTATTTGATTTATCGAAGAGAGTCTATGCAACAAATTAACCTTGAAGGAAGAAGGTTCTCTCTGCCTTGAAGCAGATGGGGTGTGGACAAATTTGCGCAAAGGATTCCTCCGTGGATTCTTCAGCTTGGCAGCAAGGAAACAAAGCAGTGAAGAAAAGCCAAACCCTCCCATCTGTCCTTCCAAACAAAGAAATGATGTAAATGAAGGAGAGTTCATGCTACCTGAAATCCCTGGGTGCTGCTGACTTAAGTTCTTACAAAGTGGAGCTCGACCATCACATTCCAGATCCATGCACAGACTTGACAGATAAAAATCACAGCATAATTTGTGACTCCTGAAAACAAATTAATGAATGCAATAAAACACTATGTTCTGTCTCTCAGAGATGAGACGAGAGAGAGAGAGGGAGGAGTGAAGGGTAGGAAGGAGGAGAGTTTGTTGCAGTTGTCTAGTTTGGTACCTATATGCTGTCCAACTTGTCAGTCTTCGCTTCCCCAGCCCCTGGCTTCAGAGCTCATCAGCCATTTTCCTTTTTATTCCTCTTCAATCACTCCAAGATCTACCATGCCCTCCATACTCTCTTTCAACTTGCACAACCTATGCCACTCTCACTTTCCCATTGTATTTCTTTGTGTGCAACACACTCATTAAAGAATAAATGTACCATACCTGCCATGTCAGTGTCTTCATTCATAGCCCTTGCTCCTTTTCTTTCACAGTCCCTCTTCCCTCTTTTGTTATCATTCATACAGGTAAAAAATTTCCTCAAGAAAGTATTCTGTTGTATTGTTTTCTGTCCACGTGGTCCGCAGCAAAGTGTCAGTGTGGGATGTCAAAATAATGCAGGAAAACTATGACAGGCTGTAATAAGCTCTGATTAAATAGACGGAGATCACACTCTTGGCAAAGCTGGAAACTGGTGTTCTACTTAGCATCTATCTCCTGTTCCACATTTCATAGGCAGATGTGTTAACTACACTTTCTGTATGTTTCCTATTATAAGGCCCCTTCTTACACTTGCTGCTAAGTTTGCCAAATTGTTTTTACTGTGGAGGCTGAAAGTTTTCCATTCTGGATATCTACTTCAGGTGGAATTTAGAGGAGCTTTAGAGGAAATAAAGTATGCTATTCATGTGTAAATTAATTTATTTTCAGTTGACTGTTCAATCCTACGGTTTGAAACAAGCCTTTGAAATCTGTGGCAAATAAAGAGGGCATGTTGCCATCATGCCAGAATGTGCCCTTTGCTTACTTGTGTTAGGTGGGTAAAACACTCATCATGTATTTGGCCATGTTGTCTTTTGTTTTTAAGCAACTCAGCAGAACCTTAAGAATTAAGCAGACACTTTTGCCACAGAGCCCTTCTCTGCTGAGCATGGCCCACAGCAGACCAGCAGATGCTGTGTACAATTTTATTTTTTTCTCAATTTGTCTTTTGGGTCTTTCTTTGGCTCCTTAAGTTTGGAAGTTACAGTAAAACAAGGGCTAATTTCCTGGTTAAGGCAGATGAGGGCTTCTTCAGCAACTAGACTGTTTCTCTACATCTCTTGCTGGACCACCATTTGAGTCAGACTCTTCTTATACAGCCGTTAGCTACGTTTTTTCATGCCCCTCCAGAGAACACATCTGCAGACAGCTTTGCAGGATAGCTGAAAGCTCACAGGACTGAGTGAGGCTAGTTGCAGATTCTCCATACATGCAGCACACAGTCAGGTTCTAGGTATGCCAAAAAATGAAACACCAGCAACTTGTTTTTGACAAACCTGTTGTTCTTTTTTCAGTACTTCACACTCCCAGGCTGTAGGGTGGGAACAGAGAGCACTGAACCTGCAGGTGGTCTAGTAAAGGCACGGTGACAGCATCCCTACAACAGCTAAGAGCGAGTGAATACTTGTGCATGCAGTGCAGAGCTTAAGTACATCATGTCAAATTGGAGACCCATGTAAGAAATGAGTAAGTGAAAAAGAATTAAAGAATAGCCAGCTGCTTATTGAATGAAGCACAGCTTGAATGGGTCAGAGGGGGGTTTGTGTGGCTGTGTGGTAACATACCAAATGGACACATGGCATTAAGATTGGGAAATCTTGCAACTTCTCATTCCTAATTTCTGAGAGCTTGACTTTCCAGCCTGAACAATCTTTTGACATAGGTGTTTAAGAATGTGGAAGGAGACAGGTACAGTCTATGGCAGCTCAGTTTTATTAGTATAAGTTTGGGATTTGCTGTTCCTGACATGTATGTTATATAAAATCTCTATGAAATACTTTGGAACTGTGAAAAACATTTTTGGGAGACTATTCCTTGTGTCTCTTGGCCTGTTAAGCAAAGTGCCTTGTCTGCCGCAAGGCAAAGGAAAATTAAAACTAGTACCTTTAGAAAATATCTAAAATAATTTAAGTTCACTTCCATGAATAAAAATTCACTGTTTTAAAGCTCAGCATCTTAGACTGTGTACATTTCGGTGAGTTGGTTTGCAGGGAAGCTGCTGAAGTTCATCCTGTTTCATTGACTAGGACAATACACACATATGGCTTTAAAACCAGGACAATTTCATGATTTTCAGAATTAATCTTGCCTGTACTGGACCTCATGCAGGTATAATTTCTGAGGAAATTCCACTTCTTTGGTGGGGGGAGGGAGGAAATGCTTCCATGGCAGGTTGGCTTTAAAATATAAATGCTGCTGTTTGAAGCAGCTTAAGAGCCAGGAATGCCAGACTGAACTGGGGAGACTGATTAATGGGCAGGTGACGCAATCATAGTTATGTTATAAATTGCTTGGATATTTATTTATCAAATGCCATGCAGTACAATATGTCACACGACTATCACACACGTACACATAGCCTACATTTGCATAGGCAGATGTCTTGGGGCAGATATTCAGCAAAAATAAATAGGCTGAGCTCCTCTGAAGTTCCTTTAAGTCTTGGAGCTTTGCTATTTTGTACTAATTAAGGACTTGGCCCCTTTGTCTCTATCTAAGTTCACTAAGCTGCAGACCAAACTGATGATTATTCATCTTAGTAAGTGTTGCAAGTTTCTGGCTCTTATTTGCTAATGCAAAAAAAATGTTCTAACATGAAACTGGGCTTAGATCCCAGTTTTCAGTCATACTCTCCATTAAAAGATGACGGATGTGGCATACATCAAGCATAAATCAGATAGTAATAGCGCTGTTGTTTTCCTAAAGAACTCAGGGAAGGACTTAATTGCGTTCACATCTCCTACTGCATCTAGCCTGATGTCCTGAGTCAGTTGCATTAAGATTAAGAAATCCTTACCAGGGATACAACACACACAATGGTTACAGTCACTGATGTAATACTGGCGCCAGTAAGCTTTATTTTATTTAAAAAAATACTACTTTCCATGTACTTTAAAATAGTATAGACATAAAATATTTTTTAAAAAAACAGAAGCTCTGTCTGTGTAATTTGATGCTGAGCCTTAGCAAAACAGGCAAAGGTCCAAATATTTTTCCCTGCTCAAATGGTTTAAAATATGTTTCCAAGGGTGATTTGGCTGGAGAGGCGACCACTGGGGAATTACAAGCTGAAAAGTTTTATTTTTTGTGAAGATCTGTGTTTCTGTGAAGAAACCGCAACTGCTTTTAGGGCTGGCCAGGAGCCAGAAGTAAGGTATGCTCAAAAAACATTTGCTCAAGTGAAGTCTCATTAATGAAGCGGAAAGCAAAAAACATTTTTCGTAAACCTTAAAGGAAAGACACTGAAATAAGTCCATTTCAAACAGGATACCTGGACTAGTAGGTAAGGCCCCTGCCCTCTGATGACTTCTGTCCACGTTTCTCCTACCTTGCTTCCCGTTCACACAGAATTTTTGCACCACTAACATGAAGGGAGTTGTCCTCGCATTAAGTGTTTGCCAGACTGGGGCCTCCCTTTGTACTTAATTAGTGTTTGACATATTCAGTAGGAAGTATATCAACTAGAGGCATAAGTAACGCATAATTTTGCATTGCCAGGGGAAGTTTAATTTACGAGCTTGTTATACTCATAGCCAAATGTTACTTTTGGCAAAAAGAATGTTTACAATGTTGTTGTTTGGACAAATTACAACTATTTTTTCTTTGGGGCCTGGTCCACGCACCCCTGGAAGGCAGAGAAGACTTTCACCGCTTCCCAGAGCAGGGGCCCTCTCTCTGCCTGCGTGCGCACATGTAACAACCGACGGAGGCTTTGGAGGGCTTGGCTCTTGGGAAGCCTGTGAGCAACCCATTTGGGAGGCACCTGGGCTGTCTTCTCTACATGCAAGGTAGCACCTACACTATTTTTTTCAGTGCCTGGGCTAAGACCTTGGCAAAACTAGGCACATCAGTCCGATCTGTGTGCTATTTCTCCTTCTTTGTAAGCACCACCTACCTTCCTGTGCTAGACATGTTTTCCTAATATGCCTAAATCTAGACTGCAGCGCATATCACTTTGCTCCTATTTAAAAAAACATCACAAACTAGAGCAGCACTTGCATCTCATATGTGCCCGGGGGACCTCAGCTTGGAGCACATGGTGATCTTTGACAATCAGCTTCAGAGGAGAACATCTCTGGTCATTCTTGCTCAGAAATATTCCCACATTTGCGGTCTGGCCTTTTTCACGGTAGCCTGGTGGTTAAAGAGTTTGCCCAGGAGCTGGGAGACAGGAGCATGCACCTTCTTGTTGGCTGTTTCTCTGGCCTCATCACTCTGGAATTCCTCTTGCGTGATGGTACAGCTTTGACCAGGAAGGTGGGAATAACCTCTCCAGAAACACCCGCTAGCACAGGTTTTCTTGATAGGTCAGAACTGTGAGGTCTTCATCCAGTGTGGTTTCAGAGACCTGAAAGACTATCACCTCCCTTTTTGGCTGATTGCTTATGCCAATATGCCATCATACAAAGAGGGGACTCACTAGAAATAGCCATGTTATTTTTGAAGCCCTAATCAGTTTGTGCCTCAATGTATGGACTCTGTGCTTTTAGACCAGGTGAATAAGGTGTATGGTGAAGTGGGACATCTAAGGGGTGTGTGCATGTTTAAGTACCCATTTGCTATCAGCACTTCCAGTGGAGTAGTCTGCTGTCCACCTGCTCAGCCTCTGGGTTTCTTGAACCTCTCTTTGAAGACATCCACCTTTTTCTGTTGACCAGAGTGGCAGTTTGTATACTGAATTCTGACTTATGCAGCACTCACCTGGTAGCTGTGCCTCATTTTTAGGAGCCATTAATCTCTAAATTAAAAGCATTAGGTCCTTTCCCTGGATCTCTCTCCAAACAAGAGGTGTTTTCATTTTGCCACCTCTCCATTTGCTTCCCCCTTAATCATATTTCAGGAAATAGCTGCTTTGGGCAGCATGCTCCCCTACGGTGAAAACCAAAGAGTGGATGAGAGTAAATCTAGTTAATCCTGACCAGCATAGCATTTAAGCTAATTTCATGACTGACTTCAGGAGGACTTGTGTCCAGCTCCCCCGGGGCCCTGAGAGCAGCTATGTTGTCAAAGCCAGCGGCTTGCTGTCCATGTTGTGGAGAAGTCAGTACTCAGAGTGGACTCATACCTTCAGCAGACCAGCATTAACTCTAGTCCAGACTATTATCACTGCAGTTTTAGTGTTCAGTTAACAATGAGTTATTGCCTGGTAAATGTGGTAGGGATTATTATATAGACACTGGGCCTCAGGGAAATGGCATATGCAACTATTGCTGTACTTTGATCCTAATGTCCTAAGGGTCTTGGTATGTACACCAACTTCTGATTATATTTTACAACTTTCTCTGCTCTTTCCCTGTGTCTAACTCCTTTATGAAAGAAATTACCAGAAATATTTTTAGCAGGCTGAGAAATAGCCGTGGTACCACAATGCAGATCACAGAACATTTTGCAGAGGTGACCCATCCTTTGACTAGCCCACATGGAAAAATCTGAGATCTATCATCTGTTCAGGCGTTGAGTAACTTTTCATGTGAAATCCTTTTATTTTGATTATCCTGAATTAGCTCCTTGAACAGCTGCTTTACTTTATTTTTACATTTTTACTGCAGTGTAATTTAGTGCTCTTTCATCCCCTATTCTTTCATTAACTTTTATGATTTGTTCCAGATAATACCTGAGAACAGCCTTACTGAGGTTGTGTGACAAAACCAGAAAGAGTTAGCAAAAACATTTTAAAAGGCTACATATGCAAATATTGCCAGGGCTTATAATGGTGATGGTGCTCTGCAGACTGACTATTGAATAGCTGTGCTCTTGGCAGTCTAACATCTGTAAGAGCTTCCAGGATAAAGTAGGCAGTTTCTTCTATGCAGAGTTATTTACTGAGCTCCTGTGTTTTCATACAACTAGTACAATGAATCCTTACTCCTCCTTACTGTCAGCCTCCTGCTCCACGCACACAGGCTCCAACCTGAACACCAACATGTCGATGAGAAAGCACAAGTCAAGTTTCTGCACTGGCATTTTATAGTCAAAGCTCACTCACTGGAGATCTTTCTCCATTTAGGTAACACCAGAAAAGGTTGCTTTAAATTGCGTCAAGAGTCAGACAGTGGAATGCAAAGACTCCTCCCCCACACTGCAAAGCACAATTTAATAACTCAGTGAGCATGTCTTCAGGTTATATTCATTTGCCATAATCTCTTCAGGCTGAACCAAACTACCAGCACTGGATTCAGAGAGCTCAGTGGCATTTATTACATAGTCTCTTCCTGGGTCGTTGAGGATTCTCACAGAGTTCATAATGCTAGATATTGGTGACACCTAGCTCTACAATGCTTGGGGGAGCAGGATGATGCTTTTCTGAATCAGCGCCCCCAGCCTCTATGGTCAGCAGTTGCGCTATATTGGCCCATCAGGGTCATCTGATTCCTTTTTGGAAGGGTTTTATATTCTTTTGGGATGTACTACATACTATGGGAGAGGGGTCCACATCTTAATTATGTGCTGTGTAAAGAAGCACGCAAGGGATTTGTTTTATATCTGCTGGCTATGTTCACAAGCCTGGCATTGTGGGGAGTAAATGAATAGCCACTATTGGTTTGCTTTTTCCACAGTACCTATGACTTCTTCAATATCCCACTCAGGCATCTCTTTTTAGGCTGAAGATGCTAGTCTTTCTAATCTCCACCTATTAATCCCTACTAAAAAAGTCACACAGATTAAATTACTTTTACCTTGTAGTAGTTGTCTTTCATGAATATCTAGTATCTGCTGCTTGTTATTTTGCTGTTTGGACATCTTGATAAGAATTGAGGAAGGACAGAGCAGCAAAAGATGAATTACAATCATGTATAAATGAGGTAGGACACCCCACCCCACTCCCTAGCCTGCTATTTTTGTACAGTGAACCCAAAAGGCCAGTTTCCACTTTTGAAGATGTGGCGGGTTGTTACCCTTAGGTTGTGGAAGGAAGAGAATTCATCCACGTATGGCTTGCTGTTTCCTCTGCTGAAATCAGCTCATGTCTGAAAGTCACTGCTTGGATCTGACTCTAGACATGTAGCTCACATCCTTTCATTAAAGTTGGCATGGGCTTCATTATTCATAAAGTCCCATGCATGCATGCATTACAGCTGATTAGCAAATAATGTATTTTCATGGAAACACTAGGTATCTCTCTGTGGGGTGGTTTGAAACACTCCTTCAAGTTCCATACGTCTCTACCAATAGTACATAGAACAAGTTCTGTACATCCGTACCAATAATACATAGGAGATTTTAGCCTCTTGGTAGGGCGGTGATGCTGGCCATTAGGAGTGAACCATATGCCTATTATTCTATATAGTAACTACATTAGATGATCACATACACAGTGAATCTTTAGGAAACAGTGGAGCTATTCTGCTTGCGCTGTTGCACATGGTGCTGAGGATGAAATATTTCAACAAATCAAGTGCAATCATCATCACAATTTGTTTTCCCTTTCAACATGGCAAGTACCTTAGCCCAAAGCCTGTTCTTCAGGGGGTAAATCTATTCCATGGTGTATTATGCTGGAATGTGCAATAAAAATAAATTATTTCATTTGCACAATCTCTAAGAAAACTGCAGCTGTTCGGCTGCATCAGTAATGAAAAAACACTTGAAAACTTCAAAGCACTGTGGCAAGTTCCTTCTGCCTTTCTACCCATGAAACCTAACAACTGTGTCTGCTTTATTCATTAAGAAACCATTGGTTGAGTAAGAATCTAATCATGCCATAGATGTTTCTAAGAAATGGGACATTAGGGAAACTCCATATTACAACTGTGCTGAAGGTATCCTGAGCCTCCAGAGAGAGAAGAAATGTTTGGATTAAACATTTAGATCCTAAAATGTGAGAAAAGGGTATTAAAAATAATTTAATACTTAATCTTTTTACTAAATCATACTATGCACAAAACAGAATCACAGGATCATAGAATAGTTTGAGTTGGAAGGGACTTTTAAAGGTCACTTAGTTAAACCCCCTGCTGCCATGAGCAGGGACATCTTCAACTAGATCAGGTTGCTCAGAGCCCCATCCAACCTGACCTTGACTGCTTCCAGGAATGGGCCATCTACGACCTCTCTGGGCAACCTGTTGCCGTGTTTCACCAAAAGTAAAGAGACCGTTCCTTACCTTGAAAATAAATATAGACTGTTATATGCAGGATAAAGCCAAATATGTCTAAGAATGCTTATATTTTACTTTAAAATATTTTTGAAACTTCAGAAAGTTGTTTCATGTATTTTCTTTTCTTGAAAACGCTGCCTGCCTTATAACTACAGGAAAACACTTGAGACCCCTTAAGATAAAAACTTGAAGAGCACCTGAATGAAGGAACCAACCAAAATGAGCTGAACAATAATAGTCACAATTTCACAAGTAATTTTTGTGCTTCTACATGTAAGTACATGCTCAGCACAGTTACAAGAAGTGCCTTCCAATCTCTTTTTCAAAAGTGTGTCTATGAACTGTGAGGCCCCATCCCACTTCCAAACTTGATGTGGTCCATTTGGGATCCTTAGCTTAGCTGCAAAACGAGTGTCACTCAAGATTCAAAGAAACACTTTTAATGAACTGCAGTTTATCTACAATTTAAAAGAGGACATTAGAGTGCACATAACAAGAAGTAAACCTTGCACACTGTAGAAAAATAACAAGAATATTTTGTAGCTTTACTTGGCAAGTACAGATTCTTGTTTTAGGTGAGCATGGTAGGTATGATTCTGAAAGCTGTCAGTTCTCTATTGAAACAATGCAGCAAACTCTCATTACCTTCTGTTTTTGAGCACCCAGAGAGACATACCCTGAATTGTCCACATTCCTCTGAAATCCTATGGGCAATTTCCAGAGGTAACAAATAAGTAACAGCAGTGTACTCATTTTTTTTACTTGCATTCAACAAAATAAAAATAGAATCTTTTCAATGGATAGCATAAAAATACAAAACATCCACATGGAAACAGACTATCATAAATATTGGCAATCCGAAAATTTGGTACATGTTTTTATTTTAGCAGGCTCCTGAGACCTACAGCTGAGCCAGGAGGCTTGGTGATGCTTTCTAAATACATCCAGACTCTTGGAATTTGTTTTCGACTGGTTAAATTAGATTAAATACCAGTTAAAATTCATGCCTTATTTTTGTAATTCAAAATGATTAAATAAAATACTAGGACTGGCAAGGCAGACATGCTCTGATAAATTACACTGTACTTTTACTAGATTAATAGTGAGTTAGCTTTGACATCACCTGTAATATGACCCAGCATTGTGAGATGCACTTCTGGATCCTGACATGTTTGTTGTTAAGCCTGGCATTTTTAATGGACTTTATTGTTATTATTATTAATATTAATAATATCATCAT
>JAVJGI010000057.1:44457966-44473624 GCA_035590275.1 Ibycter americanus
AATAAGCACAAAACCAAACAGTAAATTTAACCATAAACAATATTTCTCAAATTATCCATAAATAAAATGTATGCAGTATAAATGTGATATAAATGTAGCATACATAAAACATATAATAACATCAAACAAGCCAAGTCATTAAAACCTTTATAATATAATAAAGAATAATCAAAATATGAGTATAAAAACCACTAAATGCCTGTAGGAAGAGAGTATTGAGCTAACGTTGTCCATCTAGACAACAAAGGTGGGCTGCCTTGCCATACAGTTCTGTCCATTTTGCCTGGATGACACAGAGTAGAAATATAGGTTGATTTTTTGCCCTTTCTAGTGAGATCCCTATAAATGTTTTGATGTTTGATGATCAACTCAGACACTGCAGGCTACAGCTTCCCCCCCCCCAGATCCTAGGCAGTGGGGACTGCCCATAAGAAGCACAGTCATGCTGCTAATGTTTCCAAAGGAAACAGTATGGGGAAAGAATTAGAATCATAGACTAGTTTGAGTTGGAAGGGACCTTAAAGATCGTCTAGTTCCAACCCCCCTGCCATGGACAGGGACACCTTCCACTAAACTAAGCTGCTCAAAGCCTCATCCAGCCTGGCCTTGAGCACTTTCAGGGATGGGGCATCTACAGCTTCTCTGAGCAACCTGTTCCCATATCTCGCCACCCTCACAGTAAAGAATTTCTTCCTAATATCTAATTTAAATCTACCCTCTTTCAGCTTAAAGCCATTACCCTTCTTCCTGTCACTACAAACCCTTGTAAAAAGTACCTTTCCAGCTTTCTTGTAGGCCTGTGAGAAATCCTGCACGTTAACAGTGAAACACGTGGTCCCTTGTTTTGGGATCCAGTGCCATAGGAGACAGAAATGTGCATTTCTTGTAAAACAGGGAAGATGACGCCATCTGACCCCAGCACTGGCAATCAGCTGCAGTCTTCTTTCAGATTTCACTGCAGACAACTTCGAATGGCTAGGCTTAGGTCAGAAGGAGGTGCAAGTCTTCCTGTGAACTCCCCTTCTCCAGACCCTTGCTAAAACCATTGCAGCCAAAGGTGGGTTGAGAGTGAGAGTAATTCCTGCTGCAAGCTGGCAGGCAGATGTTAGCTCAGTGTTCCTAGGGTCATGGGTACCTGGGTCCAGCTCAGCTTGGAGGAATGGGAGGTGGTGGCAGGGTGGGTGAGAGTGAGCAAGCCCTGCTTGTTGTTCCAACTGTATCGTTTGTCCTACCCTAGCACTGTGTAGAAATGCTCATATAGAAGCAAGGGAGTGGACCTTATCATGGGGATGAGTTCATTTTGCACTTAGAGCAAAGATTCAGTTTCTTCTTTAGGCCATCATATTTTCAGTCTTCCTCTTCAATATAGAATGGATTCGTTGAGAATTTCTATTCATTTAGAGGTTAAAGACAATTAATACTGAGTCCTTTAAAGAAGCATAGCATTGCTGTTTGCATATTGTCCTACAGAGTTATGCACTCCTCCATGATGTGGTGAGGTGAGGTTCTCTTTCAGTTTTCTGACAGGCTGTTTTTTCAAAGGGCATGCTAAATTTGCAAATCAAACAGTGCCCACAGTATTATTCCCAATGCCTTTGTAAGCAATGTGCAATATTTAGAGGCATTGACCAGTCACATAAGTGAGGGCAGGGAGCTTGGGGGTGCTGCCTTGGAAAGGTCAGAGGCACTGAGCAGCTGTATGTCGGGCTCAAATGTTTTTTTTCCCCCATCTTCCTTTCCAGTAGCATTTATTTATCACAAGAGAATGGGTGACAGATGTCCTGCAGATCACCTGATTTCAGAAACCTTTGAATGAAATGGAGACCTTTCCCATGGTCTAAGTTCTGCACTAACAAGAATCAAACCCAGTTGTCAGATGGGACGAAGTCAACATCTTTTATCCCAAATAGAAGATTCCATGTTCACAAAAGCATCTTCCTCAGAGATTCAGAATAAATCATTTAACTTAGAGTTTAAAATTAGTTGTAAAGTAGGTCCTTTAAGAAATTCAGCATTCAGTATCACAAGGAAAGAGTTCTACAGGTTTTCCAAACTTGCCAGAGTGTAAAAATGTATTGAAAACTTTCACATAAGCTGGTGTGACTTTGTAATCAAAGATGGTCAAGGGCTCCATCGTTCCACCACTGCACACAGCTCTTCAATACCCTAATAAGAGAAAGTCAATGTTGATTTCTCTGGTCTTAGTGGTGGAAACTTACTGCACTAAGTCAGATACTGATATAGGCTTTACTGAATAAATAATTTTAAAAAGTTATCTGCCACATCTACATGTTGAAAAATGAAACATACTGAAAGGCAAATGGTAAACACTCAGTTTTGGGACATTTTGTTGAACAGATGTTAGCTTAACATGCAAGTCCAACTCTAAGAGTGTGAAAACAAGAGTCTTTCTGCAATACCTAGGCAAACTGATCTGCTACCCACATGCTCAGCTAATACTGGCAGCCAGCCAGGGAACAGAGCTCAATTAAACAGATTAGGCCAAAGAAATCATAAATACAGAATTCAGGCAAATTACCAAAAATTGCCCTTATTCAAACATACCTCTCATTTGAAGTCCAGATATAAGCTGCACTGAAATGTCACAAGTACATTTGAAAGACCTTGGCATGCTTGCACAGGATTTGATACGCATCAAGAGGCAGCACAATATGAAGCCACCCCACTTGAACACAGGCTGGATGTTTCTGAAATTTATCATGTCGAAGCCAGCACTTGCTCTGCAGGCCTCATTAGAATAACCAAATGATACAGTGGCTTCTTTCTAAATAAACAAATGTGGCTCACAGGCTGTTAAGACTTTTGTAAAAATACTTGGGCTCAGATCTGATCAGCTGCCTTTGAGCTCAGACAGGCTGCCCTCTACGTTGGCTGGCAGGAAGGAGATTTTATCTCTTGTGTGCTCAGGCCCCCATAATTGCATCTCACTCCTGACTCCTTCAAAATAACAAGTGTATCCTCCCCATGGTTTGCAGAACACATGCGGAGGAAATAGCAGGGCTGCAAGCTAACTGGCACAAAAATTCTAACCAGATGATGGAAAAAATGTTTGTCAAACTGAGAGCACTTGAGAGATTTTCTTCTTCCAAGAGGGCTGTACATAATCCAGTAAATAGCCTCCCCTGGAATCGATTGACCCTATCTTAGGAAAGCTGTTACTTGTTATTCCAGTACCATTTTGCCAAGCACTGTTTTAATGTACACAGGAAGATTCCAGGGTATAATATTCCCCCTTTATTGGCAGGCATATGAACTATGTTTGAAAAAAAGACAGACAAAAAGCCCCAAAAGCAATAAATGACACTTTGGAGGCAGGGAAAAAAAGCTCATAAAACAACATTATTTTCCCAACTTTGTTAAATAAAAAAGGTGATTAAAATACTTTCAGAAACCTAATGCTTGTTTTCCTGAGATTTTTCTTGAAATGATGAAGTTTTTTCCCCACTTGTCTTTGCAGCCCTGGGGCATTTACTTCAACTCCTTCAGAAGTAGCCTGCATCACTCAGTACTGGAAAAAGTTATCTCAGGCCAGATTTTCAGGTGAGGCGTCAGTGAGTTATTAGGAACTAGGAACAGCTTGTGGAGTTAGTGTTGCCCTGTCTCCAGAGGCTTTCCTGCCTCATTAACACACTCACTCTCAAAAATAATGCTTATTTACCAACAGTAATTCACCAGATATATCTGACAAGACCAAGTAAAAGTATTTTCTCAGTTGCTGAGATAAAATTATGGAGCCAAACCTGCAGATTGTGTAAATAATTCTGCCTCTTTTTAAGCCCAGGGACTAGCACTGATGTTCACCAACTGAGTACTGGGTCCCCATCTAAAGTTCAAAGAAAATTTCCCCTTAGCAAAGATACATGTGAATGGAGTCTGCTCAGGCCATTGCCAAATATGCCCAAGATATATTGCCTGCAGTCAGTTGCTGTCTAGTTGCTGTCTTCGTTCACTTCAGTCTTTGGGGTTGTTGCCCCTTGCACCCCCTGCCCCCTTCCCTTGCCTGTCCTTGGTATCCTCACTGTAACTGTTTTTAAAAGAATATTCCATGGACCATTCTGCCCTTTCTATGTGGATTCACTGCAAGAGAAGAGACAACTCCTGTAAAGCAGTGTAATTTTGTCTAGAGAAAAGAGAAAAGAAGGTGGGGAAAAGACTGGTGCTCCTTTAAAAAAATCAGAGCAGGGATTTCTTCAGAGGGATCCTGAGCAGTCATCTAGTCTGTACCTGGCCTGAAGGCAGGGTCATCGATGTCAATGCTCCCCACTGCAGCCAGGTGCTTGTTCAACCTGTTTTTAGAAACCTGCACTAATGGTATTTCCACACCCCTTGGTACACACTATTGCAGTGATTTATAGCCTTACTTGTAGAAAGCATTTCCTCCAAATCACTTAATACACCCTTGGTGTAACTTAGGCCTAGTGGACATGGAAAAAAAATGTATTCCCTTCCTGGCTGTACTTTTCTTTTACGTATTTTGAGAATACATTAACTCATGTAGCCATCTCTTCTTTAGAGTTAATACTCCCACTTGCTTCAGTCTTCCTTTGCAGTTAGTATTTTCTAGACTTCTGATCATTGTCCCTCAGACTATCTCTTAGTGATCTTCACCATGCCTGGACTGCAAAATCCTCTCTCCAGAGCTTCATGGCTATGCTGACTTGCATTCACTATCACTCTCAGTTTCTTTTCTGCTCTAGTGCTGTTTGGCCAGTCCTTTCCCATCCTGTCTTTGGACAGCTGCTTCCTCGTATCTCAGAAGATAATGGAGCTGCATTTACCTCCTATTAAAATACACCTTCATTGTGGCAATCAAGCTTGCTGACCTGTGGACTGAGAAGATGTCAAAAAGCACCATATGGGAGATTTCCCTCTGCATTACTTTCCTACCCACGTTGCGGTGCCTTCAGACTTCGTATTCCTCCTTCTTCATGTTCCTGCAACAAATGTAGCTGCCTCCTGTCAGCCTGGCTGATGTAAGGCATGAGAAGTTCCTCATTACAAATCCATCTGCCCTAACAGGGTTAGTAACTAGTTTTGCAGCTTTTATTTTGAGCACTGGGGAATGATTCTACACTAACATCAGGCAACCTTATGTCCTATTACAATCTATCTTTTATTAAAAAATATGTATTTTTAAATTAAAATGGTTCAGGTAAGCAATTCTCAATCAACTACTAGTTCTCTTTTAATCTGGGAGAACACTTTTTTTCTGAATTCCAAAGATGTCTCAGCAGTCATAATCTATGGCTTATACAAAAAAGAAAGCAGAAAACTGCCCTCAGATATGGTTGTACTCTGATAAAACCAGAACTTGCCTTGGGTGATATAAGCACATGACCATGAAACAGTACAGGACAAAGAAAGTGACACAAGAGAAGTGGTTTAATGTGTACTTTGAAATATGTATCCTCAGTGCTTCCATTTTTCAGAAAACTTACTTTGAAACTGTTTGGATTCCAAAATTCAAACAAGGTCTATAGAAGAAGCAACTGCTGGGTAGCTTAGTTAGTGGACTGATAGTGACACTTCATGTGCTCAGGTGTTTTCACTTCCACAGCCTGTAATGAAGACTATTTGGGGGGATCTGTGCAAGAAGAGAATTCCATGTTATATGTTGCCGCAGCGTCTGACTTCTTAAACTTCTTATACTGGAAAGCTTGTTTTGCCAAGCTTGTTTTCCTTTGATTTTTTTAATATGAAAAGCTTTAGTTTCGATTCTCTCACTTCACTAACAAAAGAGGGTTTTCCCATTGTTTTTCGGTTTTCTTCGCTTTTCTTCCATAATGTTGCTTTGTGCTTGATGGCTCTGTGTTAAAGCCTCAGATTTTATTCTTTTGAGTTAACTAGCCAACTGCTTCTAGGAAAGAATGGATAGTTGTTGTGAAAATTTGGGGACATTAGGCATGCTCTAAATTTTAGTGTGTAGCCAAGTGGTTATTTGGCTTCTTGCCTTTGGACGGATTTTGTTTTAGTCTTCTGCCAACTTTCATTTTATATTTACCAGGCAGTGGGAGAGTCACAGGCCAGTTTGAATAGGTGCAAAAGTTGGACCGAAGAACCTTCCATTACAAGTACCAGAATAGTTACAGTACACCCTCTGCCACCATAAATGCCTGCACCTGAGAGGGAAGAAACCTTACCCCATTTTGTAGGTGAAGACTTGGAACCCAGGACAAATGCATAAAATCCCTCATATCATGCAGGAGTTTACATAAGGAGTGAGACATAACCCCCATGTCTATGGTGGCAATGCAGTATAACTTCCTTTGGAGATGGGGCCTGTCTGAATCCTTGTATCTGCTTTCACTATCTGAGCCAAATCCGTCCAATAGCACACTAGTTTTCCAAGATATCCAGCAGCAGCTGTTATAGATGCTATGGAAACTCCTGCTTCCCAGCCTGTTGGGGACTGCAGTATCCTGTCTGGAGCACCCAAAACTCCATCAGCTTTCCAAAGTTGTGCCCAGGTTTCCTCAACAAACACCTTTCCCCTGCTTATGGATTACTTTCATTGTTTAAAGAGAATCGTCCTCCTGTTGCAGTATTGTTCCAGTGGGCTTGTTGTAAAAAGCTTCTTTTTCTATCCCAGTATTCCATCTTTCACACTTTTTTTCTCTGTTAGGTGTTGGATACTTTTAGTGTATTTTAGTATGTTTTCAACAGATATTGCTCTCAGACTACCTGGCTGCCTCAAGTGTTTCTGCAGATTTTCAAATGTTTTCCCCAAATATTTGTATTCTGTTTATATTTTTTTCTTCCTTCCTATTTTTTTCTATTAATATTGAGTTCAGATATCATTGAACAACTCATCTGTAGATTTGTGGTATGATATAGTAAACACTATATTTGAAAGAAAATATTCTCATTATAGCATATCTTTATCATTGTATTGTAAATATTTCTTAAGCTTGTTTACAGTATTCTTTTGCAATACTCTTTTATCATTTGAGTTTTTGAAAATTATGCTATAAAACATTAACCCTCACTTATCCTTGTCTGAAGCTGAGTTAGTTCAGTCGGTATTCTCCTGTAATGCTGACTCAGCTTTGTGCTTGGGTGAGATGTCTTAAAGTAGAAGATGCATGTTCATATTTGGTCCAAAACAGTAAGGATAATACTAGGAACTACTAGGAAAAGAATAGGCAATAAACCAGAAAATATCATTACGTCACTGAACATAGGCCTAGTACACTTGTCTCTTGAGTACCACCTTCAAACCTGATCTCCTCTTACAATAAGATGACCCATCTAGTGGATGAGGGAAAAGGCTGTGGGTCGTGTCTACCTGGACGTTAGTAAAGCCTTTGGCACCACCTACCACAGCATTATCCTGGGGAAAGTGGCTGCTTATGGCTTGGACTGGTGTCCTCTGTGCTGGGTTAAAAGCTGGCTGTATGGACGAGCCCAAAGAGTGGTGGTGAATGGAGCTACATCCAGCTGGTGGCCAGTCATAAGTGGTGTTCCCCAGGGCTCAGTACTAGGGCCAGTTCTGGTTTATATCTTTACCAACGATCTGGACGATGGGATCGAGTGCATCCTCAGCAAGTTTGCAGACAACACCAAGCTGGCGGGGACTGTTGATCTGCTGGAGGGCAGGCAGGCTCTGCAGAGGGATCTGGACAGGCTGGGCCGATGCGCTGAGGCCAGGAGTATGAGGCTCAACAAGGCTCAGTGCCGGGTCCTGCCCTTGGGTCCCACCAGCCCCACACAGCGCTACAGGCTGGGGCAGAGCGGCTGGAAAGCTGCCTGGTGGGAAAGGGCCTGGGGGTGCTGGCTGACAGCTGGCTGGACATGAGCCAGCAGTGTGCCCAGGTGGTCAAGAAGGTCAACAGCATCGTGGCTTGTATCAGAAACAGTGTGGCCAGCAGGACCAGGGCAGCGATCGTCCCCCTGTACTGGGCAGTGGTCAGGCCGCCCCTCAAATCCCGTGTTCAGTTTTGGGCCCCTCACTGCAAGAGGGACATCGAGGTGCTGGAGTGTGTCCAGAGAAGGACACCAAAGCTGGTGCAGGGTCTGGAGCACAAGTCTTATGAGGAGTAGCTGAGGGAGCTGGGGTAGTTTAGCCTGAAGGACACTCAGGAGGTGCTCCCTACAGCTACCTGAAAGGAGGTTGTAGGCAGGTGGGAGCTGATCTCTTCTCCAGATGGCAAGCAACAGGACAAGAGGAAACGGCCTCAAGTTACACCAGGGGAGGTTTAGACTGGATATTAGGAAAAATTTCTTCACTGAAAGTGCGGTGAAGCATTGGAACAGGCTGCCCAGGGGAGATGTTTAAAAAATGCATAGATGCTGTGCTTGGTGACATGGTTTAGTGGTGGGCTTGGCAGTCTTGGGTTAACAGTTGGACTTGATGTTCTTAAAGGTCTTTTCCAACCTAAATGATTCTATGATTCTGTGATTCAGTTCTGGTTACCCTACTTTAAAAGTATTTGCCCCATTTGCAAAGGCAAAGAAAAGGGCAAAATGGTTGATGGAAGTACAAGACAAATTCCATGAGGAAAGAGCAAGAATAGACTTGGATGAAGGGGAGATATGATGGAGATTTTTAAAAAATCACAAGTGACAAAGAGGAAGAAAGTAACAAAATGCTACTCCTTAACCCTTACTGTGGAAAAACTACATGAAATTTTCAGGCAGGAGTTTTGAAATGAACTGAAGGAAGTCCTCTCCTGGACAACTCATATTTAAACTGTTGAACTTATTGCCACAAGGTGACATGAAAGCCAAAGGTTTTGAGTGGGTTCAGAGAGTGATCTGACAATTAGATAGAGGTTGCTGTCGGGTGTAATGAAAATCTCTAGCTTTGGGACTATAGTATCCTTTCACTCATTTGTCTGTCAAAATTGTCTTGTTGCTGCTGGGCAAACTTGTTTTAAGGGACTCAAGGCACCGTTTTCTTGACCACTTTCCAAGTGACGTTATTCCAGAGTGTAAAAAAAAAACCAACTCACAATGGGTGAAAAGTTCCACTCTAGTATTGCTACCATATTTTTACTCTTGTTTTCCTTCCTTTTAAAAAGGGGTTGTGAGCCCCTTCTTCATTTACAGCAGTTGTGTAGTTTCTGTGGTTCCTAACTTTGAAGAGGTGTCATCACAAAGGCCAAATTTTGCTGTCAGTTCCACCAGCAGAAATCCAGACAAAATCCATTGTCTTTAGTGCTGCTGTTCCACAGTTATACTGTGCAGCTGATTCAGCTACAAATATGTGAAGTCTTCTGGACCTAGATCCTTGTCTAAGTGATGGAAAGCTCAGAAAGACTGGTGGTTTTTCAGCAGCAGTAAAAACCCCATTGTTTTTCCCCAGTATTGTAAACAAGTCCCCAGGAGAAAAATGAAAAGTATTTTTCTATAGCTTGGTTTAATTTTGCAATTAGGTGGGAGAAAAATGTAATAGCTAATATTTTCTTGGGGTTTGCTTTCTGTTTTGGCCAAAAGAACAAATTCCTTTAGCTATTTATGGGACTTTTGATCTGTTTTCACATGCTTCTCACTGAGGAAGGCAGCCACAAAAGCTAGTTGTAATTCATCATTTGTGCTATGGGGGTATCCAAAGTACGAGGCTAGGTACCTAAACACAAGTACCATGTGTTAGGTACTACAAAGAGAGCAGCAAGAAGTGTTTCCTTGCCCAAAAGCAATGAGAATATATTTGCTTGAGTACTGTAGAAACCCTGAGTGTTACATTTCATTCCTCTGGCTTTTGGTCACATTTATAGAACCATTTATAACCGTTCCTGGCTTGATCTGTTTGACTTGATCTAAAGACAAGTTAAGACAGTCCTCACAATGCATATGAATGGATAGGAAGATGGCTTTGCAACCAAAGTGGCAAAGTGGGAAGCATTTTCTTTTTGTTTCTATGTACTTAATGAGTATGAATAAGAGAAAAAACATGGCAACAAGGTAACAAAGGAAACAGTCAACATACCTTAGGCTGATATTATTATACTTTACATGCCCAGTGTTGCAGTGATGTAATTTTGTTCCCGAGAAGTTATTATTAAGAAAAAAATCACGCACATAGTACACAAACTGTAGCAAGCTCAGAAAGTACTTTTTCTGATTTTTCTCTTTTTCTCACTCCAGTATGAAGACTCACTCAATAATAAATTCCACATGTTTCTACTGATTTAATAAGGTTCCTTGATTTAGGGCAAGTTCTGGAAGCCTTTTTCTGATGAATAAGGTGATGCTTCCTTCCCTTACAGACTTCGAGATGGAGTTTCCTTCACCAAGCCCAGTGACATTATGGCACTGTACCACCTTCAGCCACTCAGTGAAACTGAACCTGCTTGGGAGTGGCAAGGCCTGGAACATTCCCAGGGTACAGTGACACCAGCAAGCATCACTGATGCTGTCCTGTCTTGTCCCTTTCATTCAGAAAGTTAAAAGCACAATAATCAGGTGTTTTTTAAAATGTTCAGTAGCCTTTAAGAAGATAAATTTTTCAGAAGAGCACCACAAATGAGGTACAAATTCAGGGGAGGAAATTTACCTATGTCCTCCAGTGGGCTGCTGTAGCCTTCATGTTTCCACAAAGGCTGCCAAGTGTCTCCCAAAATTATACAAATCATTAACGCTGATAACACTCACCTTCTCGAGTTACCAGCTCTGCTCATAATGTCTCCACCCTCTATCCCCTGGCTTGCTGCTGCTCACTGCTGCTGTCTCTTTGCATATTCATCCTTGCCTGATTCTTAGCTCCAGTACTGGCAGTTTTAGCACTTTTATTACAACAGCCGTTACATTTGATACGCTTTTGCTAAAAGCCTCAGCTGCCAGACTCTAGTGAGTCCATATAATCTCTGCTTTCACTTGCTAGAAAAAGAGCATTTGGATCCCTCACGGTTGCAGAGAAAACTGTGGAAACACAAAGCAAGTGAACCTGAAAAGCTCAGAAACCACTGGGCAACTGAAAAGAGACTTAATTAAAAAACCAAACCAAACCAAACCAACATATTACTTTTAAGGCAATATCATGGCAAATTTTTTTCCAGTCTTCCCTCATGTTTTTGGTATGCAGTATACTTAGAGCTTTGAGCAGATGCTGAGTACAGCTCTCTGTTATTATGCTAATAAAAAAAATCAGATCAGAATACAAATCCCTCCTTCTCTTAGTGCATTGTACATTCTCTTCATCTGATGTGATCTGAGTGAGTGAGGAATATTGCAGAAAATAGTGTCTAAACATAAACCATCCAGTTGCTAACTGACCTTCCTCTCTAGAAGAATGGAAGAAAATTAATGTATTGTTTGCTGTTATTCACAAATTGCTGAATAGCCAGTTGAATTAAAAATAAATTTTAAAGAGCCAGGCAAAGGTGTCTGAGGATTTAAAAAGTGAGAAAGCACATGCCAAGGGCCATAAGGTCTGGCAACCCTTGCCTCCAATATTAAACAATTTTTGATTAATTTTTCATCTGTTACTTTCACTTGTTTAAATAGTAATGCTGCTGACATTAAAAGCCCTGACATAACAGCATAAATTTTCATGGCAGGCTAACTTCAAGAGACTTACTGGGAGATGATTAAAGGATGCAGCAAACTTACAAGGAGTCAGCCTCCAAATTCATCATTGAAATAAAATAATAATTGGCTCTGCAGATCTCTTTCAAGCATGAATCGCTGTGCCCAAGCACCACACATTTATCCCAGGTAGAGGTAGTGCTGCATGGGGCCCCTTCACAGCTCTGCAGGTCTTGCACAAGGTAATGAAAGGGCTCCCAGCAGCATCTGGTATCAGTTTCTCCTTTGCCATGGCAAACTGCTGGTGTTATAATCAACTCTCCATGCCATTTGTTTTTTTCTTCCTTTGTAGTCCTTGTGAGAGGTTTCTCTCTGATTTTTGATTTACTGTTGGGTTATTTCTTTGTAGTTTTGTGGTAAGTTCTGACAAATGGCCAAGCACTTTGAAGTTCACTCTTCAGAAATGGTTTCTTGGGCTGGGGGGAACAGAGAGACCCAAGTTCTGTTGATTCTGGATCAACCCAAAAGAAGAATTATATGGCATTAAATACAGAAATGTGCATGTTTTCACTGGAGCCTGAGGCCTTTCGTATCTGCTGTCTGGTCTATGAAGCAGGACACAACGTCAGTTCCAGGTATCATCATTTTGTCAGTCAGGTCAAAGGCTTCGGCTCCTATTTTCTGGCTCCTTGAAGAAAACAAAGTGGATCAAGGTTTTGAAAGCTGAGTTATAACAGTGCGCTTTCCAGCTTTTTCAGAGGTTTCAGGGTCTTGCAGGTTACCTTCACTCGTGAATGAACTTGTGATCTCATTTGCAAATGAGGTCTGTGCCAATGTTTTGATTTTGCTTCTCCTAGCTGGGCTGGACCCCGTGGCCCCTTCACTCTTTGCTTTCCTTGATTTGGTGTTCAAGAGCACAGGTGCTGACAGACACCACCACAGTACAGTATTTATATAAATTCTGCCAATAAAAGTTTGTTCTCAGATCTGGAAGACCATATGGGAATGGTGTACTCTGTTTGTTACATTACCCTCCATTTCACCAGGAAATGGCCACCTTGTACACCTACTTGTAAACCATCTCAGATAGCATCAGTAACAGTCCTAATGATCTCTGAAGTGTTTTTATTGCAGTCTCTGTTTAGAAGATGCAATTGGCCTCAAACAGAGACCTGGCAAGTTTGAAACATCCCATCTTCTGCTCAAGTAAATGCTACCAGGCCCTTTACTTTATGCTTGTCTTTCCTCTTACTGTAATAAAGAAGGAAGGGGGAAGAAAAGGAAATGCCCGTGGAGTCTTCTTCTTGATAATACTACTACTGGGCTTCTAGAGGAATTGCCACACAGCAGGCTTCAATCAAATAAGAAGTTGTTTTTCAGATAGTGCAGACTTAGCCAGCGGAGAGTTAAAATGATAAACATAGAGGACAGATGAACTGGTGGCCGTTAAACAATCTCCAGTTCAGAAAGCCACCCTCTCACTGAGTCTTGGAAGCCTGGAGGCTAGGGAAGAGGAAGGATCACCTTGTTTCTGCAAGATTTGCTTTTTAGGAAGCTGGGTGATACGCTAGTTGGTCAGATGGAGCCTCACTGTGGTTCAGTGTAACAGCTCTTCTGGCCTTTAATACTTCTGCTTTTGCTCAGGCTGTAAAGCAAGACAGAATGCATAGTGCTTTGCGTTGTTTCTGCATGAGGGTCCTGGTTTCTGTACTTTCACACTCTTTGTCTTGGGTACAAAGTTGGGTCATGATTTTTACATTTGCTTGGGATGTTTCAGAGGTATAAATGCATTGAATCCCTTAGAATGCTTTCAAAATCTCCATCTAAACATTTAGGAGTTAGAACTAGTTATCAATAGCCTCTTGCAGTCTGAAGGCTTCATCTGTTTAGCAAACAGCTCCAGAGTTCAGGTTCATGCATGTCTAGGCCTAGTATTCAGACACAATCTCTGAAATAAAGTTTGCATCAACCAACATGTTATACCATTCATACTGCAGGAAACCAAGAGATGTTCCTTCTTCTTGAGCAGATGGCTGCTCCACCACCACCAAACTCTGAAGCAGTTGTTAAAAACGGTTCAGCCCCCCTACTCCCAAAGCACTGAGTGCACCTCTGCCCCATGCCAGGTGACAGCCTGCAAACTAGCAAGATGATGCTCATCTCTCTTTCAGCTGCTGGAATGCAGGTTAAATATCGGCTCCTTTCCCCAGGAAGGGCACTTGTCCTCCTGGCCTGGGGAGTGTGCTCCTTACTGTGGGATGGGAATGCAACAGCCAGGGTAGAGAAACCTCCTCCCTTTTGGAGCTACTCCAAGAGGAGTCCCTTCACATGATGGCTTATGGCAGGAATTATTACGCTGAAAGGACTACAATCTTTGCAGGACTTCTTTTTAATGGAATAATTTAATTTCCAGTGTTCACGGCTGCCTGGAATGCAGCTATCCTTTGAGTTTGCCTGTAGGAATGCTGAGGATTTATGTAGCATACTCAGCAATAAGAAGGGAATGGCATTGCTTTGATATTGTTCTTGGTTTTTTTATTTTACAGTAAGTGACCATATATCCTACATTCAGAGACCAGTCACCTTCCTTGTGTTTATTTTCATATTGTATCTTCTTCACTTTCAGTAGATGACCAAAATTATTTTGTTTTGCTTTGTTGTACGATCAGTTGACCAATGTAAAATAATGAAATACCCTTTTAAAGAACAAAAGGTAGCCTGTTTCCCACTGATAAAATAGCTGTTTTAGCACCTGTAAATCTGTTTTGCATTTAGTGGAAAACTTTATTCCATGCTGATAACAGGATCAGAAAATGGGCTCTGACAGCATGTTGTGATTTTACAGTATCCAGGGGTAAAACTTGAGCTAATTATGAGCACATGGCTTTCAAGAGTCATACTTTTATATTTAACTCCATAAATCTTGCTAAGTGAAATCCAAACCAATGTCTACAGCATTTGCTAATCATTAGGTTATTAATTGTTTTTGCTTCTTTATTCATACAAGCTGGGAGTGTTTGTAGTTTTGTTTTTAAAGTAATGGCTGCAAAAAAATAGGAAGTACTTTCTTTCCCCCCTGTAACTTCACAGGAGGTGTTTCTGCTGAACTGCTGAAGCTAAAATACCTGTTGGCCTCCTAAACAAAGGCCTCTGCAGAAGAGTTTTTCAGCACTGCAATTTAAATGGTGTCTAGTTTCAGCCCAGAATACCAAGGTCATAATTTTAGGCCATAGATGGCTCTCCCAGATGTCTTTGGTCAAGTTAATCACAGTTTGCCTGAAGGTTGTGCTTTCAGGTAATCCATCAAGGCATAATTGTAAATCAAAACCTTCTTCCAGCTCAATAGGTAGCATATTTTTAGTTTGTGTTAAGACTGACATTGGACAGGAACTTAAACTGGTTTAGAATATTAAGCAATATTACTGGTTAGTCTCATTTGTCACAAATAGTTTTAGAAAAGTATGTTTTGATAATTACTATCAAACAGTTCCTTGTGGATTTTTTTTTAAATCCTATTATAAACTCAGGTAGGAATTACTATATGGTCCTTTTAAGCTTTCAGCCAGCATTAATACTCATGGTTTAAGCTATCCACAGCTTTTCTCCACTTCAGACAGAGATACCATATTTTGCCCTGATGCTTCCATCACAGTGGACCTCAGATGCGCAGTGTTTTGATTAACTAAACGTGCAAGATTTGTGGTTACGTATAGGAGGCCAAATCCTGAAGTGGGATAGAAATACGTTTCTGAAAGGGGTGAGGAAGCTGTCAGCATCCACAGACCATCCACTGCCTGTGTTTGTGTTCAAGGAGGGTTACAAGGTAAAGGGGGTGGGGGCAGGAAATGCTGCGGACACATGGGAAAGCGTAGAAATCATGAGACAGCAGAAGAGAATTCTCCCCTAGCCCTCCCAGTGGATTGTCCTGTGAGAATACATACCCTTACCTTCAGTTGTTCCTACTTTTGGGATCTCTTGTAACTGGTCTTCTGATGACAGCAGATGTAACTTTTGGCCTGAAAAGTAAAACCCACTTTGTTTGCACCTGAAGTTACCCAGCATGAGAATTAAAAGCACACCAATACACGAGAGCAATGCCCCTCCATGGTTTGAGTCAAGAATGAGGAATACTGTATCTACTTGAAACTGGGGGGAGTGGGGGGGTGGGGGG
>JAVJGI010000057.1:44480092-44503985 GCA_035590275.1 Ibycter americanus
AATTCCACTGAAAAGTAGGGGAAGAAGAGAGAGAGAGCCAGGATTTGTTTATAAATGCAAATGTGTAAAGGTGCACCTTCCACTGGGAAAAGATGGCCCAAAACACAAAGAAGTTGTGACCCCCCATGAACTCAAGAGAAGCTATGTGCTTCTGACAGGTGATCCCTCTTTTCTCCTTGTGACTAAATACAATTACAATATTTACATCATCTTAACTCTTTTTTTTTCCCCAGAACAATTACTTCTTCCTATAATTAAAATCCCCGTGGTCATTTGGCAGCTCTTACATTAGTCAGAGAGATGTTTATGCACTGCCTCAAGTATTAACTTGCTGCAAGCCAAAGCACACTATGATTTAAGAACGTACCTAATTTTTGTGTTTACATGTTTCTTTTTATATGCAGTAAAAATGAAGGTATTGGGAGACTGATATCCTTGTTATTAGCTTTTTGAACAACATGCTTAATACTGACTTTGATAAAATTGGCAGGTGATGATTAAGAAATGTGGCTTCACAAGCACCCTTGGCTCCACTTTCTGCCTTTTGGTGACAGCATATGTGGGATGGAGAGGATCAAAAGCCAGAGAAAGCAACTGTATAAACAGTTCAGGTGGTAACTGGCTTCATTAGGCAGGAGAATATTTTAAGACTATTGATAATATTTAATTAAGCAGACGTGGCCTTATTTCATCAAGCAGACATGACTAATACTGAAGTCTTTTTATAGCATACATTTAATTTAGACACCCTCCCCTGGTGATTGAAGTAATGTAGGGTCTGGTTCTCATTTATGCGTAGTCTCTATATGAATACTAACTTTCTAGCCATAAACAGCCAGTGGGCTTATTGCAGGCATCAGAGGGCATGTGATCCTTTTGGAAGGATTTGAAATCTATAAATAAAACAGCATTAGAGAATCTGTATGACTACCCTGCAACAAAGAATGAGGAAACAGAAAAATGCTGGCTTTTTCTCTTTATTGCCTTTTAAGAAGTAACAGCAAAATGTGCAACCCAATGCACCACATAAGACATCTCCAACGAAACATGTTTGATATTCAGAGCTGAAAGAATATTTTCTCCTCAAAGTGGCACTGACAGCTAAGCATTTCTTCAGAGCACTTCAGTCTGTTGTTTTAAAAATGAAAAGGGTATTTCAGTTCTTCTGAACAAACAGTTAATCCTTTTTAAGAAAAATGTAAAGTCTTCTCATGCAAATCTCTATTTAACATTTTCTGGCTAAGAGACATTGCAGTGGATGCTGTTGCATTGTCCATTCCCATACTGAAATGTTAAAAAAAATTTGTTACACCAAAATACTTTTCTGGAATTATATCTTTCAAAACAGCTTTTGCTTTAAAAAGGAAAACTTCTTACATTATTAGTAATGCAATAACTTTTAGAAAATATTTGGCAGCTGCTCATGAAAAGTCACTTTTTCCAAAGTTTTTCTCCTAAATGCTTTAATACACATAGGACGCAGTCTAATTAATTTCAGCATTTACACATTAGAATGGAATGACTCTGAAGAAGCTGTCTATTGCCTTGGGTAAAGAATATAATATTAAAACTCTTAAGGAGTCCCTACCACACTTAACCCTTTAATAAATTCCCTTAAATGCTTTTAAAAAATTTTTAAATACTTGTGAAACAGATCCTGAAGACACCCAAAGCACTGACTGAAATTAGAGCTGTATGATTAGCCAATTATCAACTTTATTTGGGCAAACTGAGGTAAGCTTCCAGTTCAGTCCATTTCAACACTTTCCCAGCCTGCACTGTAGGACCCTGAACTGGTTTCGTCTCCCTGTATTTTCCCTCTCTGCTGCCCACCTCCTGCACTGGAGTATAGAAGAGGATCTGGGGAAACCCAGGGGGAAAGAGAACTGACAAGCACTCTGAGAAAAGGAAATTAGGATGCTTTTGGTGCCGTGCTGAAGAACAGGGTCTGCAGTTAACCTTAAAAATATTAGCAAGCTTTTACATCTGTTTTTACTGCAGATTAGCAGTAAGACTTAAAGGCCGCACGGACTCTTAGTGTAGGCTCCAAAGCCTCAGAAGTGTCTTCCTGCTTTTTCTCCTAAAGGCTGAGAAGACATTTCTGCAGTGTTATTCCTGTGGAGCTGAGATAAACTGGAATGCCAGAGCGAGTCTGGTGTATTTATCACTCAGTGAAAACCTCGGCTCAAATGCAACACTAATTCAGAAGCTCATCAATCACTTTTTTTAGTTTCCAAGAGATAAGCCAGGCAATGTTTATTAAGAACAGTTACTGCACCACTGAAATGTAGTTAAAGAGACATACTGTTCATAATCACCAGCTGTGTCATGTGTCATGTTATGAATAGACTTCTTCTATATAGATGCCCTGGGGTTGTGCTCTATCTATATATTGTTTCTGAAGCTGGAGATGGTTCTGAATTAAGGTAAAGGCTTGCATTTATCTCCATTAATCAGCTTAATGATCAGCCATGTCAGTATCCCAAAGCACTCATTGCATCAATCTTGTAGGGTTTCTTATTCTCCCTTGCCTCCCCTACTTGTGGGAAGACAGGAGAGGCTTGGGATTTATTATGACCCTATCTGGCACATTCACTGCTGGTCAGTACCATGATTTGCACTCATCTGAACATGGCTGGAGAACAAGATTTATCTCATCAGTGGAGCCACCACCTCCAGGGCTGAAGAGTCCCTAGAATTTCAGTCCTGCTCCGCCAACCTGGCTCCAAAACGGTGGGCCAGGGAGGATAGCCTTTTTCTAGTTTTTTAATCACCTGGTGAAATCCTTCAGTAGGATTTAAATTTTCATTTAGAGCATGCAAAATGGCCTGAATGATCCAGCAGGGAAGCTTTCATTTCCTTTGACGACTGACAGATCCTTTCTGGTTTTTGGGGCTGCCCGCAGTGCATTAAGGTGTACCCTTACTGCCACATCATGCTGTCCAGAAAGTTTATTCCTGGTAGAAAGCATCCTCTCAAATACACCCATATGGAAAAAATATGAATTTCTTGGACTCTGTTTGCCTCTGTATATATCTTTTACCTGTTGATCCATTAGCTCAGTTCTGCATCTGGGTTATTTACTGATCCTTCAAGTGCCAAAGTGTTCAGTGAAACAACAAATCCAGCTGCCCACAGGATTTATTCCCAGCAGACCGCAAATATTTTTTCCAGTCTTTCTTTCTTTGTCACCTGACAGACAGGGCGTAAGTTCCACAGACAGCAAGTTTTTGTATATGAATATAAAATGAAATGAGGGGCTTGTGCAGCAACATGATCATCTTTTCAAGTAATAATAGTTTTTTAAAAAGATAATGTCCCTCTTGTCTGTCTAAGGACTAAAGAGGCTTCCCTTCCCGTAATAGCTAGGGGAAGAGGGAGACCAGGGTTCCATTGATACTGCACAATGGGACTCTTCTCGCAGCACTTTTCAGGGCAGTTGAGAAAGTCAGCTATTACCCAGAGTGATGAAAGGGCTAAAGATGGGAAGCGGAGAATCTGAAGGCCCATGAATAAAACCCATCCCTGTTAGGAAACCAGCCTCATCAGGCTCTAATCAGTGAGGAACCAGCTGTGCTGCCAGGGCCTGAAATATTTAAATCCCAGTGACAGACAAGATATAAGCTGTGTGAGTCTGTACTTCAGGCTACTGTCAAGAGGAGCTGTTTGGGTTTGTGAGAGGAATGAGCTGAGAGAGTGGAAGAAGAGGGGAGGCAGCAATGGATTTATTAATTATTGTACTTTGAACAGCCTTCACCTCCCTTCTTAGAAAGTCGTAAGTTAGGCACGGTTGAGAGGGTCTTGCTGCCAGTGTTGATCCAGTCGTGCTCCTCAAAGACGCCTGCTAGCCTTCCTGATCCCATGCAGCCCTGATGGGGAGGAAAATCCTACTCTGTGCCAAGCAGGGGCCCCAGTATGATCGCTAGAGCAAGGTCACTAAAAATATAAAGACAGGCCCAAATTCCAACATCGCTTAACTCCCCTTAAATACTTAACTCTAGATGTGCTCAGCTCTGCTCTCCAGTAGACACCACAGCAACTCCTGCTCCTTTCCTTTCTCAGAGTCTGTCTCCATGTCTCAAAACTTCTCTGCTTGGCATTGTCTTCAGACCTCACCGAGAAGTTGGTGGCACTTTTTGTAAAACAGAGTAGTTTTAACAAAGGAACACCTGTCATCTGTAAGAGATGATGCATTGTCTTTCACTTAAAAGAAAAAAAACTGTGGAAAAGGTTGCTAAAGAAGCAGGCTAGAGCTGCCATGTTGCCCTGAGTGACAAGTAATTATTTCCATCATTTTAAATCTAAAATAACATTTCTGTGAGTCACAGAATTCAAACGAAATTAATCACTTCTATGCTCATTTTTTTCAAAGTGGTAACTGAAGCTGTGCCTAGAGTTGTGAATCAGACACCAATATGAGTTTGTACAAACATTGGATAATTGTGCAAACAAGGCAGATCAGGGCATACTTCATGACCTGCTAGGGTGTATCTTTTAAAATCTGGTCATTATTTCCTTATTATTACAGTGCAGTTTGGATATGCCTGTATTGTTACCAGCTCACACTTTTGCACTGCAATAATAACAGTAATTAACCACACAGTGCTGGCAAGTAGATGCAGGGAAAAAGAAATTTGTTACTTTTTGAGTTGTCCTGTATTTTGAAAAGCCTATCCCTTTTCAGTTTCATATTTGAAAGAAAGAGTCCTAAAAGAAAGCAAAATATAGGTCAGGAACACATTTTTTATAATTTAAGAAAATACTTTCTTTGGTTAAGAGCAGGATGCTACCATCTCAAATGCAGCATGAAGCCACAATGTGAACTCCTCTCTGTGGCTTTTGCGAAAGGAAAACCATATTTGTGCTACAAATTATCATTATGGTAGAGCATGTGCTGTGGTCCATGTCCAGAATATCCAGATATTGAGCAGTCCCTGCTGAAATTCGTTGCAGCCGTAAATCTAGCACACCCCTGGAGTGAATAAAATTTACTGCATGCTTACAGCAGCCAGAGATGCTTAGGCCCATGGAAAACTGTGTACCTGTGCTAGATACCTTGCAACGACAGAATAGGAGGAAGTATCTGCCTCTCAGAGATTAAAGCCAAAATAAAAAAGAGTAATAAAGAGTGAAGTAAGACTATATGTGAAATAAGCGCTAAGGGAAGGACTGAAAGGGATTACAAGAAACAACCATGCTGAATGAGGGAGGAAGAAAACGTCCCTGGGGATACAAGTAAAGATTAGTGCTGCACAAACTTCTTGCTGCAACGGCTCTTGTCAGCTGTTCCACACAGCTTTTTCCCAAATACCAAACAGCTACAGAGCACAAGCAGCTTGGTGCAAGGTCGTACCTTTTAAAGGTGAAGAATGCCTTTGGTTTCCTGGGACTAGAGGAAGATAGAGAGGGCTGGAACAAGCTTGGTCCTAATTTCTTCTGTTTTGCCCAAATACTGTTGGGCAGAAGACAGAACAAGACTGGTGTAACCATCTCACACGAGCAAATTTTTATTTGCAGCTAGAGAGGATCAGGTGCATTTCTAAAGATCTGGCACAGATGCCTGAAAATAATGGCTAGAGCAGTATTTACTTGTTTCTTTCCCCTTTTTGTGTCCCTTTCTAACTGTGTTATGAAATGACTGTAAAATTAAAATGCTCAGTGATCAAGCCATGGTATGCTTCTTGTTTATATAATGGCTTTAGAACAAAGGGAGCTTTGCCAGAGATGTACACTTCAGCTCACAAGTGTAGTAGCACTGACATCACGGTGGCAGCTGAAAACCAAACATGCAGTCTAAAGAGACCATTGGCAAAATGGCTTGTGTTGGTCCAGGTGCAAACAAGCAAGCACTGAATGGCCACATAGTCCTTCTCTCATGCAAGAGCAACACTATGGCAGACCTCTGGCATCTGGGAGAAAAAGTGATGCAAAAAAGAGAAGACAGAAGCAGCAGTGGGATACTGGAGCTGGAGGGCAGGAGGCCGATAGCATCCAGAAGACAAATGCAGTTGAGCAGCAGAGAGTTACCATATATTACAATTAATTATATCACAAATAGTATGAGAATTAGCACTAGAAAACTGGTACCTAAGAATCCATTTTCACAGCTTTCATATGGATACTTAAAATATACACCTAATATACAGCTTTTTCCTCTGTATTTCAACAGTTCCCTTGTTTTTCATATCTAAACCTAGGAGCTGATTTTCTCCCTGTCCTGTTGAACACATAGATAGTACTGGGCTTAAATACTGCAACTGCTGGTCTCTAGAATTTCTAGAGTTTTTATCCCGGTCTTCACATTAACAGAAGGTTTTGGAGGAACATAAGCTATATATTCAAATTAGATCACCTAGTCTTTGACTGCAAATTCCTAATCAGCTGGGAATGAAATGTGCCTTTTAAACACATCTCTTGTTTACCCAGGCTTTGAGCCTCTCTTCTATTCAGACTTGATTCACTGAGAGGAAGGTGAGACCAAACTTGAGAGAACAGCTCAAGCCCAGCAGATGACCCTGATCATCTGTGGCATGGCCTTTCTCAAGGAAATACCTGACTTTTAAGGTAGAAGGAAGAGCTGGCTGGAGGCAAAGCACCTATTGTTGGTGAGGACACCCCTCTGAGGTGTCATGGGAAATGCTTATGATACAGATATGGATCTACCTACACAGGGGAACTGGGCATGTAGTCAGCACCAAAAGGGTCCAAGGGAAGATCTTCTGAGGAAAGGAGGCCCCTGATAAGTCTATGGGTGCAGAAAGCCCACATATAAAACCAATATAGCGCACCACAGCTAACAGCAATAGCTGCTGTGCATAAAATGAAGCCCGAAACAGCCTCCACCTATTTCTATTCTGGGGGAAGTTATGTGTCACTGGGCATCAGAATTCACATCAATAATGTCTTCCAGGTGTCTCTTCCCCATGAACAGGACTAGTTTGGGAAACAACAAGCTACTGAGGTTTAACCAGTTTTCTAGGTGACATATTTAGGTGTCACATACTTCAACAATTTGTGGCAAATATGAGAACTCAGGGTCCTTCACAGAAAGTTTCTCTTACTGTGTCGTGCAAAGGTAGTTCAAATTGGTCAATCAAGCAGAATTTAGGCCCCTACAAGAGCTAACTGGGACAACAGATCCTGTGCAACAGGAGCTAGCAGTGTTCTGGATGCTCCAGAGAGCTGTTGTTTCCTTTTTACTATAGAGAACTGTCCCTACAATTATTACTGCTGCATGCAAGTTTGATTTTCTCATGCAAAATGGGACTGAATGTCATGCGTTTAAGTTTTAATCTGTTTATAGGTTTAAATAGATACGTGAAAAGGATTATCCTCATGAGTAAATGCTACATGCACGATTTTCAGGGCTCCAGCTCAGCAAGCCATCCTTCATCATAGCTTATGTTCAGTGCCATGCATGTGCTAAATTGGAAAAACTGGAGAGTATGGTTTCAAGCTTCACTTAACTAAAGCCTGACTGAATCAGGATAGCAGAAAAGCACCTCTTGCCGAGAGAACAAAGTCTCTATTTTATTTCCAAAAATGCCAATGACAGCAATTTTTTATTAAATTCATATAATAAAATTCCCCAAGATCCCTCCATGAGATACAGATGGAGAAGGTCATTCTCTTCTGTCTTTCAGACAGCTTTAAAAATGAGCAGATGCTGCTCAGTTATGTGTTTGATAAATGCTTTTCATTTTATTCCCTGCCATGCATAAAACTCAGCTAAACCCTGCCTGTTCATTGCATGTTGAGGCTGGGTGTGCATATGCGTGTCTATGTGTATACATTAACAGATAAGCTTTATCAGCCTATTTTACATAAAATTAAGAATCGTGGTGTTTATCAGTTTGTATTTCTTCTCTGCCATCATGTATAATTTCCTTTTGTTTTCCCCTGTTTCTTTAACAGTCTCATTTATTTTTGCTTTCTTCATCCTCTTGCTGACTTTCTCCATATATCTCTATTACTTGGGCTCTCTTCCCACCTAAGTTTTCCCTTTTTCCCTTTCCCCATCCTTTGTTGTTGCATTATACAAGATGTTTATATGTGTTTATCTGTGCCTGCATAGTTTCTGGTCAGGAAACACATAAATATATGAAATATCTTCCTTCTCATCCTGGCATAAACACCATGTGTATCCTGCAAACACGTGGTCCAGCTCCTGCTGTTCGTCAGTGTGGGTCTCTCATCTGCTGTGGCTGATCACTGAGCCCACATAAAGGTGTGGAAACCAGGAGCAGCTGCAATACACAATCACTGTTCAAATATTGCCTAGATGGTTGAATCAGCCTAGTCTGGAGGAGTACAACATCACAGTCTTGAGAAGCATAGGAGGGAAGAAGGGAAGGGAAGGCATAAGAAGACACCCATTTCAATGGACAAATGTAGCTCTGTCTGACTATTTTAAATTTAAGGGTCCCTTATATTAAGTAGTGCAACAAGAACAGTTACAGCAGTGCACTTGAGGTGGCACACACTTGTTCAACTTCTTATGACAGAAACTGTGGTTTATTTCTATACTTCTCCCCTTTCAGTTGACCTCATGCTGTTGGTTCCAAATATTTGTTCAAGAGGAACCTTCAAGGAAATAAATACCCTGTAAATCCAGTTTCAACAATAAAGTCTCCATCTCCTGGAAATGACTTTCCAACTTTCTCAAATAAGAAAAAGATTTATGATTGGGAATTTCTTCAGCTTGGCCAGACATTGAGTGGAACATCTGGGTAAGTGTTACAGAAAATATGTGCTCTGAATCTTGAGATGAGGAGTTGGAGACTGAGAAAGTTGATGTCCTTAAACCTAATTCACATTTATCTTCCACCCCCAGACCAAAAGCTTCTCATATAACAGTGTGGGTTTGAATTTTGAATTTTGTCCTTTCATGAAAGCTACACCTGAGTCTGTAATGTAATTTCTTTCAAATTCTTTAAGGCTCAGATAATGTTTCTTGGGTATTTTTAGCAGTTTGGCCATCAGCTCAAAGTGAAGAGACACCCCATTTCAAGATGTCTGTCTTTCTGTCTTTAGAAAGGAGAGCACGCTAGTATACACTGGATTTGGAAACCACTTCCCACTTCAACATTTTTAAGAAAGTCTCCTCCCCTTCAGGATCTCCATGTTCACCATTCTTTTCTGAGTCCCTCTCACTCAGTTTTGCACTTGTGTCAGAATAGATATCTTACTAGAGTGCACAATTTATTTCTTCGGTAAAGAAAGCCTCTCCTGGTCTTGCAAGCATTGGTAGGAAGCCTCTGGTACCCTGGATCATGGTGTATATGTTCAGGTACAGTAACACTGATCTATAGCTTCTAAATATTTTGAAAATGGCTAAAGAAAAAAGAGGGGGGGAAAAAGAAAACCTTGAAGAAAAAAAACAACCACCATTTAAGATGTTTGCTTTAGAAACGTTTCCTTCTGTAGTATTTGCCACCGGAATGCTAGCACCAGCTTTTAAACCAAATAATGTTACTTTCCTCCCCACCTTACATTGGAGGCTCAAGATTCATTTAGCCCACTAAACCGTTATTAAATGTTACTAAAACGCTTGTTATAGGAAAAAAAATGACAACTTTCACCACAAAATTGAAACCTCCAAGAATGCATTAGCCTAGGGAAAGCTAAACGACCTTCTGACTGAGCCAAGAGCCTTCTAGACAGCAGGCAGAGATTTCAATGTTTAGCTGAGAGATATGAGAATCATTCATTTTTATCATTTTTCTGATGAAGGATTAATGAAAAGATGTAGTAAACCAAAAATGACTATGCTTTCACCTTACACAAAACCAGCCAGCCTAATTTCTTTGATTTATGCTGAGGAAACACTCAGACAGTGGCGTGGCACTTTAACAAGAAACAAAAAAAGTAGACTTGAAACCCGAAGACAGACCTCGCTAACAGACATCCCTGTTTCCTGCCTCCAGCAGCTCCCGAAAACAAAGCAGATATTCATGCCTGCCAGTGCCTGCCCCCCACGCTTCCCATCAGCGCATCCCAGCTGCCCAGCACTGCGCCTGGGCCCCCACCCGCCCTGGCTGAGCCCCCGCCATGCCTCGCGAGGGACGCACCAGTCCCCTCGGCAGCCCCAGTGGAAACACCCCGAAATGGCGCCAGTCCCTCAGGACCCCTGGTGGGGCTAGCAGGGGCCCACAGAGCGCGACTGGGCCCAGTGGCTCTTCGGAAAGAGTCATGGAGGGATCGAGTGGTGGGGAGACAACAAAACATGGGTGGATAGGAGGAATGAGCCAGGAATTTGCCGGGATGTGGAAGATGTTGATCCCATTTCTGGCTTCTGTGGGGCTTAGGCCGGTTGTAAACCCTACTCTCCGTGCCGCAGGGACGAGCTTCTCTTCCTGTGGACTGCTGCATGCTCAGCTTTCCCGGGGCACAGGTCGTCCCTTTGCTGTGCAGTTGTGCCAGTTACCTCCATAGTTCTCCCTTCCAACCCACCTCCTTTCTTCCTTGATGTGTTTTGGCATTTCCTAAAGCCCTGCCTGCCATACTGGGCCATGGCTTCTCCCTTCTTGCCTGCGCTTTGCAGCCCAGACTGGGGCTGTGGTGGGACTCCAAGCAAGGATGCCACCCAGCACAGCGTAGTACCCCATAGCATCAGGCTTGTAATCGTCTGTGTTGTCTGGCTCAGTGGAACCAGCAACTCATATTGGGCCATGAATATCACTGTGAAAACAATTAATACCAATACTAATAAGTAACAATAATAAAGCAATTTGCCCAAAATTTGCAGTACCTGCTCTAACAGGACTTCATGGGAATCCTTACCAGGAATCAACTCAACCATCTGTTGAAAGGAAAAAACAAAACAGAAACACTTGGTGCTCAAGCTGATCAGCTTGGGAAGGATGAGAAACAGCCAAGAATGAGCACACTGTAATGCTCAGCATGTTGTGCTGCAGCAGAGCAGACATGGTGTCTCCAGGGAGCCCAGAGCTTCTCAGTTTCTGTGTTTTGAGCTAGCAAGCAATGCTCCCCTGTCCTTCTAAGGCTTTCATTTGAGGGTTTTGGTTATGCTGTGCATGATGAATGTTGAGAGTGTTAGGACAAATTCCTGCATTCTGCATCGCTTGAGCAAGGAGTACATTTTCTCCTGACATGCTGTGTTGATAGATGTGAACATCACTAACAGGACCATATTGTTCTGGACCTTTAAGCTTGAGCTCTATAGATCCTTCATTTCCAATTGGAGTAAGTATTGCAGTTTATTTTTGTTCTCAGTAACAACATTTTCTTGAATTAACTCTACTCCGTTTTGACTAAACAAAGACCTGAAAGGCATTGTTCAGATTTGTTTTTTCAGGAATGGTTTTGGCCAGGTTCACATCTGAGAACAAGTTAAGACTGAAATTCAGGCTTCATGGAAGCAACTGCTGTCACAGATTTAATCTCAAAGTAGTTATTGTCTCAAAACTTCAGATGTTTCCAAATCCCTTCTAGAATATTAAACATTTGACCAAGGCAGCAGATGGGGAATACTGCTTTCGATTTGGTCTAAAGGCATAACCTTGGAATTCCACACTGGACACCTGTAGTATCAAGTAGCCCCATTTTGGCCCGATCATAAGTCCCAGTTCCAGAGCATAGAAACAACTCAGTGAAATGTCCGGAGTAACTTTTTTTTAATGTGGGCAAGCAGCTGATTTTTCCTCCCTCTCCCATCTCACAATTTCATTCTCATAAATGTTTCCATTCTAGCAGAAATTTTTCCCAGAAAAATCAACCTCATAGCAGACACTCAACATTTCATCTTGAATTGTTTGGCAAAGTGATAAGCAACTGAAAGCAGTACTTTTTAATGGGAAAAAGTATTGCACAGCAGTCTCGGTACCACTCATTATTTTAATCTGTTTGTCTAGCTGTGGTATTGCCAAGGCATTTATTACTAGAATATTTAGGGCATTGGCTAAATGTCAATTACTTCTCCAGCCTTGCTGTGAAGATTTAGCAAAATAAAAAGGGAAGGTTCCCTTCCCTCATGCTCGGTGCATACAGGTTTGGCATCACAGGCAAAGCATCTTGTTAAAGTGGGGGTGGGGAAAGCCTTTGCTGAACTCAGTAACTCCCAAGAATCCCAAATAGTTGATCTGAAACACATTTTTTTTCTTCTAAATGTAGAGTTATTTTCAGTTTTCTTCAATTTTTACACTGACTTTTTAAAAGAGTTGGATAATACTGTACTTAATGGTATTACAGTTCCACATGCTAAGACTAGAATAATTGAGACTCCTCCCTGTGACCATAATCTGGATTTCCTGGCTGTGTTCCTTCAGCTCATGCACTGGTGATGGAATGCGTTACTCACAAACTAATTAGTGCATCTGAATTTATACATTGTTATTAATGTCTTTATTTCATGCCAAAGTACCTTTGGTGTTTTACAAAGCATGAAAGTGGGCAGTGCTTGGCCTAAGGAAAGGTTGACATGCACAATAGATATGTTGGCTGAAACAAAGCTGCTTTAATGATTGATGGGAAAAGTACTTGGAGGAGAAACAAAGCTTCACTGCGTGCCAGACATAATTAGACGAGAAACACAAGAAAGTCAATTGTGGGTCTAGATTTTAGTGGGCTAGGAGGACCACTTGAGCTAGGTATCCAGTAAAGCTGACTACAATTATACCCACACCAGATCAAGAGAGGTGAATTTACATGGGACCTGAGGCAGGGGAGAACTAACAAAAGGATCGAGTGGTGGCAGACCAGTCCCAAATGAGAAAACTGAGAGACTGTGGCCTCACGAAAGAAGTCTGAAGCGTTGCAAAGCATAGAAAGGCTGAGTGGCAGCTTGGGCCATAACAAACCACTGGAGAACTGCTACATATGACACTCAAAGGGTAGTTTGATGTATGGAATAATGCCAACAGAAGGATTTGTGGGGAGACAGTAGGCATAGATATATTTAAGCCAGAAGTTAGATGGAGGTTTCTCATCCTGGTGGCACGAGGCTCTGGGACAACCTTCCAATAGAAAGTGAGGGCAGATGGGCACAGGGCTGTGGGACAGAGCCTGGCTGGGTATGAGGAAAGTGATATGGTGTAAACCCCAAGGAAGAGGAGACAGCATTTGCTGGAGCCCTTCCCAATACCATATGTCTTTTGTGGCAACCTATGGGAATCGCTAAACTGTCAAACCGTATTCCCTTGAAGGACCAGAGATATTGTACACAAGATATGTAACTTCTCTTTCACTTCTACATGTGCTACAGCGAATACAGGAATATATCCCAATTCCTCCCATGACAGTGTTTCCAACCTATGTGCAAAGGACACAAGTCAGTGGTCCATCTCCTAATCCCAGCAAGTTTCTAATCTTATTTTTCCCTCCAACATCATGCATTTTTTATGTACTCTGATTACCATTGTTCTGATCTGCATGATCCAAAGTTCTGGTGCCAGTTTGCTGAATTTCAGGGATGGGGGCTGAAGTGACCTCTTGAAGAAGACCTTGGATGCCATCTTATTTCACCTGGCTTGTTCTGCCCACTGGTGTGAGTGAGACTCAGGAATCAGATTAATACCTTTCTCATTCCCTTTTACTTCTTCTGCCTTTGTTGGAAGCATCTAACCTTTCACAGGACATGTGAACTTTGATTTCAGCTCTTTCTTCCTTGCAACACGTAAGAAAAATTGCCCACATCACCTTCCTCCATATTAACCAGAGATTGTTAATCACAATCTCTCCTTCCATTAGCAGAGGGGAAAGAATCTTCTGTTTCCAGATATTTGCCTTAATATTTCATCGGCTGTAATGAAACTTTTCTTTTGGTGTCCTTGGAAATCAAGTAAATGAGCTGCAGTTACAGCATATACTTTCTGCCTTGTTATTGGTAAAACGATACTCACCACATCAGCAGAACGCGCTGTGCTGGAAGTGCTCCAGTCCCCTGAGAAACCTTCTCGCAGTTATCATAACATGTAGTCAGCACACACGAGCAAAGAATGAGGGAAGCTAAATCTAAAGCAACTCCAGTGTTGTGGTTAGGAAACATATATAAATATCTCTTCTATCATATATTGCCCTTGCCCTTACAAAGACACTTATCCTTTAAAATCACTGGCCAAATAAAATGTCCAAATTTTTTTTTAATTACTGCTTTTGCCAGTGAAGCTGGATGTAGGTCTTGTTCTTAGTCACTGAGTAAATGCTGAGAGTTGGATCCCTCTGTTTTAGCCAGCAAAGGGTATGGCAAGGCATGATTACTCTCTCTCTCCCCCTTCCCCTCCCCCCCACCTCCCCCTTCCCATATATATATATGCATATGCCTACACACACACGTATGTGTATATGCATACATATGGATGGTTTGTTTTCAGGCTTTGAAAACTATACAGAAAACCACAGTCACAATTTCTAAACACATTTTTGAAAAGAGTAAGTTACGTCAGGGCTTTTGAGTGATCTGTCCTACCAAGATAACAGCCCAGGTGACTCATCATTGTCCTGCTGAAGTGAAACCAGAGTGAGAACAGGAGGATTTCTTGAAATAGATGCAGCCTTATATTGCTAGAAGTTTTGTACTTAAGAAAAGTTTGGGGTTGATGATTTATAACCATTGCTAATTTTCTCAGGTCTGTTGATAAAAGGATGAATGGCATGGATCTGGCAAGTGGTGGAGATAAAAGGAATAAACATATTTGGTATCTGGGTCTTGGAGTTCATCAAAGCTCTCTGTTTGGTGATGTTGCTTTTAATGTGAAAAGGTCATAATATCACACTTAAAATAGGTACAATTGGAAAAAAATTCAAACAAACAAACAGCAGCTCCCACTGGGACAAACTGAGAGACTCTTTCCTCTGCCTTAAGAAGAAATAATCATTGCCTGTTCCCATAAAGCTGATCACTGACACATGTTCACACACATGTATGCTAATTCTCATTCGTACCGCCCTTCCTCCCTTGTGCTAGTACATGCCCAGGGAAAGACTGCTCTGGTACCCTGCGCCCCTGGGAACGGGAGGCAGCGTGGGAGAGGAGCCACTTGGTGAATGTGACCTTGGTCACAAGGCTGTGGAGCATCTCTTAGTCGAATCATTCTTGCTTTTTAAAAAGCATTGGGCAATGCTTTGGGGCTCAGTGGCCTGCAGGGACACTGTTTGAACTGATCTGTTTATCTGCGTGGGAGGGAGGAAGGGGCAAGTTTTACAAAGGACAAGTCTGTTAAGAAAACAACAAAGCAAAGCAAAACCAACAGCCTATCATCCTACTGCAAAGTATGCTGGATGATTTCACGGCTTGGATTGCTGAAGGCCCTCAAATTCTGCTGCAGCCATAAATATGTGAACAAGTTAAGCTCTTCGTGGTTTTGGCCTATCGCAACCATGTTTAGTCTTAATCTATCTCAATCACTAGCTACCTTTTAAAAATAACATTTTGTGGTTCCAAAACATCTTTAGTTAATCCTTGCTTAGTTTGGAAAGGAATTATATTTGGAAGGATGCACATGTCCATGTGGCTTTGACGGATACTCCCTTTACTGTTCTCATCCATCATAAGTTTTCTTGAACTACAATATATAATGCTCCAGCATCATGCTACCAAACACTGGATTCTAAACAAAATGTTTTGGGTTTTTTCAAGGGAACCTAGATCCCATAGCAGAACCCCAAAAGTGAAATGCTTGAAAGTATGCCAAGTTGATACATGAATGTTCTTGGATCTTCTCCATAATGGAAGTCAGAGGCATCAGTGCTGCTTACCACACAAGAAGCTAAGGAAGGAGAAATAAAAATTTTATAGTATTTCAAAGATCACACCCACAAATGTCTCTGGAAAAGGCCTGACATTTCACATAGAGATACAGCGCTCTCTGAAGAACAAGAACTTGGCCTTAATTACTGAATGTAAGGAAAATAGTTTCTGAGATTAGTTTCCAATCCACGGGTAATTGAAAGAAAGCCTTTTAAATGGTTCATTTCAGGACATCTTTTGCACTCTTTTCTCAAGTGGAATATTAATTTTCATTTCTCATTCCCCTCTCAAATTAGAGCAGTCTGAGAGACTGCAAGTCTTGAGAAATCTGGTCTCAAGTTCTCTTTTTATACTTCTTAAGCAAACACGCCTTTCTTTCCACTTTACTTTTTAGATATCCTGCTGAAATTTTTAACCAATCACATTATTCCAGAACACTGTAAGCACAGTTATTACAATTTCCTAAAAGAAAAAACTTTTCTCTTCTACAGAGAATATATACATTGCTTAAGCCTCTCTCAAGATCTTAAAATAGGTTTGCATGATGTGTAGGTTGCAAGTAGATGTTGTAAGTAGAGAAAAAACTTGAAGCTGAATGCCACTATGTCACCCTAATCTTATGCGGATATCCTTCATTTATATTATAGCTAGTAATGTATATGTCCCTCTCAAATAAATACTTTTCAGAAAGGGCACCGTGGTTGATGTACACAAACTTAAGAGCCCTTAAACCACACCGTCACTTTCACAATTATGGCATTTTTTGGGAAAGACTTTATCACATGATTTTCACAAACAGATCTTTGATTTATACCTTCAGAATGCATTTGTGCTTTAATCAAGTAGTTAAACAACACATCTGCTTGATCATGTGAATATGTGCTAATGTAGCTATCATGCACATATCTGAGGCCACAGAGAGAAAAAAAAATGTTTGCACATAAATTGGTGGACAAACAAAATAGGCAGTGCAACAGTAAAAGTCAGATCAAAACCACCTACAAAACAGTTTGCAAAAATTTGGCTCTAAATATTGTCAGATTCTGTTTCCATACTTTTTTTGAAAAGAAAATTACAGTGGCCTACAGATAGAAACACATAGGCATAACATGCAAGCAGCACAAAACCAAGTCTATGCTGTGCTGTCTGTGCAATTCAAAACAATTCGGTATTAAATTCCAGAACACATGCAATTACACAAAACATGAAAACCTCAGGAAAAAAAAAAAAGAATTATCAAATTAGTTCTGGTTTGTGAATCAATTTCCATTTCTGTTGTTTCCACTGAACAACTGGAACTGAAAAGCAATAAAACCCAGGAACTGCCATTGTATAGGATTTTAGAGTTTCACTGCTAGCATATGACAACTGGGGAGGAGGGAGGGAGGAATGATATCAGCAATTTCCAAAGTAATTTGCTGTTTCTTCTATTATTCAAACCAAGTCAGTGGAATCATCGCCAAGAATGACATTACACATGGTGCATGGCAGTCACTTCAGGTCAGTTCTGCAGAGGAATGTGATTTATGCAGCCAGCTATCGCATACGATGCCACAAGGTCTTGCTGCCTCTACCCACAGCACGCAGCACAGACAGCTACATGCACAGCACTGCAACCAGCCACAGCAAGGGGCACCGCTCTAACAGCTAAGAGTAACTAAAGGATGCCTCAGCAAACAGGAACTATGATCTATTCATCTAATGGAATATCCATAAATATCCATATCTCTGTGTATATGTAGATTTTTAATAAATTTTTTTTAATTGCTTTTCTTTAATGAATAAAGATGAGCCACTGAGGCTTCCACGTGAGCAAGACTTGCAGCCAGATGCTGGTGCTGCTGCAGTGCCCATCTGAAGTAAATGCTTCTTGCAACAACTCTGCAGTTAAGGTCCAAAATCAGGGGTACTGTCAGTTTTGGCATTTTCTTTATCCCAGTGACTGGGATTTCTAGGGTGTTAGGCTGCTATCCACACATAGGAGGGCAGTCGAGTTTAGTCCAAAGTCAGCATATATATTTGGTATTTTCAGTGTTTATGGTGTACAGGAAGTTATTGTGCAGTCATTGGGTAAGTCGGATTTAGGAGAGGATTTTCATCCTCAAAACATGTACATTCCTGGGCTGTAAAGGACGCTTCCACAATGAGTGGGATACAGAGCCCTTTTGTTTACCAAAGGCTGGCAAATCATTTCACCTCAACCAACAGCCTCCTTAGTGACAACATCCTGACTACTTCTAGCAACCAAATGGTTTTTCACAGCAGGGTTCAGGCAGTAATTTTCTCTAAGGAATCTGCCAGTATTTTGTCTTGTTAGAGGCCATTCATTTTTGCATTTAAACTGCCAAATACAGGAGGGCACACTTAGGAAATATTTGCAACTGGAATACAGACACAGTGAAGTAAGATGGCTACCTTGTAGCCATATTTTAATCATGTCGAATTTAATCAGCTGCTGAAATGCCAGGTGGAAGCACAGGGGTAGCATGAGTGGACTGCACCCAGGAAGAGCAGATGTGAGAGTAAACTAAAGTCTGACACATCATGCCCTTAGCATTATGCTCAAAACTCCCAATTTTGCTACTACTAACACTTACCACAAACCCTGCCAAAACATGCTTCCGATCTTCAGCACTATCGGGTTAGGTTTGCGTGCAGAGGAGGAGAGGTCACTTACTTTGTTTGACTTCATGAAAAGGAGAACCGCAGGCTGTGTGGAGCTAGAACTCAGAGGTGAGTAAGTTCTGTCTTCATTTTACACGTTGGTGGACAACTTCCTGTTCCTGGTGCAAGGCCCTGCCCTTAATTCTGGTTAGGTTAGGTTTCGTGGGCTTTGCAGCTCAACAGATGTTGTGGTATACCTCCTGTAATGAAAGCAGTTCCTCAAGGATGATGAATTTCCCTCCAAGGAAGGTGTGACATGAGCAGAGCTACCAGTCACCTTCCCGAAGCTTCCTTCATTTTAACATCCATTTTGGATCATTCCCTTCCCTTAGATGTGCTGTTACATGTCAAACATCAGTGACTACCCAGATCTTGATGTCTGTTGTATTTGCACTGGAATAATCCCAGAGAGGAAAAAAGGGAGTAACTTAAAAAATGCAAGCAGGAAAAATTAATAAAGTTTTCACAGAAGTTTTAAAAAAATACTGGCATCAAAGCACAAAAGCGTGGAGCAGTGAAGGTTAAGTACCAGACAGCATCCTTCAGATATGCACACGGCACTGTAGCTTGTGATTTTACCTTTCTACCATCCGATTCAGAAATTTGGAAGAGGGCAGCTGAGCTGACACTTCCCAGAAGTCAGGTGAACCTAAAAGGTCACTGCAATTCTCATCCCACCACTGTTTTCCCCAAACACCAGGAAACCAGAGCTGCATAGGTGCCCACGCGGTCTTCCATAGGGCCATGGAAATTAATCAGCATTTCTTGAGTGGATGGTGCCTAAAGCAGAGGTTTGTTCCCCTATGACTGAATGAGCCATGGGGAGGCTGTCCCATGCCGACAGCTGAGCTCTGGTTTAGAAAGAAAAAGCAAAAGCTGCTCAGTGTGACATTGTTCTTCTCCACTTTTATTAACTTTATTATTATCCACGATCCTTGTGTGATGAATGAATCTTTAAACAGTGAAATGGGTTTGGGAGAGGGGTTTGTGAGTGATATGAATTTGTGAGGATTGGTATGTGGCAGAGTTTAAAATGTTAGTTTATATAATATCAGGAATCAGAACGTAGAGCTACACCCATCATAGGCAGGCTTTGACTCCTACATGAGCTTGGGTTGTTACTTTTAGGTTATTAAGAGCAACTAAATCTCCAATTACCCATACATATCTATGCTTAGCTAGCCTATACTCAGTTACTTACTGAGCAAACTGAAGTACACAGATACTACACAGTCCATTGTGTATATATACAATATATGGTATGCTCTATACATGTATGAACTCATTATATAAGCACATTTGTGCAGGGTGTATACAGTGTGTATGTAACTGAATACCAAACAGTACTATTCAGCACAGAGCCTTTGGGGATTACACCTGTTTGTACAGGGATATAAATGTTTCTTTCCCAACTTACAGTCTATTCACAGATTCCCACCCAGAATTTGTTTGTGATTTTGTACTCTGACCATAAAATTGTCATTTTTTTAACATGCTCTTGGAAAAGAATCAAAATGATATTGTGGAAAAGAATCTAGACATGGAAAATAACTTTGACATCAAAACTGCTCCAACTCTCCCACTGAGCCACCTCTTTCCTACTTATTCATGTAACCTTTCTCCTACTTAGAGCAGTTTTAAATGAAAACAAAAATGTTACATTATGAAGTTATGTACCCTATAGTTGTGGATAAGAATTTCTTTTTCTTTTGAATGCCTGGTCAAAAAACAGCTCCATTAAGGAAGCGTCTGCTGAAACAAATATCATAAAACATTCTCAAAGTAGTATGTGTTAAGATTATTAGGTGATTATGACCATGGTGAGATGAGCTTTTAAGAGAAATATTTGAGGGCTGCCTCACAGAGGACCTATTATATCCCTGTGTTACCATACCAGCATTCTTGATCAGACCTTTTAGAGCAAGCCAGGACACCAGCCTTGGAGAGGAAGCTGTTGCTTTGTATCCATGGGTACAATATCATGTAGCTCTTATGTTATGCATCACAGAATAAGAAATACATTATCTTTCATTAAGATGTGAATTAGTTCAATGGGAATTTCATGTACCTAGCAATCACTGATTCTGCGAAGCTGGTTTCTGCTAAGTTTCTGCACCATGGGATGAAATGACGAACAAGCCCTCATACAAAGCCTGGCTGTGCTCTGCATGTCTGTGTCTTGCTCTGAATTTATGCACCAGGCTGGAGGAATGGCAGCCCTGTGCTTGTGATGGTGGCCCAGACACAGAAGTGCTGGTGCCCAGTAGGACTTGATGCACTTTAACAGCTTGCTGCTCCCCCGGTCCCACAGGTAACAGATCAGACCAGCAATGTAGACATCATGTGTAAAGCCCAGCAATTTTGGGCTCCACTGCCACATGTTAATTTCACCTGATTCTTAGTATTCTGGGACATGAAAGCATGAAGACCTGTACAGCAGAGCTAAATACAATTACTTTCCTCTTCCTAATGCCAGCCTCCCTGCCCCGTCCTTCTCCTGTTGCTCTCCACCTAGCCTAACCTAAATTCAGCGTAGGTGTGTGTAGAGAGAGTTCATCTACTTGCTTGTGCAGTATCTAGCATGTAATTGTTACTCAGTGTTGTTGAAGAATAAATATTCATGCTATACTAGTAATCAGCAATGCCTTCTGCCTCACTAAGGAAAATTTTTGGGAGTAAAAATGTGGTAAGTGCACACAGTGTGTTCTCCCATCTCTCAGTATTCACAGAGGCTTTGCAAGGCTATAATCACAGACAGTTTGGGGCCTGGAGTTTTGCCCTTTGCATCTTTCCAGGTCCTTACATTAGGACCTGTCAAAATTCAATAAAGAATTGCAAATCTGAAGAAAATATAATTAGGAACCTTTAAAAACCATCATATTTCCCCTAAATTAGTTTTGTATTAGCCCATCCCATGAACCCTGTGTACCTTCCATTGAGTGGCAATGAATCTGTTTGCTTTCTCTGTAAAGACACTGTGGTTTGATTTGTTCTTCTGCTCTTGAGGCTGGTGTGGTATAAGAAATTCAGTCTAGACAGGCCACATTTGGGTTAGAGCAAGCCTATATGTATAGGGAAACTTTCCCATATATCTAGGCTCCTCTGGGTGAGGACTCCAGTCATGTACATAAACCTGGCAAATGCTGTTAAACCGATAATCCTGTAATATCTACTAAACTCCTCACAAAGGAAAACATTGGGCTTTCAACTTGCTTGGTGTATCTTGCAACACACTCTTGATCAGCACAGAAAGCAGCTGCATTTAAGGAGATCCAGTACCTTGCTGGGAACAGCACCTTGGTAATGTATAGGTCTGAATCCTCTGAAAGCTGGTGAGAGAAAGGAAAAGCCAAATGGTGTAATGAATGAGAACTTCGAAACGAAATTAAGAGAAATGTGAAGACGAGCAATTTCGCTGACAGCTTTAATATTGCTAGGAAGCTGTTCTCTTGTATTACAGCACAGAGGTATACATTACAAATACCAGAAAATACTTCTTGGCAGAACACAGAGTTCTGTTGATTCTTTTTTCTCGCTCTTTTTTTTTTTTTTTTTAAACATTATCTTTGGTGATACTCTATCAAATTAAAAGGCTTGGGAGTTGATCCTTTGCCTGCTTATCCTAATTCCTTTTTCTGAGGCATCCCAAATTTTCTGCAATGTATGTGAGATGAAATCAGGCCTTCCGAGTATGCAACTCAGGTTAGTTTGTGGTGTAAATATTTGCCCTTTACCTAGAAATTCCTAACAGCATAGGGTTTTTGATCATAATCAAATTGCAACCCAGTGGTTCTCTAGCAATTCCTATTGATATTCTGATGCATTTCCTTTCTTCTGCTGATGGCCTTTCCTTTTTGTATTCAGTTTCATAAAAGTGTTGCTTTTCAAATTATAGATGTTGCTGCTGCATTTAGAGGTCCTGGAGTCTACATGGATCAAAATTCCATTGTGTGAGGTGTTACACATAGTAAGTTACAGTCCTGGTCCCAAGGAGTTTGTAGTCTAAGTTGACAAGGCAGACAAAGAGGGGAGAGACCCACTGGGCAACATTTTCAAGTGTCTGATGTTCACAATGACTTAGGAGGCTAAAGCTCATTGAAAGGCAACAGACTTGGGAGTCTTTGTTACTTTTTACGCTTACAATTCATTGTGTGTATGCCCTACCCAATTCATGTCAAATGTCAAAGTATCAGCTGCCACAGACCCAAGCCATAAAATCCATAAAACACTCTGAAGGATTGTAAAACAACTTTAAGTGTTACCGTAGTAGCCAGTGTGCCTATTTAATTGCCACATTGTCACTTCAGTATTTTGTTAGTCATCTGACATCTCATTTATCACAATCACACTTTGAAATACTTGACTCAGAAAAGCATTTACTGTACTGTATTTTTTCCACTGTAATGCATTTCTTTTGGGCTTTCCCACTTGGTTCTGCTTTAGCAATCACTTTTTTCAGTGTTTTAATCCCTTTTAACACTATATGTTATCAAGGATACATTTTAGCTTGCTTTTCTTTGAGCTTTTCTTCTACATATTTTAAAATGAGAGACCAGCACCTTTCTCAGAGAGTGTTTTGGTGCGGATGTAAACGTGCATTGTTTCTTAGACCTTTCATTTCAGGGGAAATCTTTTTAAATGGAATTTCTTTAACTGAACTCATGGACTGCAGATGCAAATTTGACTACTTAAAGAAGATTGTGACCTGAAACGGCTCAATGCTGGTACTTCAATTTACAAAAGATTATATTCAGCTGATTTATACTGAAAAAAAGAAAAGTCAACTTGAGGATCATCTGCCACAGTGGTAGGCACTTTTTAAAGTTGTCTTTCTTCAGGGAAGTTCCCTCCAAACTGCAATCCATTTTAAAGACTTAACACAAGCAATTGCTTAGCTTTGCCTGTTGTACTTAACCCTGGATGCTTGTAATGCAATTGCCACTCTGAATGAAGTAGAAGAATTGCTCTTCTGATTTAAAGTCTGGTTTAAAATGCCTTGTAGGAAACAAAAAAACTTGAACCATTTTCCATTCATCCATAGCCATATTTAGAATAATCAGACTTTTTTTTTTCTTTAGTTAAGTCTCTCTATACTGCACACCAAACTATTTCACTGACACCACAAATTCTAATTAAGCTTTTTCTGTGGATTCATACAAGGAATTACCTTTGTCTTCCTTTTCAGAACAAGCAAAGCTGGATTTTTTGCATTTCTGTGATTTTAGAGAATTGCAGAAGGATTTTCTAGGGCACATCAAATGTCACATTCCCTTGTGCTGGAAGGATCTGTCAGACAGTCGACTGATCAGAGGACGAATGCACACCAGTTCCCCACCTCAAGGGCTGGCCACTGGCCAGGTTGTGAGCACACTTTGAGCAGTGACACTAGTAAAGTGAACAATGTGGAGATCCTGGCAAAGCATTATTCAAAACAAAACCTACATATCTTAGACATTTCCTTAGTGGAGTAGATACACTAGTACATGGAATCATAGAATCACAGAAGGGTTTGGGTTGGAAGCG
>JAVJGI010000057.1:44504667-44529377 GCA_035590275.1 Ibycter americanus
CACGTTTAGGCAGGCTTTTGAATGGCTCCCTGCCACTGCTTCGCCCCTCAGTTGCAAGGCTGCTCACTAAAAGGAAGCACCAGCAGCCCAGGGACAGACCTACAGGCACATATCTCATTTCTCATGCCGAAGATCCAGGAAAGTACACTGTGTTATCAGTACCGTGGAATTACTGATTTGTGATTTATCTTCTGTGAAATGCCTGTACAAATAAAAAAAGCATGTAAAACAGGCCAAGTGGCAGTAAGGGGAGATTTTAACTACCAGCAATCAACTGGTACATTAGGAAGAGGAAATAAACTGGAGGCTGGTGACGTCTGGTTTTTGACTTAATACAGGATATGCATTAAGTGTAAAAGGCTGGAGTAAAGCCCAGATTGCAGACAAGGGAGAATGAGATTTAGGAATAGTCCGGTGGTTGGGAAGATGAGGAAGACATTTTTCCACATTTAATTTCTTTGACTATCTGCTGTACAAACACAAATGGACGGCATGGTTACCTAATACAAAAAGAATAAAAAATATACTAATATTTATATAATACATATGTATTATACAAAAAGATACGGTAATTCCTTATGAAGGCATATTACCCCACCCACAGCCAGAAAAGGGTCATCGCTGCTGTTTGCTAAAAGACTAAACTCCTTCTTCCTTCCCTGTGAATGTAATGTGTCTGTTGGATTGTCCTTTCAGACAACCAGTGTCTCTCTCCCTCTTATGCTGATCCAGGTTTCCACATTACATGTTACAGAGCAAGAAGACACAGCATGGAAATGCCCCACTGGATGATTTCCTACAGAAGTGCTGCGTTAATAATAGCCATATTAAATAAAGTGGAATGGGATCAAAGTGGGACATATATTGACTATAGCACGGCTACTTAAATGAGAATAAATGTAGGGAGGGGTTTCTAGTAGTTGTAGCTGGAAATTAATTCTTTAGGAACCCTGGACTGTATATATGATTTTGCCTCAGTCCTATTTCATGACTTTAAAAACGTGTATTAGTTCTATCCCCGTTTACTTTCTCAGATAGGTTGACTGTAATTGCTTTGTAAGTTGTTTCATGCTATTCAGATGGGTTTACTATTTATTTAGTATTTGAGTTAATACATAAAAACCTAATGCTTGATGAAAACTGGCTGTACAATAAATCACTTCCTCCATACAGACATATACTACTTCCCACAAGAAAAATAAGTGACACAGTGCACACTTGCATCCTCAAAACCCTGAGCAAGACTAAAACTCAGGAGGCTCATGCAGGACTCAGTGAGCCAAGAAGACTTTCAGTCCTAATTTTTCTGTACTATACTTCCTGTATTTTCTTTATGTAATTGAAGGAAGGGTGTTTGCTGGGAGTGCAGCTCACTACATAGAATGAGAATTTCAGACCCAGGAGTATTACCCATAATAAACAATACGGAAACGTAGAACTACAGAATGGTTTGGCATGGAAGGGATCTTTCAAAGATCGTCTAGTCCAGCCACCTTGACATTGGCGGCATCATCTTCCACTAGATCAGGTTGCTCAAAGCCCCAGCCAACCATACCTTGAACACTTCCAGTGATGGGGCATCCACAACTTCTCTAGGCAACCTGTTCCAGTGTCTCACCACCCTGACGGTAAAAGATTTCTTCCTTATGTCCAATATAAACCTACCCTCTTTCAGTTTAAAAGACTGTTGCCCCTTGTCTTTTCACTACAGGCCTTAGTAAAACATCTTCCTTCTTTCTCATAAGCCCCATTTAGATACTGAAAAGCTGCAATAGGGTGTCCCTAGAGCTTTCTTTTCTCCAGGCTGAATAGCCTCAATTCTCTGAGCCTTTCTTCATAGGAGAGGTGTTCCAGCCATCTGACTACTTTTGCCACCCTCTGGACCCACTCCAACAGGTCCATGTCTTTGCTGTGCTCAGGGCCCCAGAGCTGAACACAGTTCTTTAGGTGAGGTCTCACAACAGTAGAGGGGCAGAATCACCTCCCTCTACCTGCTGGCCATGCGCCTTTTGATGCAGCCCAGGATACAATTGGCTTTCTGGGCTGTAAGCACACATTGCAGCTCATGTCCCCGAGTCCTTCTCTGCAGGGCTGCTCTCAGTCCATTCACCCCCCAGCCTGTATTGATATTGAGGATTGCCCTGACCCAGCAGAACATTGCATTTGACCTTGTTGAACTTCATGAGGATCACACGGGCCCACTCCTCAAGCCTGTCAAGGTCCCTCTGGAGAGCATCCTTCCCTACAGTGAATCAACTGCACAACTCGGCTTGGTGTCATCCACAAACTTGCTGAGGATGCTCTCAATTCCACTGTCTGTGTCATTGATGAAGATATTAAATTGTATTGGTCTCAGTATGGGCCCTTCAGGGACACCACTTGTTACTGGTTTCCACTTGGACATTAAGCCATTGACTATAACTCTGGATGCAGTCATCCAGCCAGTTCCTTATCCATCTAACAGTCCATGTGTCAAACCCATATCTTTCCAATTTATCAGTGAGAATGTTGTGGGGGACTGTATCAAAGGCCTTACAGAAGTCTAGATAGATGACATCTTCGCCAAAAGACTGGATATGAAGTAGATGGCACAGGGCTGACATATTCTTTCTAGTTTATTCATTCTCATTTCTGGAGTAGGACTGAGTGAGATTCATTGATACAACCTGCATCTCTTAGAACAGGGATTGCCATACCTTGTTTTCTTGGGTGCTGCTATCAGAGCAGCCACAGATATCATGGGTCTGTGCTGCATGGGTGTGTGTATAGGTTGAGGTATCTCGTTGCTTGGACTATAAATTTCTAAGCCCACCACTAATAGCTGCAGGCAGCAGTGCTGTGGATACAATGTTCAGATAATATTTCTTGAAACACGTTGGGCAGTCTATGGGAAGGAAGGAGATCAGTTGAGTGACATGCAGAAGCTTGAAACATTGCTAGCTTGGAATATTGCATGTACAAAGTTGAGACTTGCTCTTGGCTAAAATAAAGTTTAGCTTTACTTTTTCTAAGGAATGATTACCTGAAAATAGGACTGGTATCAGAAAACTCTCTTTTTCAAGAGCCAATGCTCCTAACAATAAAAAATTCCATGTAGACTAGTTTGTTTGTATAGAAAATGTGCATGGCCCTGAGTCCAGAGCATGGTGTACAGTATCCAAAGCCCAGCTGAGAGGAAGACTCTCAGCATAACTATTTTTCACATGCTGAACTGCACAACACATGGGTAGTCTGTCCTGCATGTGAGCATATCTTACTGTACTTACCGTTACCAGTGCCAAGACTGTAAAGGCACAGACAGTCTGTGATTTGGCTCAAGAGCTTGTTTGCCAGTCCCAGCTGAGCAATTTATAAGCTGAAGATAAAGCCAATCACCAGCTTTATTCACCCATTCATTCCCTGTTCTGTTTTTTGCACTAGTGGTTGGATTTCCCAGCTGTGACCTGAACCAAAGCGTCTTTCTTCAGCAGCCTCTCCAGGTCCTGAAGTCTCACACTACTCTTTGCGCTTCACCACTGTTGCTCCTGTCTAGCATGGGCTTTTCCACAGTGCTCTGTGTTGTTGGTGATTCTTTTTATTAAGTACTTAAAAAACACCCAAACCTGGGACTGCTTGATTTTACTATTCGTAAATGATCTTAGGTCTGGCTTCACAAGTCAGGCTGATTCACTCTTTGTTTGTAACAAAGGAACGACCGCATTTTCTTACATTGGTTATTACATCTGCACTTACACTGTTAGCAGATATTAAACAACAATGTTAATCACTTAAAGTTTAATCCACAAACTCAGTGTGGCCCCTGTGGGTGACATCTTGAACAGGGCTATATTTTATGGCTTACCTCTGGAGAGCTCTCAGGTTAGGCCAAAAAAGTGCTGTTGCTTGATCTTTAATAGCTTGGACATTATTGTGGAGCCTGTAAAACCTCACCCCTGCTGTTATGTGGGTTCTTCAGCAACTGTACAATCAGTGCGTTATAGCTGCAAAATGTGTTTCTCAGTCAAGGGAGCTGTAATCTAAAATAAATATTTTAAAGAAATACTATGAAGGACTTTTGTCTACAGATGTTCGCTTGTGTCATTGCAGCAGTAAAATTGCTTTCACTGGGGTTTTTTTTGGCTAGCCACCTATTGTAACACAAATGACAAAGCAAAAGCACTGACTTTTGATAGATTCATTCACTTCAATTGTGTGAAAACTGCTCATTCTTGTATAGCTCAGAGATGTAATATGTTAGCAAAGGAGAAGCATTTTGGTATTAACCGTGCCCCTTGTGATGCTACAGTTACTATGGGTGGAGTCCTGCCTGCTGATCCTTTTGCAGTTAGTGGTTGGCATGGCTTTGACCATAGGTTTTGTCCACAAAATTATAAGTAGATTACAAAGAATTAATTTTTGCCTCAGTTCATGCCCCTTTCTACTCTGAATTGAAAACAGAAGTAACTACAGTAATGCACCGTATTTTAGTCATGCTTTGCATAGAGGGCAAAAATTGGTCTGGCAAACTCTCCCTCTGGAAAAATAGAGATTATGTTTTTTCATTACAGCTGCATGATTTACATCTTATTGACAAATTTGTAAACCCTAGAAAACTCTATTGGTTGCAGCGATGCAAACTACCAACAGACTAGGGAGACTTGTAGTGGAGCAAAACCTAACTGACATTGTACCTGTCAACTTGATGCAAACCCAACAATAAATCTGTCTTACCCCCAGCAAAATGTGAGTGCCAAAGCAATAGAAAGCAGTTAAGATAGGGGACCATAAAAAACCAAACTGACAAACAAACACTTTTGTATATTGTGTCCACTTTTGTATAGTGTGTCCCTGTCTATGTAAGATCATGTGCATATTCCATGTGGATACACTCTTTGCACAATATGGGGCAGGAGGAAAAGTCATGTATAAATATAACTTTTGTATGTACAAACATAAATACATGTATACGTGTTTTTTATATACATATGCACATATATATACACACATATGCCAAAATCCCTCAAATTTTCGTAAGAATGCATAGAGTTGCAACATGGCCAGCAGACTACAGCAGCAGATAGGGTAAGGGCTGCAGAAAAGTACCACCCCAGTGAACACTAAATAGTTACCTGACTTATAAGCCAGGTGACTGAGCCAGACTCAGTCTCTTGTAGATAGTTGCAGGCGTGTTCATCCACACTCAGTAGTGGGTTCGTACTGATGGCTGAAACTGCTTAAGTAAAACTGGCAAACTGAAAGAAACAGACGAAAGAAGAGATGTGTCTGAGCTTCTTGAAATGTGCTGCAGAGCATGAGCTTTCTGTGTTAGAAACTGCTAACCCATGTGACTAAACAGATAGTTCTTCCAGACTCAATGCCTTAGAAAGGAAGGAAACCAATGTCTTGATACCCATTAAAGTCTCCAGAGACTGATATCCTCACAAAGCGGTAGGTTGCCTGATTCCTCACAAAGAACTTCTTGGTCATTACCTTAAACGTCACAGGTATTCACTATATCACTGTTGTGGCAAACACACCCAGAAAGACGACGGAAAAGCCAACACTGCTCAACAATACAGCCCAAGGCTTGTTACCCTGTCTCAGGAAGATACAAGGTTGTAGGATTTCAGCTGCAATCAAAATACTGGAAACAGCATGGAGCAGCTACGCAGCAGGAACGGGTTACCAGAGCAAAAAATTCAGCAGTACATTTAACTGTAATTTCTTCATATTATTTTTTCTGACAGTTTCCACTAAAAAGACAAAAATATAATAATACTGCCATATTGTAGATCTGCGTGTGTCCTTCATCAGAGTGTAGCACCAGCACCACATTTAATACAGAGAGAAAACAAAGGGTGAGAGTGAACCCTTGGCCCAAATAAAGTCAATGGGAGCTTTACCATGGCCTTTAGAGGACCGGCTTGTTACCGCAGGTATTCAGCCTGGATCAGTATAACCCATTCTTATTTATGGACTTTTATTTGTGAACACATTTTTTTCTTTAGTGGATAGAGTGTGTTGAAAATACTGACCTCCTGAGCTAAAGAAAAGTGAAAGAAGGGGGGAGGGGGGGGCAGGGAAGTGATTTGTGTGCATGATAAAAGTGTTTCTCTGCAATAACACAGCATGAGGTCAAGCATTACACAGGTTGCATTTGCCACGTTATATCTGCTGCCAGATGAATACAATCCGGGGCCTGTTACCCCTGCCTGCAGTACTGTTTCATAGTTATGAAGTCATGACAGCTGTGATTGCCCGTGTGGAGAATAAAGTCTGTGGAAAGAGTTTGGATTGCTTCCCACTGCACACCAGCCAAAAATAAGCTAGCTGGAATTAAAACAGAAGAGGAGAAAGCTTGCAGGGGTAGAAGAGCGAGGGAACCTAACGACTTTTTAGATCGAGACACAGGCTGAGGCACCGTGACTCTGGGACAGATCCTGGCACCACTCCCATCTCTGTGGGATCCTGGAACTGCTGAAAAGTCTGAAGTGTAACTAAGAACCCATTTTGGCCAAGTGCGTCCTACCTCATGGAAATTGGTACTTCCCATTTCCTGCCTCCCCGGAGATTCACAAGTAATTTGAATTAATTTCACTCCCAGCTTAACAATAACTGTGCAAACACACCACCTTGGTCCTTGCACCTGAGGAAACATTTTATATGATCTATAAACTCACAATGTCCCACTTGAATGTGGGGAGCAGGTGCTAATCAATAATACGTTGCCAACATTTAAACAAGGGAACTCCACAGACGTAGCTGCGACAAACGCCACTGCTCCATCCCCCTGTGGGTTCAGGGCTGTACGCATTTGCAGAACAGGATCTGATTTCTTCTCTCCTCAACTACCATCTGTGGAAAAATCTTCTCTCGTATCATCCAAGCAAAGCAACAATGTTTTTCAAATTAATGTTAATGGAAAATGTTTCTGTTTCTTTTGCAAAAAATAATGTGAGGATATTCAGAATGGTATAACGTTTGGTATGTACTGTCTGGTTCTGTATGTTGGTGTGTAAGTATCAGAGAGGACAGCCAAGATTTTTTTCTTTTGCATCTAGTAACTTATACTTGCGCCAGCGAGAGATTTATCACGTGGGGCAGATGCGTGTGCTTCAGAATACCTTGGAGGAACCTCGCAGAGAGGTCACTTCTGCTAGGGATGAAAATGAAATGTCTGGAGAGGGTAACGTGTCAGATACAGAGTGATGGAAACTGACTGCAGACCTTTGATGTTTCATGAAGAACCACTCTGGCATATCTGTATCTCTGACTGATCCAGGTGGCCACAATAATTTGAATTCAGTTGGATTATTTTGAACATGATTGCACTGAACAGGATCTTCCCACTCAGCCCAGGAAGCAGCAGGTGCAGTGACACAAGATACATGGCAAAAGCTCCAGAGAACAAAGATCAGACCAAAAAGGACAAAAGGAAAACTGAAAAGGAGAACAGCTATTACATTTTGAGTTCAACCAAGATGCCCACGACCATATTCAAAGGGAAGGGTGTACTTCTTCCACCTGACATGGGAAGAAGAGCTTTGACTCATTCTCACAGTGACAATTCACAGGGGCCTGACGACATTAAGCCAATTACCTATTTTAGTTGCATGTCTCAGAAACTGTCCCGTGCCTCAAATCCCTGCTGACGGTGGTAAAGTTCACTAGCACATACCAGTGACAGCAACAGTGATGATTTTTTCTTTTTGTTGCTCCAGCTCATGTGGGAAGAACTCATCTTTGCCTTATTTAGAAATAAATTTCATATTATGAAACTATTTACTATGTTAACACAGAGGCAGACTCAGACTGTTTGACTTTTCTAATCTTTATTTGCTTATGATTTTAAAATATTTAAAGCCAGGAAAAAAAGAGATTATAAAATTAAACATGTTGAAAGCCATATACAAGGGGAAGATTAGAGAATGAAACGTTCCGCTTCTGTCTGTCCTCCCTCAGCAACTGCACCACCACCACAGCACCTCCTTCTCGCAGTTGTGTCAGCTCTTGGGAAACAGCTAGCCTGCCATCAAAAGGCAAGAAAACAAAGAGATTAATGGGAAATTTTAAACATTTGTTAAAAGCTTCTTCTTCAAAGCCACTTCAATGCTTCTTCTTCAACAGCCAGGGGTTCATGCAGGGCTAAAGGACAGGTAAGAAAATATGAACTGCTGCTTGAATTTTGACTGTAGACAACAGGATGTCACTAACAAGGCTGGAGAAGTATCACCAAGGGCAAAGTTTGACCTGTGCTGTAGCTGTAACTACACTACAGCCATAGAACCGGTAGACAGAGACAAAGCCAAACTGCCCTGTGTTAAGCAGCTGGCAAATATTTCCACTCCCACATCTGCCATCTAAACAATGCACTGAATACACATGCCCATACTCTCTTTTTCCCTGCTACTTTCCTTCACCATTTTTTTCCTTTTCATTTGGTTTCTCCCTCTGTTGTTGCTTGTGCTTTTAGAAGAGGAATGGAATCCCTGAAGATAAAACACTTTCTTATCTCAGCTAGAGGACAGAATCAAGGCCGCATTTCATCAGTGCAAGACACCTAAGTCAGCAGCCTCAAAGTCAGAGTGAGATTGTTTCCAGCTCTGGACAAAGCCCCAGGCCACTGGAGATGGTCACCATCCCCAAGCTGGTCCCTGCTATAGATGGCATAGCACAGGAGGAGAACAAAGAAACCTGTGAACTGAAGCACTGGATTTTAAGACACCCAACACATGCAGGCTTTTTTCAAAATGAGCACCAGCACACTTGCAAGCAATTGGATAGAGAAAGGAGGGAAAGTAACCTAAGAGGAGTATTTAGATGGCAGGTAAGGAAGTGCATTGCCCTGGCATTGCAGCTGCAGGCTGAGTTGTTTTATTTATTTGTAATTATGCTGAAGGTCAAGTCTGCTAGACCAGGCTAAGAGAAAATACTGGAACATCACCTACTTGCAGCCTTTTCCTGTTAATCACAGAGTTTGTCCTTGGAGTACTTTTTCATTTAAAAATTTCTCAGTAGTCTGAATACCTTTGATTTATGTGAGACTAACACTTCTCTGATTCCTTAGCATTACAGCAGAAGGAAGTTGTGTTGAAGAGACAAAGCTATTTTTCCTTGAAGCAGAGGAGAGGGGGTTGGGATTGAATGAAGACAGGGAAGGGTAGTCTTTGGTGCTTTTCAAGCCCACAGGGCAGCACTTTGTTTTTTCCTGTCTTAAGGGTTTTGTTCTGTATTATGGCTGGTCCTCTGCTTCTGGGACTGGCATTTTCAGAGGCAATTTCCGTACACAGACACGTGCAGGCACTGTAAATAGAGGTGGACGTGATCGCTTGCTGTTTGTGATATGGTCCAATTGTATTTGCTTAAATTAGACATCATAGGCATGCTTCCCCTCCCTTCCTGTTTTGCCATTGATCTCGCTTTTGTGTATTGTATTTGCTGTGCATTGCACAGCTGCCTGAACTCAAGGCTCGCATCAACCCTGCAACTGATCAGTGTGTCCTTCCCACTGCTTGATCCTAGTTAGGATTTGATTGAACTAGTTAATGCAGTTGAAGTCAACAGATGGATCCAAAAAGTAATATAAACCTCCTATCTTTTCCTCACATGTTGTTTTTTCCCTATGCACAAAAGCATCAGATTTCCAAGTCTGTGGTCATGCATTATGTTCTGTGGGACTAGAGTCCACGGTAAATGTGAATGACTGTGTACAAAGGAATAACCCAAAGAAGCATTGGACAAGGGAGGTAGATGCTGGCCTCTTCTCATCAACCGGAGTTCTCAAATTCTCATGCTTTCATCCTTAATGTAATCCATAATCCATCAAAATAATAATACATGGAAAACCAATTAAACCAGAAGCAAAAATGCTGCAAAGTTTTGGGGGTTTTTTTGCTCGGTGGAAGAGAAATGAAATGAACAAAACAATTTTTATTTTCCTTATCCACCAGAAGGAACCTCCAAGCTGACTGGGTTTCCATTTTGAGCAAGAAATACCCACACTTACTTACTAATTGTTCGCAATGTATCTGGAAAGGGTGGGCAAATTCTTTCTGCTTTCATTGCCCAACCCCATGAGGGATGAGAGGAACACAAGAAAGGGCACCAGTTGCTGTGACTGGCAATTTGTATGTCATTATACATGCACACGCAAACAAACAAAATGCAGAAACTTTGAAAAATGGTACAATGCTGACAAGCAGAGCTGGACCCCAGTTTGCTCTGTTTCAATACGGGCTAGAGGTTTTACCCATGTTTTCCCATGAGAACAGGGTAGGCTGATGTACTGCCATGCACAGTCAGAACTGTGCCCATGTGACTCCCATAAACCCTCTTTAAAGATCTCACTTCCCTTCTGTGCAAAACACTAGTGCACTGAAGGAAAACTGCAGTCTTTTCCTTAAAACTTCTAGACAGCAGAGAAGAAAAAGATCCCCGCAGTGTGCTGTGAGCTGTATACTATACTCGTTAGCGACTTCGTCCTATGAGCTGCCTTCTCTGGCCTGCTTCCAGGAAAGCACAAAGTATACATTTAATTTTCAGCATGTGTGTAGAGCCATTAACTGCAAGCACATGCTTACATGCTTTCCTCATTGCTGCTTTTGGTTCTGTTATTTAATGTAAGAAGCAGCAGTGGCTTTTAGGGGTTGAGAATGTTTTGGAGGGGACCTAAATGAAAGTGCTGAAACCTTCCCACTGCATATAAGAATAGCGAGACAGTAACATTCTCCTGATTGACTTGATATTCCTGCCTGAATACTGTACTTTGAATAAGCTTTGTCAGGCAAACCTCTGTTGCATGCATGTTGATTCATGCTACTAAAGTGGGCGGCATGGGGAGAAGGGAAAAGCTAACTGGCGTATTTTCAGCAAATGACGTATACTGTTCTTGTTTCAGACAGAATATGTGGCTATCTTGCAGCTGTAATGAAGTTACTTTTCCTTGAAGTTATAGCAGTGTTATAGTAGTACAGTCTAGTCCAACTTCCACCCTAACATGCACATGGCTGCCTCCAGGCATGCGTCTCCTGCGTCCCCAGTTGGTATGGATCTGTCAGGAAGGAAAAGCCTTCCTGGGGCCGGATTGCTTATTCTGAGGGCTGCTTCTGCAGCTGTCTCAGTGAGGAGCTTTGCAGACGTTATTCCCGCCGTGTCTCTGCCTGCAAGTTACTTCATGGTGAATCATGTGGGGAGACATTCAGAGAGAACTCCTGGCTGCAGTGAAGAGGCAAAACACAGGCAGAAGTAAACTTTATCTCATTTTCATGCTTTCTCCAGTGTCATTAAGAAATGACAGGTTTCTTCTCTGTATGCCTCCTTCTCAAGCTGATACAAGTATGCTATTACACATAACTTCACCTGGGAAAGAACCAACCGAGACAGTTTAGCACTGTGGCCACATCCCGACACGGTGGCAGCAGCAAAATTTAAAATTAAGTGAGCGTGGAGTGGTGGGCTTGTGCCCAAGCCATTAGATAGTGTTGTATCTCCAGGATCCGACTAGGCACTCAGCAAAGGTGAGTGACTGAAGCTGCACAGGCTCATCTCCATTTGCAGGAGCTGCCTGTTGTCTCTGTTGTGAGCATTTGGTGGGCACCACAGGTGGGGGCTGCCCAGCTCCCAGCAGCTTTTGTGTTGGGACACCAGGGAGCTGCCACATAGTGGTGGTGCTCGTGCCAGTCGCTTCTGGGTATGGGAAAAGCTTTAGCGCCTGGGTAGGCATGCTAAGGGACTGACCTCTCTGGGAAGGTTGCTCTGCACTACCTTACTCACCGTCAGTCCTGTCTGAGCATTGCAAAGCAAGGCAAGTGTAGATTATATCATCTGTTTCCTTTCCCAAAAAATAAATCTAGATTTGCCCTGTGGATTTGGAGAAAATGTCAATGTAGGGCTGAATTTACCAAAATTGGGTTTATCCACTACAGAAAACATCCCAGTATTGCAGAAGAAGAGATAGGTAAGCATAAAGTTCAACCTCAGAGGCTGAAGTTCCACAAGCAAGCAAACTTTTTTTTAACAAACATTATTTGTCTCATATAAAGCATATATACATTTCAAAGTAACCTTGTTTGTACTTTTCTGTAATAACAAACCACTGCACACTATCAGGGAAAAAAAGTAGTGACACACTGTATGTGCCTGGCATCTTTTGAAAGTTGTCCGGAGAAAAAAATAGGCACAGGCACTGACATTTGTTAAAATGGAGTCCTTTTGGATGAGGCCAGCTTTACTAATGAGATGGCCTGAAAACCAGAGACAGTCCCTTCTGGCATATATGTATCCTATGAAAACCAGTAATTTTTATTATCTCAGTATTCCCAGAAATGATATTAAGCTGAAACACAGCTCCAGTTAACATAAGCATCAAGTATATACTGGGACCTTTTAATCCTAGAACAATAAGCCAGCTTTATTACAGTGATTATTAATAATATGAGGATTGTACTGGTATTTAGTCATAACTACATAAATTATTGTTTTTTCTGCTGTAATCATTGGCTATGCAGTTACAAGGGACCAATAATAAGTTTGCAAGTAATTAGTGACAAAGATTCCTTTTGTTGTATGTAAATGGAGTAACAGCCTCAGGCTAATTTTACCAGCATGTTCATATGATATCACTTCCTGAAAATACATGAAAGTTTAAAAAAAAAGCATACACAAGGCAGAGGCTGTCCAATTCCTACAGAAAAAATGACCTCAAGAAATATGCTGGGTTTCTAGCCTCAGAAACCTGATTTAACATTGAGGTCATTGCAAGAATTCAAGCAAAAATGTTATTTCTGTCTTGATGCAGGTCTAGAGAGCACGTCTTGTGCAGTGAGTAGCCTGCTTAGAGGACCATAATTCAGTGGCAAATTTCTGAGTCACTCCATTGATTTGGCAACACTTTGTTTTCCCATTTTTCCACACTGTCACTTTGCATAGATTGGAGACAACTGTGCTCAATCTCTGCTCTTAAATTACCAGTAGGCAAATCTGAATCAATTCAGCTGATTTTATAGGCTATTCTACTGAATTTACAGGCTTCTCTCTGAATTCGCCCCAGCACAGCTGGATGCAGAATTTGGCCAGTTTTATGTTTGTAAGAAAATGTAATTAAGCATGACAGATGTGTTTATCCTAGAAAATATTACTGTATGGTAAAAAAAGATAGCAGAGATATACCACTCCTTTAAAATCCACAAAGTCTTTTTACCATGTCCTAAAATCTGGTATCACTTTTTTCTGGCTTGCCCAGATACACCACAAATTTTCTAAAGGATTTCTGAACTTTGATACCAAAACACTGGCAAAAAGAAAACACTCTAGACTTCATTTTGTAAGTTTAGAAGGCAGGCATTCTTTATTGCAGCACTGGGCACACAGAGATTAGCATCTCAAATCATGCGCACCTATCTGACCAGTGTTCCTCAATTTATTACAACAAAACATACATATTCATCACATTTCCCTGAAATCTAATACCTATTATGCTATTTCCCTGAAATTATTTCATATGCATAAGACACTTGTGTATGCACACTTTGCTCCTGGGGGTCGCTCCTGGGGTCTTTCAAGACCTCTGCTGGTTGACAAGTTGGTGAACTTCATCTGAACTTTCTTGGGGAACATACACACTACTTGTTCTTCTATAACTTCATTTGTTCTCTGTGCTTCCTTACCCCACTTCTCTTTTCTATTGTTACATCCCAGGTGTCTCGGAAAGCTTGCTACATCTTAGTGGGCTTATTCAATAGCTTGAGTTAATCATTGCTTTAGTTTCAACTTCTGTTAATGATTCTTTATATCTTAATTACATCAACTTCAGATGAGTTTAGACTTATGATTGAACTGAAAAGCTTTAACTTTTTATTTTTTTAATTATTTTTTTCTGGCAGAAGTCTCTTATGTCTCTAGTCTTTGGCCAACAAGGTTATACTTTCCTTAGGATTCTGGATGGAAATGTCACAAAATTGCTCTTTGCATGGGAAACTGGTTTTGTTCTTGCATCTTTGTGTGGAGTAGTGTCAAACATCCTCTTAGCCCTTAAGCTATTCAGAAGGCTGTAAGAAGCAGCCCTGATCCAACCCCAAAATCAAAGGAATGCCATTGCAACTGGCTACAGTGAACTTGTGTCTTATCTGCATTTCTTTTGTACTATCTAGATTTGGCTAGCAACAGAGCTTCTGAAATGCTGTGGAGAAGATTAGGAGGCCTAACACATTTCAGATGAGATTTCTCATCGGTTCCTGTATAAGTGTATGGTCTTCTCAAGAATACCGCTGGCTAAAATAAATCAAAGCAGAGGTGTGAAAATTCCCAAATTTTAGTGTGACTTACCACTATTTATAAGACTCTAAGATTTCTTCACATGGGTCACAAAAATATGATTTTGAAATCTTTACCAATTATACAAAATGCATGAATACTTCATGTTGCAGCACCAGGGGTGATAAGATGACATGTTACTGTAGCATTTTTGGGTCTCTCAGCCATTCTTCTAAGTATGGTTACAAATTGAAGCCTTTTTTGTGACACTTCTGGTGGAGAAGATCAAAATGATCCTGATGTTCAGTCTAAGGAGGTCTCTTTACATTAACCTTTAACAACTTTGAATTGAAATGTTACAAAGATGATAATACCCCTCCAATCATGTACTACAGGTCTGTAGACTATCACGGGGCTACAGACTGATATCAGGAAGCTGCTGCTCCAGAGATTCACCCTACCCAGCTAGCTTTCACTGGAATGCTTTTTGGCAATATACCATGCACATGTTCAGTTTCTTCTAGATCTCTCAATACAGAGCCATGACATAACAGAGCGAAGCCATGCTTCTCAGCCTGAGTAGTTTTTTACTGTCCTTGTCTGAGCTATACTTCCTGGGTTTGGCCAGAAAAAAACCCATAGTATAATATATATAATAAGATAAATACAGATGACCTTATAGATAAGAATGCCCCAGTCTTAGGTGTCACTCTGAACAATCACTACTGTAACTGCACAGGTCTACAGCAAACGCTGGAAGAAATTTTATGGAAAATGACATTAGGAATTCATTATCAGGATGGGCAGAAGTATACTAAATCATGCCCAACATAGAGACAATTACTGTGCCTGTAAATAATTGGCAAAAACATATTTTGAGTAAAGGAACAGATCTGGCAGAAGCATCAGTTTGCTGGCATAAGTGCATCTACCCCTAGGGGCTTTGACCAGAAAAGTGCTGCCAGTCAGAGCTTGCACCCTGACACTGCACCTCCCCATACCCTGACTGACACAGTTATTTTGGTACATGTCTGTGATGATAAGTATCACAGAAGGAAATTTTTCACACTGTTTTACAGACCCTGATGATGGCTGAGTGGTGCAGAATTTGCAAATGTCAAATGATCACAAAAGCAGTAGCTGTACAACTACGCTCATGACTGTATCTGTTTTCTTTATTTCTTTAAGCCCCTGTAGATCTGAATTTTAAAACAAGGATAAATTAAATATTTATACAATTTAATTGCTGCTTTCCTGGACACATTGGAAGGTGTTGCACAATGCTAAAATCAGGTCTCTGTCGGCTCACAAATAAATTATTACCCTTGTCGTTAAGATTCCTGCATGCTGATAGCCAGGGCACGTAACACATCCAGCCTTGCCAGTTTGCTCTCACCCACTGGGAAGGTGCTGCAGAAACAAATGTAGAAGAATATTAGAAGTGAGATCTCACTTGAGATCTTGCAGACAAACACCAGTTTGAAAACCGCTGGCAACTTTAACTGAGCAGCAATCCAGGTTTCTCAAGAGCAAAGCACATACTTCAGCTGCAAAACCCATGGGAAAGTATTTGACTGGGTGTCGGGACATGGAACATAGCCCCTGGCATGTCCAGTGAAGGGCCAGGAAGGGAAGGGTGCCGCAGCTGGCACAGCTGCCTGGGCATGGGGCTGGAGGGCCTGCACCAGCCGCAAACTGGTGTGTGCAACCACTGTTTTTCATTACAGTTGCTGCAGCTTTGCTGGGCTCCGGCATTCCAGCAGAGATTCAGACCTATGGTAAATTAAGAACACATACACATGAAAAATAAATTTAAATAACTTTGAGGGTCAGGGTGAAACCAAGACAAGCCAGCACATGGGAGTTAGGGCCAGCACGCCTGGTTCTCCACTTGTGCTGTTGGGGAAGAAGCGGCATTAGCATCAACGCTGGGTTAGTGACACGGTGCCTGGCCGGCATGGGCATCCCAGGGAGCTGGCTTCACCAGCTCCTCCAGCTTGCTGGAGGCTTCTTAGGCTGCCTGTCCGATTTCTCAGAGAGAAAAGAAGAGTTAAATATTATGAACTATGTTTTAGGAGCTTTCACAAATAAATAGGATATTAATTAGGAAGGTTATTTTTACTGTATCAAATAACACAGTGGCTCCTCCAAACTTTTCAACCCTACTAGTCAAATAACTTACTGGAACAACAGGACTCAAGGCATGTTTAGGGTTTGCCACCAGCTGCTGTTCTATTGAGTGTCTAGTTCAAACTTGCTTTAGCTTCCAACTTTCTAAAGTCCACAAAAAAATAAATATCCCCCTCAAAAAAGGAGGTATCTGAGTGGGAGAAATTGCAATCCAGGGTAATATTTTTCTACCAGTTTCGAAAGGCGCTAGAGAAGAAATTTCTGGAGTATGGTTTCAAAAATTTTAAAAAAAAAAAAAATGTTTTGGCAATGTGGAGGAAAAAAGAGAAAGAGAATTAAAGTTAATGAATCCCTCTGGCTGAAATACAGCAGTGAAAGCCAGTTTTCACTTAACTAATCCTAAATAACAAACATTATTAATGTTTTATTATTTTATTTAAGCATAATAAAGAGCATAATGCTAGAAAGCTTTGTACCCATTATGAGTAATAATACCAGGGCTATAAGTTTTTCTTGGGGAAAAAAAGCCTTCAACTCTTTTTCATGCAAAGATAAAATGCAAGATATAATAAAATAGTTAGGAATATGTCATTATGGAAGAAAGAGTGGCTAAAACTGTGCCAGATTCTGCTGTCTGCTCAGGTGAATTGAGTTTACAGGTCACCCGATGGGAGCCTATGATCAGAGCAACAGCAGGTGGTAACTTATAAAACACAGTCCAAGCCCTCTCAGTGGAAGGTGGTTTAGAGGCAGGTCCTGGGTGCTTGTATGGGCTTAGTCCTTGTCTGAGTGGCTTGCTGCCTGCATCCTTATGAAGGGCAGAAGGCAGCTAGAGGGGTTGATCTGTCATAGCCAAGCCTCATAGGGTGTTTCCAGAGTCAGGACTGGGGGTGAGCTGGGGGATGCAGGTAGGAGGCTGCTGCCTGGATCTTGCTTCTCATCCTCCAGCTTTCTACCACTTTACAACTTGAAGTTTCTTTCTTTCCCTGTCTGCGGGAGGCAGAGGCGTGAGCAGGCTGCATGCTTCCTTCTGCTCTCTCTCTCAGGTCTGGCCTCCCTTCCCATGCACGCTCACACGTTGCCCGCGGAGCTGCGCTACCGCCTCGCACCCTGCACTGGCTCAGCTTCCTGCTGGCCGACAGTGGCTTGAGACAAAACCTGAGTGATAAGAGAGATGTGGGAAACCCATGCAGGGTGGGGAGTGAAATGCCTTGATGAAAACTTTTAAATGAGATGAGTGACCAGACTGGCTCTGCATTGCCTCAGAAAGATGTCTCTTCTAGAGGTGTGTTTCTCCCTCCATCACGTAGCAGTCATCTAATGACTGCTCAGGAAGGCAATGGATAATTCAGGGGTGTAAAATGATGCTCTTTCCAGCAAGCAAGGAGTATGAAAGAATATTTGCATTGGGAAAACCATAAAAAGAAATCCAAGGTAGAGTAACAGTGCTGAGGGCACGCACAGAGTGCTTACCCTCACTCCCAACTTTAGAAACCGTTGACTTCATAAATGTAAATGAAGCTTAAAAATTTATTCTTACCTGTCCCATCCTGAAAGAATCTGGAAAGAATTTCCACTGCAAGCCTATGGGAAAATTGACTGTATTGACATCATCCTTCCCTATCAAGCCTATGAGTAAGCTAAGTCTAAGTGAAGGAATAGAATGTCTTCAAGGGGAGAAAGGATAAATTGGATGAGCTGTTACCACCAATGTCACTAAAGAGAGTGTGTATTTACCTGTCTAGCATAACAAAACACATGTTTTGATCTTGCCTCAATAGCACCTTGTGTTACTGAATCATCCAGTTACTTATCTTGGAAAAACCTAAAAGTTATACAGGACAAGTGGCCTAATTGGAAGTGAGAGAAAATGGCTAAGAGATCAAACTCCAGTATGCATTCAAAATTCTTTTGAGCTGCTGATGGCATTAAAGGACCTATTTATTGCAGCCACAAGCGAATGCCACAGATTCCTAAGAAGAAATGTGGAAACCTTATCAGCTCTTCTCTCTTTAAATTACATTGTGGGGAGGAGGGGAGCAGGAATCATCAAGGGAGCAATGTGAAAGAATAAACCCTGAACCAGTGTGATATTTTCACCCTTTCACATAACATCTGGGCTCCAGATATCCATTGGTACATGTGAGTCACTGCAGATGCAATTGCAGAACATGCATTGCTTGATCTGGGGAATTTTGGCAAGGGGATCTGGCAGAGCCCAAAGCTGTCATGAATTTACTGAAAATTCATCTTCTGTCACAACTAGTTTCATTTGAAATCAGTAGGATTTTTCTTTAAAGTTTATTGGGTTTAGCCATTGATCCAGAGAAATTTATGTTTCTGCAGGTATTTGTGCACTCAGCTTAAATCAATATTTCTTCCTTCCTGTGAGAAAATGTGGCCCATGTGTGTCATTCTAGAAATAGCAAAAAGAGGAACTGTCATCAATTTGTCCCTAAATGAATGTGTTCCCACTGAGACCCTTACCTTCCTGTGATGGTTAACAGAATGTGAGTGAACAATTAGTGGTAGCAACAAAGGCATTTAAGGAAGAATCATATTTTTTTTGTCATGCAGGAGGGAAAAAAATGTATTAAATAACAAAGGAGTGAATGAATGTCAGCAGTGAAAGAGAATTTGCTGGATAATTTGAAGCTGGCTTCTATGAACATTATATATGTGATCTTTGCTGTTTGTTGACAGACATCTCTTTCTCATCCAAGTCAGTAAAAAGTTATAACCATTTTTTAAACACCTTCGATTCCTTTAAAAACAAGCGTGAGTGAATACCTGAGAAACACAGTTGCCAAAGGCCAGTAGATTCTCAGTTTGGGAGATGTGCATTCTTACATTTGCTCCATGAGCCCAAACTCGGTACCTACAAGTCTTATATTAAGACCTGAACGTGTTTCATCAAGATTATCTGTGTTGAACCATTTTCATTTGTGGTGTGATTCACTTGAGCAACAGAGAAGATCCCATGCTGCTCACTTAAAAAGTCAGTCTGCCATTATGTTTTACTGTATCAAGCACCTCTCCGAGCATCTGGAGAAACAGGCCTTGCGCTCATCATTCATAGGACCACGTGTTTCTTTGCCCACTTATTCAAACTCATGTCAGCCTGCTGCCATCTGGCCTGCCACGTATAACAGGAACTAACACAATAAAGCAAAGCCAACTGCAGATACAACACTAGCAAGCACAGCTCCTTGTGTTTCATGAAGATGTGAAACTTCCAACAGAGTTTTCCCAGATTAGTATCCGTCATCTGAGATAAAGTAACAAAACCGATTTTGGAACATGCCAATTAACTGCTACCATTAATGCGCACAGTCCCTGGAGTAAATAAAGTGGTGTCTGCTCATTTACTAAGTAGAGCATTTTAATGTGCTATGCTTTAAAGTCTTATAGGTGAATAATGACAACTGGTGTGTCATGTGGACAACCGATCCACACTGTGCTGTGACATTTATTTTACAGTAATTTTGGGTAAACCAGAGAGCCACCAACTTGTTGCTGCATCCTTAGCAATGCTGAAACAAAGGGGCTACTTAGGAGATCACTGCCCTGTATGGCTTTCTAGTCTTGAATAATTCCTACTGTGTCTGTTGGCTTGCAAATGAACTGGAAGACTTGGGAATATAATTGGATATCCTGAACATTTTTTAGGAAAACCAGCATGTTTGAACTGTGGTCACAGGACATTCTAGTTCATTTGTCCAAGTTATGTTTTTCTGAAGTCTAACCAAAAAAAAAAAAAAATTCCAGTGCGGCTCTAAGCTCGAATGCAGCCACTTAGAAACATATCCATCCCTGTTCCATACTGCTACTATTAATTTTTACATGAAATCCAGTTAATTACCAGGTACACATAAACCACAGTATAGCTGCTGGCAGAAGTACAGGACTTGCTGCAGGTATAAAAGCAGCCTAGACACATTCAGGTATAAAATTACGGTGCCTAACCTTTCAAAAGTTGAGTGCAATCCACCTCATACAGGGACCTATGCAAACACTTCTAGTGCTAGACTCACACGGGGCCCAGGAGCAAGAGAGGCTTACTCTGCTCAGGGCCAAGACAAACCTCCTACATCTGCATTTGTAGGGTGAAAAATGGAGTCACCCAGCATTTCAAATGTATCAACCAATTATGTATTTCATCTATTATTGCTATCTAATGAGTAGTTCGGACCTGTTGCTTGCAATGTATTCTTCAAGGCACTGTGGTTTTTGACCTGAGGATGAATGTTGCATGCACAATGCTGGACAAAGACCCTTTTGGTTATCTCATGTGCTGACTGAAGAAATTACATCTTAGAAGCCTCATAAATGTTGCAATCTTGTCCTTCCTTTCATTGAGGGAGATTAGGTGTGTGGACAAAGAGCAAACTGATGCAAAGGGAGGACTGGACTATTTGCCAACTGATAACAGAGGGTGCGTATTTCTCATTTCAGCTCTTTTTTGGGGTGATCATCTGGAGCCAGATCTCCCTGTTACATCTGGGTAGATCCTGGCAGACAAGTAACTCTGAAACCCCCTCTGACTGCAGTATGAAAAAGGGATGTGTCTTATCAGCTCAGCGGTCTTCAGAGAAGGTAGTGGGGGGAAATGCAAACACCATGCCTTCCCACAGCCTCTCAGTCAACTTCCACAGCCTCCCTCCTCTCATCACTCTTTCAGGTGTCTTGAGCCACTGTCCAGTGCATATCGGTCTGCTGCTTAACAAATTCTAGCTGTGGTTTTCAGGCTGATAAATAATTATGCTAATTAACAGGTTGACGGAAAATGTGATGTTATTTCTGTGGAATGTTCTGAGAGGCTGGAAACACTTAACTGCAAAAACGACATGTGGTGAAATAACCAATAATTTGCTTAAGAAACCCACATCTGGTATGCCTGCTAGAAACAGGGGTTAATAGTCTGTCAGGGGCAGGGTGGCAGTGAGTAGCCCTAGGATAAACAAAAAAGCCTTAACGGCAGGAAATGGGCTTGTTCTCCTAGCATAAGCATTTACATTGGCTGCTAACCAGCAAGAGATGTAAAAGGAATTGTTTAGTTTACACTTGGAAAAAAAATTAAAAAAAGATGGAAACAAACAGTCTTTTGCATTTTGTGTATCTGTGAAAAGGAATAAGAGTCACCAAGTGCAGCTAAAAATGCTAGTAATATCTATGCTCCACACTCCTGGAAGGAGCCATAGACTCAGCACAAGATTCCAGTCACAAAAAGGGAGAAGGATTACTTAACTTACTTTTGTATTATTGAAGTAACTGTCAGATAATTACATGCATGACTTTAATGACTGCTCATGCAGAAAAAGGGGAGCGGAGGCAGAAGAGAAGACAAACGTGGAAACTTGGTTAACTGATTCAGCTTGACATCCTGATTTTTTTAATGAAAAAATTGATCCTGGTTTTCGTTTTGAGAATGGAAAGTCCAGACACCACTTGTGATAAGAATGGAGGCATTCCCGCTTGACACCATAGTAGTCAGGAAAGGATCTGGACCACAGCACTAGGAATACACCCTTGCGTTGGTGTGGCATTGCTGCAGCACTTACAAATGCAAAAGAGAAAGCTGCATTTTAATATGGGATGAAATGTAAATAATGTACTCATTTGACAAGATTCAGATGAAGTGCTCTGTGTGTGGCAAGCTGAATCTGTATTTATAGCAGTTAAAGAAACACACAAGATGCTCTGGATACACTAAAGACCATGAATAACACATTCTTCGTTCCCAATTTTGTTTTAAGTAAACAGACAATGTGCTACGTTAGGTGGTGTTTTTCCGCTGGTGTGACTCATGCAAAGATTGCTACTACATCTGAGTTATATTTTCGCACAAGAAAACACAACACCTCAGCAGATGTTGGCAGCTTTCTGCTGCATGCTGGACTACTTGACATCTCAAGCTAAAATTTCTTTCATAGTCACTCTCAAAGATGTATATTATCCCTTGTCAAAATAAAAGAGTTGTGGTCTCTTTCCAGCCCAGAGAAATACGGTAAGTGCACATTATCATCATACCATCTAAGTTGCTCTCTCTTTCACTGCATTAGTGCGTATTACAGCCCTTTAAATGACAGGCTTTCCTAGACTCATATTTTAGTGTCATGTCTTATTTTATAATGACATCATGTTTTTTCTAGTGATCCTAGCACACAGCAGCAACATGACCCTGCAGCTTTGCAGCCTTTCTCACGGCAGCAAGATATCCAGGCCACATGTTGATACCTGAGATGGGAAGCAACAGCAATAAAATGACTCAAAAGCCTCATTTATCAGCAAAAACAACTAGCAGTGCTCAGCTTGTGTGGATGCAGGTGGCACTACCCATCCTCCACCCTGTGGTGTGTTCTCGTCTGAGACCGTAGCCGCCCACATGAAAGCTGAATCGATTCTGGTGCTTTTTGATGCTTTCTGTGAGCCTCCAAGGCACTCCACTGCAGAAAGGGTCTGTCCCCTAGCACTGCTGCCCCATGAAATAGCAGATCAGAGGAGGATGCTTCCAGAAAACAAGAAATGCCAGGGAGACTCCACCTCAGACAGCAACGCTTCTGCTTTTTCCACATGCTGTGCTTACAACAGGCTGTGATCACACAGCCCTTGGCGTGCATACTTACCCATGGGTTCACATATATTTGGGTTGTGTTTTAGATCATCACATGAATAGCATGAGGCGAGAATAACTGTAGCCTTCTAGGATCAAAACCAGAGATGGAAACCATAAAATCTATGTGCAACTTTTTCCCTCTGTGTTCTGGTTCAGTCATGTGGACAGAAATGAGAAAGTCGATTTTTTAAACCAAGACTAAGATTCGTTTGCGAATATGTAAATGTAAGAACTCCAACAAAGACAGAGCTGCTAACACTGGGAATTTCTGTTCACCAGAGACTGACTTCCTGGATCTAAACAAATGTCTAGCAGCAACATGAAAGAACAGGAACAGGTGAGAAAAATAAAGTAAGTTTTGGGGATGGCAATTAGATCTTGACTGAACTCTTGAAATTTCAGTAAGGTTTTTCTTGTTTTTAGTTCTGCTGAGTTGGGGATACCTTTTTGCCTTTTGCATATTCCCAGTCCAAGCACATCCATCATCCTTTTGCTTGCAAGAAAAATTCTGTGTGACCAAGAGGGCAGGAAAAATTATGTAAAATAAACATTAGTATGGCAGCAGAGATCAGTCATTAAAAGTTGTAGATCTAGTTGTGTATTTTTCACTGAAAGCATTACTCAGGGAATACAGCTATTCACCACAGAAAAAAATCATTCTCCAAATAGCTGTACCTGTCTCTGTTTTTCATTGTGCTTCCATCAACACAGCAAACTGGTGCTCTAGTGCAATTTGGTGAGAGATTTATGTAATTTCATATGGATTATACACAACTTGGATGAATTTTGAGTGAACTGATCACAGAACTGTTGAGAATATTCCACAAGCAGCCCTGATGCTTGCAAATGGGAAGCAAGAACAGTCCTCACGCTCCGCTAAAAGTCCTTTGAGCTTCTCGCTTTCGGGAGAAGACCCTGGGGACTGTCCTGGAGAGGCAAGGGCAACCTTTCTTTTCTCCTGTGAACCACATGTGGGAATGTTTTATTTAGGCTGGCATGCACTGAAAGCAGAGGGCAGTAAGCAAGGACTCACCACCAGACCTCACTACCCTCAAAGCTTGTCAAGTTTTTAGCCAGGCCCCCAACATCTGACTGCTCACAGGACCTGTTTCTTCCTGCCAGCCCTAGAGGGAAGCTAAGTTTAGATATATAATCAGATATCTAGGTTTGGGCTCTAAACTGAAGTGTGATGAATGTTTTCTCCTCCGTCCTAAGATTATCTGGACTGGAAGTAATATTTTGATCTAGCTCTAAACATGGGGTGTTCATATCTATTCCAGTTTATTCAAAATTCTGCAGATTTAAAAAGATATTCTCAACAAAAACCAACAACAACGAAAAAGCCTTTTTGCTTGGCTCTAAACATTTACTTTCATGACTGATTTATGTAGATTCTGCATAAATAGAAACCTAGTAAGCTTCCAATGCATTACCAAAATAAACTTGCACTTCACAATGCATTGTGGTGGAGCATTTGATGAAACTGATAACAATATCATTTATTGCTTATCTTTGGAAAGGTCTTTCCTTCAGGAATGGAATTTCTGTGTTTGAAGGAAAAGCAGCAGGAAAAGCAACATTATAGGGGCGGTCAGGGAAGCTGTTCAAACGAGAACAAACATGTTTTCCTAGCAGATGATGTGGAAAGCAACCAGACACGGTTAGCTTTAGATTGCATCTTCTTGACACAGGCCCCACCTTCTGCTCTTACGAGAGAGATTGTCTTAAGCTGGGT
>JAVJGI010000057.1:44559164-44571944 GCA_035590275.1 Ibycter americanus
CCTCAGATCGTAATTAAATCCATATTATTAATAAAAGCCAGTCGGTCCTTTTTTTCAGCTGAAGCACACAAAACAAGGGTTTAACTCTTCAGTAACACACTTGGCTTGTTGATGATGTATCTGCAATGCATCAGCTTTCCAACTCTTAACAGGACAAAGCTCAAATTTCTGTGCAATACGTCTTCACATAGCAACAAGCAAGTATTTTCTGTCAGTGGAAGAATAGTAGATACAAGGAAAAGAAATGAAAGCTAAGCCCTGACTCCACTAACTTGAGGATTTCTTCCCTGAATCCACCTACAAATAAAAAAGAACCAAGAGTAGCTGAATGCCTCCAAAGATACAAACTGCTCCAAAGAGCATTTTCTGACACTGGCTGAGCTACAGAATTAACAGTAAAATTGAGCTTTTCCAAAGGGTGTGCCTGATGTTAAACTTCGAAGGGTTGTATCAAACTGGAGCTTTTAGCACTTCTGAAAACCAGATCCTTTTGTAAATACCAAAATACAAAGCAGTAACATAAAATGTAGAAACTCCTCTTCCAAACTGGCTACATAGGATACCCATCTTTCACAAATATTTAAATTCCCTTCATTTTTCTTGAATTCTCTACACCACTCTTCCTTTCACCTCTGTCTCCATCAGGCCCCTTCCTATGGTGAGCTGTGTCCATGAGTCTGGGGGTCCATGCTGTGCCATGCACTGCGAGGTCCCAGCCTTTCCAACCTTCCCCCTTGGGAGCCAGGGCATCTTGAAAGCCACAAAAGCCCTCCTCTCCCCCTCACTTTCACCATCAGCCTCAAAAGTGACATCTTCATAGTTTCTGGGGAAAGCAGCTGTTCCAGGACATCACTCCCAGGAGGCAGGCACTGCCTCGGACAGCTCTGCCAAGTCCTTTGAGGATCCTGGAGATTAACACTGACACATTGACTACAACTTCATATTTCACGGGGAGCCAATGTAATGAGTAACAAACTGCAATGACACTTAGTTGGCAACTGATGTCACCCAGATAGAGGGCTGCTCCACATGAAAGCTTTCTCCATGTGGCAATGCTTCTTTCTAGGTCCACCAATACCTGGGGGCGCAGACCTAGTGCACAGCACCAGTCTCTGGGTAAGAAGGAGCAGCAGCAACCACAGCTAGAGGAAAGCCTGGAGGAATTTCCTGCTGTTGCTGTCCTGAGTCCCTTAGCAGCAGATTGCAAGAGGTGGCTGTAGCCCAAAGAAAGAAATTGGAGAAAAAAAGTAAGTAAGGTCATTGCATCTGGCATGTCTCCACAGTGTTCTCCTTTTTCCATCTATGTTACCTTCCTTTCTCCACTGTTACCCACAGCCAGGTGCTGGTCCCAACTGTGTGAGAGGAAATGGTAGGAAGTCATGTGTCCTCTATTTTAAGAACATGGTGAGCCACACATGGAAAAGCATTTTCCTAAATGTAATTGTAATGGAGCATGCTGGTTTTTAGGTATTCCTCTGCTTGCATTTGAAGAGCATTTGGGCTACATTCTCTGCTACAACTACTGATTACTGAGTATTTTAAGATACAGTGATTACATTACACAGCATTTTCTGTACACATGCCCAGGCTTACTGTGAAAAGTCCCCTGAAAATTATTTCCCCTACCATTCTCCCCTTGTATTCTGCAGAATTTTTTTTAAAACAAGTGACAAACCCATTTATCCATGGTCATACAGATGTAGTGGGGAGGAAAATTAACCACAGCATAGCTGGTTTGGTGGGTTTTTTTTCAAAATTTATTTCAGTGGTATTCACACTACCTGTACATAAAAAAGAAAGATGTAAAATAGAAGACTCACAGGATCCCTAACAAAACCTTCCTAGTATATATCAAACCAGAACTGTAGGACACCACACCATTTTTCTTTTATACCACAAACTACAAAACAGAGTTTTCCCCTGTAGATTCACAAAGGGAGGATGGATAATTAAGTATATAAAAAAAAGTCAAAGGACCTGTGCAAATAGTGATGCCCCCCACATCCACGATGCAGAAGATAATGTCTGTAACCCTGAAAAACAAATACCACACACTTTGTTTTCAGAGCTGCCCTGTTCCTCTATAGGTGTGTATTAAGTCTTCAGAAATAAGTAAAAAAAACAGAGGGAACCACAGCAAGCTTCAGCACCTAGAAGAAAAAGAGAGAGCAGACAAACTAACAGTCCAAAAAGTCATAGCAGGTCTGGCTGGCTGTCCCAAGCACAATTAGTCTGAAAGGGAGAATCAGTCCTAAAGAGGACCCAAGATGACACATTCCATTTTATATGCCTGATTCCCCAGGCATTTCAAAGCAACTCACATGGTGCTACCAGCATGTCTTTAATCCTGTCAGCAACGGGTTTGCCTGCTTACTATTTGCTTTCATAGAAAATGAAGCATGTTATAAACGCTCCCCTCCATGTTTGCTCCTGTGAGTTTTCTTTTTAATGCTGTAAGTGCTTCCTGCAGATCTGTAGCACAAGCACACAGAAGTAGAATTAAGGTGTGGTATAACCACCCTAGTACTTTATGTTTATATACCTTTTTATTTTCCTGTAGTACTGCCAATCAAGCATCAAAGAGAGAGATAAAAACCTCTGCTCCTTGAATTCCCAGTGTGTTCCTCCCTGCCTCATTACAGACACTGTTGAAGGACATAATAAAGCTTAGCTGACCTGCTTCGATCTTGTCGATCAGCACAGGCACAACTGGAAACAAGCCCTCCTGGAGTAATGTCAGCACTTTCATTGACAGCAAATGGAAACTAAACAAGGGGAGAAGGCAAAACACCAGAAAGTTCTATTCTGTGTCTGAGAAACCTCCTTGTCTCTCTCTTTCGGCCCCCTTTTCCACATGTGATGCAGTTGTCAGCAGTGTGCATCAATGCATGCTGAAAACTGGACTGCCCATACACCCACTACACCGTGTGCCAGTGCCACTGTTTACAGGAAAGTTTTTTTGTGCACTGGTAGTGGAAACACACAAAAAAGGGTTTGAGAGCTGGGCTAGATCTTCAGCTGGCATTAGTACTTCAGGTCGATGGGAAGGCACTGCAGAGCATCAGCTGAACACAGGCCATGGCAATGCTTCAAATGAGGGATGCCAACACCAATGCTTTCTCTCTTTCCTACACACATGCAAATATACACAGGCATTCATGCCTTTACTTTGCATTTGTTTAATACTCTTTCATAAAAATCACAGCATGCATCCTACACAGTACTTCACAACAAGCCAAATCCACAGGGAAGAAGATTTTTAGCAGAGGCTTTGGCTCCCTGCACAGGCTTTTCCAAGGCACAGGAATCCAGGCAGAGGCCCGAAAGCTGGGATCCTGGAGGCACTCGTATGCAGCTGAGCAGTGAGGAGTGAGGCAGGAAGAAAGCAAAGCTAATGGACATATTTGAAGCTCTGGAGGATCAGTGTCCTCCTCAGGCCAGGTTTGTCCCTGTAACCCAGGGACCCTGGTGCAGGATTCAAGTCATAACATCTCCACTGCATTTGTCCAGATGAGTTTGCAAGGACGCCAGAGGTGTGAGGGGTAGATAGGGTCTCTTCTCCAACATAGCCTTACTCCCCACGTTAGCTGGGAACCCCATAGGGACCAGAGCCAGCCCGGCACCAGAGGCTGGAAGGGCACACCATCACCCCATTGCACCCTCCCATGGAATGAGGCAGAAATTTACCTATTGTGAGGTAATTTCCTTTGGCTTAAAAATTTCACTTTACTGGCCTTAATGGACACCGTTTTGTTCCAGATGAGATTTCCCCTTTCATGCTCAATTGAAATGATACTGGTATGATCAACACAAAGTAGTTGCATATATCTTCTTATATCTCACCACCAGCACGCAGAACAATTAGGGCAAAGCTCGTCTGTTTCCATCTGATACGAACTGATAACTCAGCAAGTTTTCAGGGTCAACTTCAAGATCTGCCTGGTGCTGTAGAAAGCCCTGGCCAGATTTCCAAACACCATCATTTGGAGGCACAGAGTGCATTTTTCAGCTGGGTGAGGCTGAGGCAAATGCAGACGTAAGCAGAAATGATGAAGATGTCCAGTGGCAACTGTGGCTATGCTGCTGAATGGTATCTATACTGTGCAACCAGGAAAATACATATAAAACCAGCATGCGAACACACAGAAACCAAACGAAAATGTCAAGGGGTAAATTTCAAAGGCCGTCTGCTTTCAGTAGACAACCAGTGTAACGAAAAACTAACTACTGTATTTGTTAAACAAAATGAACCGCAAGTGATAAATGGGGAGAAATCCGTAATTTTATTGAATCACACTCAACAGTGCTCAGAGTGTGTTACCGTAACTCTATTCCTTTTAATTTTGACAGCCATGTTTTATTCATTACAGGCACAGACTGCTGATTGAAATGGAAGACTCTGTTGTGACAAATTATTTCTGACTTTGGGAGATATAATGAGCTGCAACTGTTGCACTAAAATCATAGCCACTTGCATGGCAATTCTGCCACTTCATCTTCTAATTCCAGGGACAGGGGAGTATTTAAACCAGTGTGTGCATTCTTGTAAACTGCAAAGCCAGTGCAAATTACACAGGGAAGTTTGCAGAGGGGCATAACTTGTTTCACAAATAAATGAACAACATTTGGTTCTCTCTGTGGCTACTAGATTTATTATGAAAGTCCAAAAACAACAGTAATGCTTTTTACCATAAAATTATAAGGCAAGGAAAAGGATTTAGACAACAGTAAGCGTTTTAATTGCATGTTTGTAAACTTACAGGCAAGCTTTTATTCAGCTACAGCTTTAGTTCAAATACCATAGCTCACACAAAGCCCACATTCTCTTTTCCCTTGTCTCTTTCCATTCCTCACCGAGCAACATACCACCAGATAATGCTGTGCTTGCCAGGAGGGCTGAAACACATGGCAAAGTTTTGCAAAAGCCATCATCCCACACTGAATTTCAACACTTGGATCATTTACTAGGATGATATCAAAGTACCATAGCAATACTCCAGCACTCTCCTCATGCAATCATGAGATATCCAATAACAGGGTGCTTCTTCAAACTTTTCTTTTAAGAAGAAGCCATATTAAAGAGGTAATTTAGGAGGTAATTTCAGTCAGCAAAAATAATGTATTGTAATTTCCATCTTGTATTCTGAAGGAATTTCTTTCTTTTAAAGATGTTTCTGCAACTGGTTATCTATGGGAAACCTAACAGACCTTCTTCACCTTCTCCAGGCCACTCTGTCAATCCAAAGGTAGGCAAAAATTGCCCAGCTCATTAAAAAAAAAATTCTGGATCAAAAATTCCCTCAATTTGACAGCTTGTATAAATATTATCAGCCCATTCTCTGCTATCTGCATTTCATCTTGAGAAAACCTTCAATTCCTTTGAAAACCTAAAAGACTATTTGTGTCAAATTCCAATTTTAGTGAACAAAACAGAAACTTCAGTCGAACCAGAAGCTGGCCACCATCTGCTGAGTGTTCAACACCTGTATATGTCATCTGTTAGTACACGCTTAACTTCCAAGTTTTTGTTGCATTGCATCTAGCTATTGACATGATGTCTCCTTTGTAACACTTTTGAACTACGTGGATTTTCATAAATCAAGCACTGAGCCATCAGACAGAGCAAGCATGACTTAGGACGAAAGCATTTCATGATGTTAGCAGACTACAGGAGGTAGAAAGTTTAATGTTTATTTGATATTTAGGTGGCAATGTCTAGTTTGATTCAGGTTGTCTTCCAATATTTAGGTGAAAACAAATAATATTAAATATAAATAATTACCTATGCTGGACACCAGCAGCTTAGCAGTGATCAAGAAGCATTTCATCTAGCTGCATGATTAAGAATGGAGAAGAAAAAAATTACTACACCACACAAAGAAAAAAAGAGAGAAGGCAGAAATGGGAATGGAGGACTTGTCTTCACAGTCAGATTAAATAATATCAGATCATGGCAGCATTTCTATTATCCTATCAGGCATCACAAGAGTTTTTTTCCATTAAGGTAGTGGATGGTAAATTTGAATTCTTATCAAAGACTTGGAGACAACACAGGAGTCCCTTATTTTTCAAGAAGGCTCATGTGTATATTCTCAAATAATATAGGATAGTCACCAAGGTCTTAATTGGCAAGTCCAATCAAAGCGAAGTGACTATTCATCACTTAGGAGCAATGGCTACTGAGGCAAAGGTTGCTGGTTGGTATCCAGAATAATCTGGTGTTTTGCATGGATGTAAAATGCTCTCTCTGAGGTTCATCTCCCAGAAAAACTGGGAGCTTTTCCTGAAGGTAAATTCCTTGAAACCTAGGGCTGGTGGGCTCAAAAGTAAGCTTCAGCTGCGAATTTCATAGTCAAATGAGAATGGTACTTTGAGTTTGCAACTCAGTAAAGCATTTTGAAATTTTGTATTATTTACGATTGAAGAGTAACTCAGGGAATTTCCTGTTCCTGATAAAGTAAAAGATCTGGGGGAAATTAAGAGACCATGGCCTAAATCCATGCTTCCATGATGTACTTACTCATCTGCATGGATGACAGCATTTTCTGGGAATGACTGATAAATTAAACAGCTACATATGATGTACACTCATGGTATTTTACACTTCCTGAGGCTGATGGTAACCCAGAAGTTGAGAAGGCCAGCTAGCCTAGTCAAACCAGGAAAATAGGTCAGCTTTAGTCAAAAACAATCAAAACACTTTGCTCCACAAAACTGAAACGCAAATGTCACAAGTCTGAGTTTTTTCATTGCATCCTAGATGTTGCCTACCACCATTTCTAACCACACGTGAATCTCCAAAACAGCCTGAGCCTACTTCAATTTATGGGAAAAGTCTATCTCATCCATCTGTAACTTTGAAACCTACTGTTAGCTTGCTGTTGCTCCCAGCTACTCCCCTGTCTTGGGGCGGGGAAGAACCTCTCCACTTCCTCCTGGGCTTGGATCCAGGCTCTGGATACAGCTTTGGAGGGGCAAACCCATGCAGCCATGAGGGACAGATCCGGATCCAGGTTCCTCATCTCACTTTCACAGACATTTGTAACTACACACAGACACAGATACACACACACCTCCACAGCCCAAAGACACAAGGACAAATACAGTGACACAACTGCACAGAGCATCTCCTAATTATTGTCAGTCAGTATGATAGCATGTGCTTTTGGTATCAGTATGCCCAAAGCTATGACCTCACTGCTGGGAAATTTTGGGTCTCTGTTCCTATGGGAGAGAAGACCACTTGAGCGAAGGAGGCCTGAATAGCTAACCTCAGGACAAATTTTTTAAGCAAAACAATTAAATTCCTCAAAAGCATGATTTTTTCCCCCACTTCACTGCAACCTCTGACCTCATGTCTGGGGGTGATGGATGAGGTGAGACAGAGCCATGGGAGAAGACCTGAGGATAGTTGCCGGCATGTTACAGCTAGCAGTCATTAACAGGCAAGGTTTCCTCAGAGGGAAATAAGAATTATTTCAAATCAAGAAAAATAAACACCAGAAGAATCAGCTGCGCAGTGGCTCACGTAAAATATGAATGTGGCCAAGGTTTGCAAGTCCAAGGGGAATCCAGTTTTGTGAGCTTACTGCAGAAAAATGCAGGCCCCAGCCCTGAGCTCTTATAAAAGCGCTGAAACGAAAGAGTAAAGCCCTTCCCAAACATACAGAGAAAACTGCATAAATGATTGCAGCACACGGCTTGTCAGGCAGACCTCCAGTACCAAGATGCTGACTGATAGTTACCTATCTGCAGTGCCTTATTTGTCTGACACAGGCAGAAGAGAAGACAGGAAAAGTAAAACATGTTCCCTGGCAAATGGTAAAGTGAGACTTTGGTACACGGAAAAGAGATTTCTCCTGGTGTTTGTTTTGGCAGGAACAGTTTCAGCAGACACTATTACAACCCCGTCCGCTTGCAAAGCAAAGCTACAACTCCACATATTATTGAAACTCCAGGGCTGATCGCTTTCCACATGGCAGTGTTACTGGAGCTAGCAGAACACAGGCAAACCTGTTTGGTCAGCAAAGATTTTTTTCATTAAAAAATACAATATCATTTTCTCTGAATAGAACAAGCTGGTTGCCTTCAAGCAAGGGAGAAAAGAAGGTTCTTCTGAATGACAGTGCTGGGCATTCAAAGGTGAAACCCCAAATCTTTCCTCCCCAGCCACTGTAGCTGCACCATCTCATTGCCAGACCTTGCACAGGGAGTAGGGAGAGGAGAGGAGGAGGGAGAGGGAGAAGAACAGGGAGCCCAGGAGAGGTGAATGACTCTGGTCTAGCATTAGAGCTGCACTTCATGATAAGGTTGCTTGAAAACACTGCTGAACTACGGGCAGTTAATTCTCTGCACATCAAAGGGAGCTGAAGAGATGACAGCAGTTTGTCTAGATACTCCAGCCCAGTTTTGTGCCTATTAGATTGATGTGGCAACACAATGTTTCTGCAGCTTCCTGGTGGCTACAATCTCTGATTAGCCATCCTACTTCCAATGTCCAAGTACCAGTTCATAGTCACTGGTGTAGGCTACTGATCCATCTCAACTGCAGGCCTGCCTAGTTCTTGGCAAATCCCTCTGGGATCTCACCCTGGGCCTTTAAGTTTCCCCAAGCCCAGATGGAGGCGGGGCAGAGAAGTTTCCAGGAATGGAGGAAAGTCTTGTTCCACCTTTGTGCAATTCACTTGCCCCAGCCCTGCTCTCAGACACCTGTAGCAATCTTAGGAGACAGAAGTTTTGCCTCCAAGTTCTACAGCATGCAGAGTCCTCTGCTCACAGCGAGAACTGCTGGCCTTAGACCTCAGAAATAGCCACTGTACAGAAAGCACACAGCTCCCTTACAAGCTTGGGTATTTACACTGTCGTGCTGCCTTTCCTTCATCTCACTTAAAATATGCCTCATTGGCTGATTATCCTGGATTATCATATGTGGTGCAGTGTTAGTGAAACAGTTGCATAAAAGAATAATATTCGTCACATGTGAATGAAAAAATACAGTCTTTTCTGGTCAAAGTTACCACAATGTTTATTTACCAATGTCAAATACTAAAGTGCTGCCTTTCTCCTGAAACATTTTCTTCAATTTGTGTATAAAGTACTGGGTATATGTTTTACTTTACATGCCTTGAAGCCAGAGTGTGTTGTGTTATTCTACTTTTTGATAGCCTGTACAGCTAAAATGAGAGCAAATAATTGGTCTCTGTGTGTTAGCATATCCTCAGAGATGGCTCAGTCTTTCTCTTATGAATGGAAAAGTCAAAATCAGAAACAGTAACCCAGGGGTTTTTACACTTTAGACCTATAATTGGTAAGAACTCAAAACACCCATCTCTCACTTGTGCAAATAAAAGCCACTTTTGGAAAATGTGTTTACCAATGTCTGTTTCAAACAGTGGTGGGCCAAACTATCTCCTCAGTAGGTGTTCAAGCTGACGTCATGAGCTGGTGAAATCTGTGATCCTTCTACTGATCACAGTGGAATACTTTTGATCTCCACTAGGTCAGGAGTTGCCTTATGAACTAAGATGAAATGCAAAATCCCAGGCATGATACTTCTGCAAAACTGAAGCCACCCAGAACATTGTTTATGCCTCATTTAAATAACTGTATTTTCTATTTCCCATACAGATTGTACATGCTAATTCTCCCTCCCAAGTGCTATCTAGAACATTTGGAGACCACAGTGTCTTGATTCATATTTAAATCATGAAGCCTTCAGGATGACTTAGACCCTATGACTTCTCAAAATGACTTAACTTGCCCAATATAATTGTTCAAGCATTCTGGTCTGACTGTACGTTGTCCTCTATGTCAGTGTCAAATAACCACAAATGCAGCCATTGAGACTTGGGAACACATCAGTCTTGGTATTTGTATATCTTGATGTATTATTTGCTTTACCACTGACCTCCTGCTTGCCTCAGAGCCACTTGTGAGTTGCACTTGAAACAAAATATAGAACCAATCATGTAGGCACAATTTTGTTCCTTGCATGCATACTGTTAGCTGATACCAGCAGCCTCTGATGACCAGATCCGAGCTTTGCTGGACCCAACGGTACAGACATCTCTGTTGGTTCTGTGGACACAGTTTCATGCTCATGGTTGTACATACATAGGGCCTCTCTCACAAAAAAAGAAAAAAAACAGTACTACATGGTTAGTGAAGACTACATCGAGTAAGGTGTTACCCAGCAGTTTGCTATGACGGGAGCAGATTCAGCAGTTTTTCAGTCAGTATTGCTGGACCATTACCTGCTTCCAACTGAGCTTTCTAGTGCACTGAAAGCTGCTTCACTTTAGGAAATCTCTTGCAGGTATCACTGAGAGAGAAAGTCGTCTTTGCACAGAAAGTCTGGGAGTAGGTGTATAAATCTGACAAAGAACTTCTATTTGCACTGAGTGGATACTGTGATTTACTATCACTTCCCTACCTATAAGAACCTTAAAAGACAAAGGTAAGACAGGACCAGCTGTCCCACATTAATCACTGAACAGAACCAAATCTTTTAAAGATCATACCACTACAAAACCATGAACTTTTTTGACAAACTAATGGAAAAGTTCACTGAAGAGCTACTTGCATTAATGGTTTATATCCAATACACCTCCCAGTCCCCTGTTAATAAACAAACAAAACCCCAAGAAAACCAAACAGAATCCAGCAGGTAGACTGGTCTGTTTAGGAACCAGGATCCCAAAAGTTTTAGGCATGTCAGAAATAATCATACAAGTGCTACCTCAGTCTGCCCAATATTTCTTTTTTTTCCAGCACAATTACAGTTTCCAAATGAATACAGCAATGAAAATATTTCCATGTATTAGGATTCACATAAGTAGCAAAAATTTCCTGTACTACCTACCCATAGGTATTACAAATAAAGCCAGACAATTTCTTTGCAGGTGGCAAAGGAACTGGTTTAAATTTGTACAGTCCTGCTAAAATACATGTAAATACTTATTAAAAACTATTAATCATTTCTATTTTCTCATTGGCCCCTTCTACTCCTGTCAGTATATATGTAAAGGCATTTCCTCTCAAAACAGAAGAAGATTTTTTTCTTTCCCATCAGTATTTTTCCTACAAAGTTCTATAATGAAAGACATGGCACTCACATGACCTCATTTCAAGCTACCTAGAATCATTTGGAAAGGTTTATGTCTCTAACTGTGCTGAAGTGACTGGTTTGACAGAGAGGGTCCCATGTGAGAGAAAGAATTCTTTTTACAAATTTAAAATAAAAATGGTTTTGTACTTCAGAGAGCTAAAGAAAGCAGAGCTGTTCATTTCCATATTTCTCCCTTTAAAAAAAAATCCTTAAATGGATGACATACTTTACAGTAAAGTTGGTCTGGTCATAAAGTGGCTGAACCTGCTGGGGTATTTTCATAATACAATTAAAATAGCCAAGTTGGAAGAATATAGAGCTTTCCCTGACCTAAAATTAAACTGGGCCACATCCAAGAATTTTTATTTTTTACTTCTGCATATGCCAAAACAAATAATGATAGGGCACTACTAATCCTTCTTGTTGAGCTGTTCCTGACTCGTGGAAGTGCCCCTATTCCTGTCCTTCAAATAAAGAATCAATTAAGCTCTGTTTAATAGCAAACCTTTCTGGTGGATGGCTCCCAGGATAGCCTATACTGTGGTGCAGTGGTACTGGGAATGAAAACACCACGGGTGCTTCCCAGGTAAACCACAGCATATCCTGACCCCAGCATGGGCTCTCCTTACACAGAGACCCTCCAAGATCATAATAGCAGAAAGACAACTGGAGGCAGGCATGTCTGCATCTCCTACAGGGCCTCTTGAGGCTGTTTCCCAACATGGCTTCCCAGTGTTTTGATTTCTCCACGTAGTTACTTCAGCCCTGCAAAGTGCCATGAAGCTACGTTGCCTAACTACATGAAGACCTCCTAAATGAAATCCTAATCCATAGGAGGGACAGCCACTGCTGCCACAGTGTGTGTTTTGTAAGCCTCGTGTCATCACAGTGCCATAGTTTGTTTTACTCACTCTCATCACCTTTGAAAACCAACTAACCAACCAACCTCAAGTCTATGCTGGGAACTTCTCATATGGAGTGGGACCAATGCACCTCTCCTCCTGCACACCCTGACCATGGCTCCCCATGGCCACATTTGCCCAGCAGGTTTCTGGGTACAGTGGGGCTTGGGGGTGATGTCACTGCCCTCCAAAAGCCAAGTCCTCCAACACCAGAGCTCTGTCCAGGGCCATTTGCAGTCTGTATTTGCCTCAAGCTACAAGAGCCCTGCCATACTCCCCTCACAGATCTGCAGCATACAAATCAAAGCCCGATTGCTGAGCCTATCTACCTTTCCCACTTTCGTGCCCTAGTATTACTTACAAGTATTTCCTCCTTGTCCTTTAATTGTTGAAATCTCTTCCTGTGGAGGAAGGGGAAATCCTCAGCTTCCAAACTCAGTCGTAACCAAACAGACCTCCTTTCAAAACAGATTTCTTCAGATTACAAAGCTCTGTGCATTTCACCTGATTAATCATATTGGAAAACAGCATGCAGCATCCCCGGGAGCATAATCCCTGTGGCACAACTCCTGCTTCCTGCTGTGCCTATCTCCTTACTGATGCTCATGCTGACAAGAAGTTAGGAGAAATAATGAAGCTCAAACAAGGAGAAAAATAAGCGCCAAAACCAGGAGTGATCCCACTTAGTGGTCTGTTTGTTATCTGATGTTCAAGTTCACTAGGAATAGCAGAGAAGGACAGCGGGGGGGGGGGGGGCGCAGGAACGGGGGG
>JAVJGI010000057.1:44619800-44630100 GCA_035590275.1 Ibycter americanus
ACACAAGGACTTGCGTGCAGTTATTCTTCTACATGGCATTTTCTTTTTGTGTTCCTACACAGGAGCAAATTTCAGCACTGCCTTCTTCGTGTTTACCTGCCAAAGCAGAGGGTGAAAAAGCCTCACTACATCAATCTCACCCCTTTGCTTGCTTGGTGGGCCTGGTTTGGAGCCAAGCCTCTGTTCCCTAATCCTACTGCAAATGGTAGGGAGGGAGGAAGTGGAGCCTGGTGAGAAGTGTGTAGACCTGAGGGTCCCTTCTCCAACCTGGTAAGTCGGCAGTGAGCATAAGCAAAGCAAAATGCTTACTGTCGGGCACTGAAAGGGTTTACTTTCTTCTGAGTCACCTCCTTCTCAGCAGTGTGTGCAGCATGACCTGGTGAACACAAAGAGGAAGGCCAGCCACAAAACATTACTCTGTGCCAGCACAGTAACTCCTTAAATTCTTTATTTTTCTTAGAAAAGCACATTTGGGAAGGATTGTTTTAAGAGATATTTCCTTATTTTCTGTGCTATTGCAAAACTAAGCCTTTCATTATTAAAACTGTGTGTCAGAAAACTCATTGGGTGCTAATGCCCTGCACAGGCTGTACAGGCACCTAGCAGTTCCCACTGTGGAGAACTCAGTACAAAAGGAGATGATCCTTCCCCCCAGCTCATGCTGGAGCTGATGGGACCACTTCTGCAATCCTTCTCTCTGCTGCCATAAAGAGTGGAAGGGCAGGCCCCATGCTAGCAGTGTTTTTTATATAAACAAGTCACAGAGAAACAAAGATGGTGATTCGTGGAGGTTGCTATGATACCTAAATCACATAGACTTAGTGCCATTCATGGGAGCGCAGTCCCTGAATGTACAGGAGGATTTCCTTCTGCAGCCTACAGGCAGACACAATTCAGCACTTATACTGCAGCATGTATTAAACCCCACCAATCTAATAATGTGTTCATTTGCTGACCCCTAAACAGTACCCAACACTGCAGCAGTGTAGCTATGCCATGTAATGTGGATTACATTGCTGATTTGGATTTAAAATTTAGGATCCCATTTCTCTTCCCCTTTCTACCAGGATAAAGCTGCAACAAATCCACACACACACACACCCCTCCCACCCCCACCTCCCATTACAGTGGGGGTGCTGGGTAAGTGCACCACCACAATGGAATTCATGTTTTGGATTGCCTTGTGGTCCCAGAGGAAAGACAGCTATGTAAGGCTGATTAAATGATAACCTTTAGTAGTCCAAGAAATGGATGCTGCTTCCTAACCATTAGGGTCTACTTCCAGTTGCAATAGCCCAAAAAACAGCATTTATGGGAAATTCCTATGGAGTTTAATAGGGAATTACAAGCTTTCTATAGAATAGTTAAAACAACCTTTTTTTGCAACAAGGATGTAATTCTCCATTCAAACCTATCAGCTGCTAAATTTCTATGGAATCTTACTGATTTCTTCCGTGTTCAATTCAATAAAGCTTTTCAATAGAAGAAACCTGCACCTTTACTGCAGCCTACACAGATTCAAGGCACAGTAAATCTGTATTAACAGGAGGTAAAATTGCTATTTTTCTTTCCTGTTATATACAAGGTGGGAAGTCTCTGCTGCATAAATTCCAAGCATTTGATACGCAACAAAAATCACTTCATGCTAAACACAGCTTGTTTCATAAAAGTATCATTATAAGTTAGGCTTAACTAACAGCAAACTAAAAATACTCCACAGTATTCACAGAGGTCTCTCCAATAACTATCAGTGTTAGAAGAATACAGAGGGTAGGTTTATGCCTGCCATAAAATTAAAGCTTAAGGTAGAGTAATAGCACAGTTGAATTTAGCTTCTGGTGATTAGTATTCAAAAAAAAACCACAAACCACATAAAAAATCAACCCCCACCCCCACCCCCCCAAAAAAAAAACCCCTCTGAAAGAACCTGCATGAGGTTACTGTCCAAACACATAGAAAAGCCATGTTCATTTTAAGCTCCATTAGCAACACAAAAGGATAGAAGAAGCTGACACACACACACACACTCTGCCACTGGCAGCAGTGCCAAGGCTCCAGCTCACTTCAGAGAGACCAGGGCTTCTGCCAGAGGGCCTGGAAGCAGGAAAACTGGTAGTGTTGCTGTGAGAACAAGAGCAAATAAATATTAGAAGTAGATGCCAGGCCGAAAAGGCACATGAGATTGCCCCTGTGCTATATGCAGCAAGAGGTCTCAGACCAATTTTCTCTTCTTTGGTGTCATGAAAATATAGTTCGGTCACTTTTGATGCAGATATAAGTATTGCAGTTTTCTGTGAGCAGTAATTATGTGGTGGAAGCTTTGTCTTCTGGACAGAGTCGTTTGATTGCAAATTCCTAATTTATAGGCAAGACACTTGAGGAGAGAAAATAAAATTGGTCTCAGAAAATTTCTTTGCCCCACTGCTCCTTATAGATGGTTCTGCCAGCCAAAGACTGCCCCATTTCAATATGCCCTTAGAAGGCTTCCCTCTTTCCCCTGTCTTCTCATCTCAGGACACTCAACACATGCTGCGATTTGTTTGCAGTTGTTGACAGCAAAGATAAGGAAGTGGGTGCTGCAGAGCTGTCTGAGTAAGGTCAATGCAAACCACAGATTCCCATGCGCAACAGAGGTCCCCAACCAGCTTCCCAAAATGGTCCAAAGGTGAGCAGTGCCTGGCAATCTAATTTCCTACACAGGTATGCTGAATATAGTGAAAGTATGGGACATCAGTATTTCAGCACCTACCACCTTGGCAGGTGCTTCTAAACTAACTGCTAAACAGAAGATCACTCTTGTCTAGTCCTATCTGCAAGTTGGAGGGAAAAGCCCTTAGGATCCCAACTCAAAATGAGTCCCTGGTTCTCTTTTATTTCTTCTCAGTTTCTTGTTTTAATTTTGAGTTTGGTTTGCTTGTGTTTTGTGCAAACTAGTCATACAGAGAGAAATTGATTTTTTTGAATCAGTGCCTCTTGCTGAAGGCATGCTGCCTTTCTTCACTAAACTTGTAATTTGACTATTGATGCTATTGATGTTTCTAGAGGGTTTTTTTGCATGTCGCTCAAGGTATCTCACAGAGGCAGAGATCTCTGTGGCAAGTTCTATTTCAGCAACAAGGTGTGAAAAAATATAATTTTAATATCATATGGAAAGCCTGCAGGTATTGTAAAAGACATGACCAATATAATGAAAAATAAAGTAATTATGCCTGGTGTATAGCTAAAATAGTGTAAACATGAATGTAATTGAAATGAACATCATGTTTGAGCAGAAAACAGCAAATGTGATTACCATAGTGCAAGCGTTAGGAAAACAGTGTGGGATGAAGCCTAAAAGAATGAAATGAAGGTGTCTCACGGGGAAACAGAGGAGCAGATCTTGGGTACAGGCTGATCCTTCGCTCGTATAGCCAGTAATTCATAATTCTTATTTAAATCCTAAAGAGGGAAAGAAACTCAGGACTGGTCACTATTCCTTGTACCTGCAGCTTGTCTGCAGCAGACTCAGACTGGTGATCCCAGGGGTTTGGCAGGCAATGCTGGCACAGAGGCATGCAGTATTCATCTGGCTCCTGGATTTCTCTTTTGGCCTTCTGACAAAAGGCCTTACTTCTTTCTGTAGAGAGGTGATTAGCACTGCTCCGTCATTTAAAGTTACTGCAGAGCTTAAACCTTTCTCATGCAGAAAATGTGGAAGATTGCCTCCCCAAGCACCTATTCACCAGCCCAAGCCACTGCAGCTCCTGAAGTGAAACACTGCTGACAAAGTGTCTTGTAATGGCCATCAAAACCTACTTCAGTGGCTTTAATTAAAAGTAATTGTTTTCATTAATTCTTTATCTATATGGAATAGAAAATGGTGCAGGCCAAATCCTGATCTCAGTTGCATCTCGCTAAATCTGGAGGAACAGTTTAATAGCTGTAAATGGAATGTAAACTGGAAGTGGTCCATAGACTGAAGATAAAGAACACTGCAAGGATTTTTGCTGTGTCTTCGCACCAAGTCAATAAAGCTACCACAACAATACTTTCATTTAGGGAAAATGTCTGTGGGCCACAAACACTTATTTTTCATGCTTAAAAACATTTCAGTAATAATAGAAATGAATAAAATACAAACAAAGATGGGGAAAGGTTTGTAAAAAATCTTATTTCTGCTTTTGTAATACTTTTGTATTGAACCCTATTTAAAAAAAACACAACTGTTCTTTGTTGCCATAGCAATAGATTCCCAGGGTGAAATTATATCATACTGCCTTTCTTCTAGGTTTCTGCAATGTGCAATCACCACCCACTCTCCTTCATTACCGTCAATAATCAGCAAACCCTCCTCACCCCCAGCCTCTATTCATCTGCATGTTTTGGGGTGGAGGACATGATAGTTATTGTTTTGACAGGTGTAGAGAAGCCAAGTGAATTAGCAGTGTGCTGCGGGAGCACAGGGCGTGCTGTCTGAAATGCCTCCAGCCCAGTCCGGTCCCCTCCGAGGCGCCTGTAAGCGCCCATCCATCCACAGTCCCCTGCCTCTTTGCACACATGCTAATTGCCGGTGTCAGCTCTACAACACTGTACTGTGATCTGCGGGGAGGGGTGGGAGCAAGCACCTACACTAGCCTGGCATTGCCAAAGCAATGTCATGTTTGAAGCAGAACCCTGTTTTCCTGAGGTAAAATGCTATTGCATTAACTCAGTGTGCCACCTCACCCTTGCACCACAAGAACTTCAAAATGAGCACCTCCGCAGCAGATCAACAGGCCGAGCAGAGTCTTGCAGAGCACACACCACGGTCTGAGGATTAGAACACAGCATAATGTAATTTAACACGTTTGTTCCAGGGGAAGAGAAAAAACCACCACAAACAAAACCCCCAAAAACCCAACAACAAACAAAAAAACCCCCCTGGCCTCCATGTCATTATTCTGAAACAATGTACAGTTACCACTCTTTTGCTGAGTATCTAGCCCTGCATTTAGTTGTATGGGTATTTCTCCAAGGTTGGATTCACACATGCATTTTTAACACTAAATCCCCCAAATCAAAGCAAGTGGTTAAATCAAGCAGTCAGTTCATGTTAAACACTGACCTTGTTTAAGTTATCCTGGTTCCATTACTTTACAGGACTGAGCCAATTTATTGTGTTGATTCATACCAGCTGAAGAACTAGCCCTAGATAACTTTTTGACATTTAATATTACTTAACATTTTTCACTTTATGCTTTTCTAACAAAACCAAAAGTTTCTCTTTGACTAAATAGAATGTAAAAAAAACCCCAAAACCAAACCCCCCAAAAAAACCCAAAACAAAAAAAAACCCACAACCAAAAAAAACCCCACCAACAGTGCCTTGCACAGTGTTATGTGTTAGGTCTTCGCAATAAGATGATAGCTGAAAGTCAAAAATAAAAAAGAGCTGCATGACAGAACTCTTTCTCTTTGCCTGTCAGTTAAATTAGCTGCTAAATATGGTTTCAGGTACAGGACTCATCATTGTTAATGCATGCCTTTGTTAATTCAGGAACAAGACATTCTGAATGCTTACTTCCCATTTAGTAATTCTTTATGGATACAATAGTATTTATTTAAGCAATATGCAAGTAAATAATGTATCATTTTTGTAAGGTGATTATGAATGAATCATGATGTTACTTTTATGCTGAGAATAATAAAGTAATGTTCTGTCTGTTAGTGGTGGATAAACCTATGCTACTCCCTATGCCTTGAAGTCAAGAGAAGCCTCTGGGTTTGAAAAGCAATCCCTTTATTTAAGCACATGAGTAAGAATTTCACCCTTTGTTCTGCAGGGTGCTACATGCTTGGAGGCTCACCCAGCAGAGTGACTACAAACTCTCCAGCCTGTACCTATGTGAGCAGTGGCATACTTCACCAGATTCAGAGTTCACAATGCTGTGTCTGGCATTTAGACCTTCAGATCTCCTTTGCCGAATCTCAGCTACAGATTCCTGCAAGAATTTTCCATCCTAATGGGCAACTGTGACAATCACTAATAAAAAAAACATTTTCTTTTGGCAATGACAACAGTAACACCATTCATCACACCAGTTCTATGTGTAGCTGATGGGCCTCTAGGGTGTTTGGAGAATGAAGGTCCTTGACTCAGGATGTGAAATCTTACTAGGACAGTTGAGTATGTAGGTATACAGCAGCTGCTCTTCCTTTGAAAATAGCACAGAAATAAAATAATCACCAAAACACAGAACAAATCATCCATTCATCCTAGTAGCTGAACTCATTAAGTGACATGTTCAGCTTTATATGTGCTACAATAATAATTAAAGGTATACAATACTAAATGAATTAAAAGTCATGCTGGGAGGGATTAATTCAGCTGGGGAAAATAGATTCTACCTCCCTTTTAAGACACTGTGCATCATACGACGTGGGAGGTGCTCGCTGCTGGCCAGCCACATCACAGCTGCATCCTGCCTTGCTTTGGAATGTATTATTTTGTCCGAGAACCCTTCCTCCACCATGGTTATTCCCACTTCACTCCCAGCAAAGAGGAGCTACCAGAGAAACTGTTGTGACTCCGTGATCCTTGGCAGGTTATCGTAGCCATCTGTACCAAGGTGGAACATACTTAGGTTGCATTACCTTGAGCTAACAATGCAGCTAGGGGAAATGAAGGGGATAGGGAGGGTCAGGGGACCAAAATTCAGCAGGCAATGGCTGGGCATCACAACTGTTACTCTTTACACCAAATGAAGTTAGAGATCAACTTCAGAAACTGGCATTTCATCAGGACAGATTTTTTCTATGTACGGCAGGGAACTTAACTGACTGGATTACGGTATTCAAACAATATACAGTATCTCTTTAATCAGCCAGCCAAGATTAAGTGTCACTTACACAACAGAAGCCTCTTGTACTTTCTTCTATACCCTTTTGCTTGGTGAATCCACCAGTTTGCAAAAGCTTAGCTATGCTCCTACCTAGCTCTCTGCATGGCCTGCACGCAAAAGCACTCTGCAGGAGCAGAGTGTTTCATGCACAGTACAGTACCTGGGCAAAGGAATCACACACAAAGGAAACTGAGCGCAAACTTCAAATTTCTTTCTTCAGAAATTACAACACAAATGTTTCATTGCTGACTGTGTGGGGAGGCAAGATAGGCAGATGGCATGTATGGACATGAAGCACGGCAAATGTAATTACTTTGTCTCCCAAACATCTAGATGACAACTGCATGGAGACATACTTGTTGTAGATTCATGCTTAGGGATGTTTTGCTTTTGGAAATGCCCAAATACACTGAGCAAATGCCGCAAAACAGTCAATCAGACATTTTTTTAATATGCTAATGATTTAACACATAGGCATTTTACCAACAACTGGAGAGTGCTACTCTCTTAAGGCTCCCCTTGTAGCTAGTCAGGCTGCCAAGCAGCTGATAAGTTCATCCCATCCCATGATTTTCAAACTGCTGCCTTTTGTTGCCCAGTATTTTGAGGAATCTGTATCATGTTCTAATCCAACAAAAGAAATCCCCCACACTTTTACCTGTAAATATCACCTGCTGTATGCATTCTGGTTTAGTACTAGTCAAGTCTTGAGTTATGAGCTATTCTTCTACAAAAATTGTGATAGGCACATGCAAGCACTGGTGTGAAGATAGAGTTTTGGATCAGCACAGCATACAGATTTTGAGATCCCCTTGGTAAATATTCTTTCAGAACAGAGGACACAATAACGCTAGCTGTAGTAACGAGGTACTTAACATGGACTCCACAGCGGTATATCTGTCATGACAGACCTACTGAGACAGGAAAAATCTGGGGCAGCAGTTAGAAGCATTAATGACTTTACGTTCGGATTTTCACAGTGCATCCTCAAAGGAAACACCACCATGTAGGTGTCTTTGCTCACAGGAGCTGAGAGAGGCAGTCTTACGGAATAGATGGAACAAGGAGTTAAGCATTAGGATAATATCTTTCTCCAGTCATCATCACTCACTTCAAGTGCGATATTGTGCAAGTCAGACTGATCCTATAGACATTCTGCATGTACAGTTTAGTCACATTTAGCTAAAAAGAGAAAAAGAAAAATCACTTTCAACAATTAAATACACATCTGTGGTTTTGGGATTAAACCCTGTATCGCCCCTGCACTTCCAATGCCTTATCTGTAAAATGATTACGTTAAATACTATTCAGCATTAATTTCTAAGGATAAGGCTATGACAGCTGTATTACCATACTATGCCAAAGGAATTTGAACCCGCAAGTGGCTTTGCCAGGCAGCAAGCCAAGGCCAAGTGTCAGCGAGCATGTTTCCCTTCTAATAGCTGACATCAGCAGGAAAGTCCTGTGAGAGGTTTGGCTGACTACAGCACCAAAATACACTGCCACAGGCACTATCCCACCGACCTCCTCTGCCCTCTACGTGGTTTCTCAAAAGGTGGCTCTCACCCCTGGCAAGTGCAGTGAGTGCCTGTTCAGCATCTGCAAGCATAATTACTTAACAACCCTTGCTGCTACAGAGGTGTAGCACAGGATAATTAAAGCAACCGATGTTTGCAAAGCATTTGGGGACTGTTGAATGAAAGTCATTATATGAATTTAATTACCCTTATTAACTTTTTTCTTTTATATATATACTTTGATTTTTTTTTGCCTTGTGACTTCGATTGTAGAGCCTCCCTTAGAAAAAGAAAAAAGAAGAAATAGAAAGACAGGACAGCAAGCGCTACCTCATCCTGTCATCCATTATCTCTGGAAGCCTACTGATCTGAGTAAATATGTTTTTATTGTATCATATATGACTGATACGTGTGCTGAACTTTTACATTTCAAAGCTGAGCGGCAGGAATTCTAGTACATATTGTGCAAGAAGCTGATGCAAAGCCCATAGTTTTATGATAGTAAATGTTATAAATTATTATTATTATTATTAAACATGCATACCACAATACTGAGATGTCAGTCAAGTTCAAGATTTATAGCACAATATACTGTACAAATAAGGCCTTCAATTTCCCTGTAAAATTCCTGAAGTCATTTGAGAATTACCAAGGACTCCCAGCAAGTGTTTTCTTGATTTATTCTTTCGAATGTAGGTAAGGAGTGTTCTTTGGTCTGACTGCAGAAAATTTGCCAAACATGCTGTTACATATATTGTTTTTGTAGAAAAGCAAACTCTTTGAGCTCAGAATTAAAAAGTCAAAAAATCAAAGGAATTTCTCATGCTGCTTTAGAGGACATATTTTATCTCATGGAATATGTAATCCTATATGCAACATAAAGATATATTATACTATTAAAAGTAATATTTTAACTAAATGTTACAAATTTTAACTAAATGCTTACTGAAACACACGTTAACAAAATCTTTGCAAAATGTTTTGACTTGGAGTAAACCTCTTCAGAAAGAAACAGTACTGCCAAAAATGTAATAATTTGCTGTTTGTTTTCTATTAAATAAATACACAATAACACAGAGACTAAATCTACAAGGCAGAATAGTTATAGGAAATCTAAGTCAAAGAGGTGTAATTGTATTTAGTTCTGATTGTGGTTAGTGGTTATTCTTAGGTCATTTGCCCTAAGAATCTTGATCTTAATTCAAATTCAGGGAAAAACCTATCCACTGTAGATATGAGTCTTCCTTTTTCCTCCGACAGCTTGAGTTTTTCAGTGCCAAAGAGCTGCCCTATGAGGGCATCATTGCAGAAGGGATGGCATACAGCTTTGTAACCCAAACTCAAAAATGCTTTGCCCGTGACTCTGGGTTTGGGCTTTGATTCAGAGAGATGCAGAAACATGAGCTTTTAAGCCCTGAAGTAGTTCAGATAATCTGCTATTCACTGGTCCAAGCCAGGCATTCAATTAATTGCCTTGCCAAACAGAGGCTTCACTGGGGGATGTACATGATATGGGCTCCTCAGGAATAAACACATGAATTAGCAGATCCTAGATTAGCTGTAACTATCTTGGGAGATGAATATAAGAGGAACTAATCTTTCTGTGGTGCTTTAAGAAAAGCGATGCTGATAATTTTCTATAAACTTGACTTCTATGTGTGTTCCAAAACACAACAATAAAATGAATTTTAGCAATTTTTAACAAAATAGCGTTTTGCTTATTGATTGAAATGCTAAGGAATGATTTTTCCAGCCTGCAAAATTTACTCTGCACCACTTAGTTGAGTCTAGTTGTAGTGCTAAAAGTATCACCTTATGAAGCTACAGATCCTGCCGCCTTTGTCAGCAGCTTCAGGCCTCTGTGAAAGCAATCGATGGGTTCAGTCGAATGTCTGAGGGATGTGAACCCTAATCACAAAAGTC